>CM053029.1:497570389-498005389 GCA_028564925.1 Lithobates sylvaticus
GTGGGAGCCAATTTTTTAATTATAAAAAATATTTTTCGTTGGTATTAATGGCAGTGGCAGACGCAAATTATAAATTTATTTATGTTGATGTAGGTTCTTATGGCAGCAGCTCAGATTCTAGTGTATTCTCACATTCCTCATTTGGCCGCATGCTGCGTGACAAAACACTAGACTTGCCCAATAATTCTGCCCTGCCAGGGACTACAGAGCCTCTCCTCCCACATGTATTTGTCGGAGATGAAGCTTTCGCACTGTCCCAGAACATGCTCAGGCCTTATTCCAGTCGCTCTCTGACAACTGAAAAAAGAGTGTTCAATTATAGGCTGACTAGGGCACGACGAGTAGTAGAATGTACATTTGGAATTCTTTGCAATAAGTGGAGATTCCTGCATACCTCTATTAACCTGAGTATTGATCATGCGATCAGTGCGATTAAAGCTGCCTGTGCCCTGCACAACTATGTGCGTGAAAGAGATGGGTTTCTTTTTGAAGATTCCCTGACCCATAACATGGAGCCAGCACATTGCAATATTCCTAGGGGCAGCACTACCGGTACACTTATTAGAGAAGAATTTAGGAATTTTTTTTTTGTCACCAGCTGGGGAGGTGTCTTGGCAGATGAATTCTATTGACTAAAAATAAATATGTATTTTTTTGCTGGATGTAAATGCATGATAATATTATGCTAAGTGTGCTGTATGAAAAGTGTTGTATGTAATTTTGGCTATGAAAAATAAAACTTTTATCTCACATTTGTGGTGTATGTCATATTACTGACCTTAGAAATTATAAGAATATGCATTTATTTAGGGCCTCATCCATCCCTAGATAAAGCTGTTATGTGCACAATGTTTACAGCATGTGGCCTGGTAAAGATTTGGGGGTGACCACATGCTGTTTGTTAAAATATAATAAATAAAATTAATGTCCACCATCTTAAAAATACAGAACAGCATATACAGGTAGTAAAAGTTAATAAAAAAACTTACATTTGTCAGCCTGAGCAAGAGGTCTCTGCCAATGTCCTGCCATGCACGTTTTTTGGCAACGTTGTCCTTATATTTAGGATGCCGGGTGTCATAAATCATGGGTTTCTCACTCACAAGTCTGATCAACTCCTCACAATCCACAGATTCTTTCTCCTTTGTTGATGACGGTTTTCGTCCTCTTTTGGACATGCTGGTTCCATTCCGGATTTCAAAACACACAGGGGAGGAACAGGAAGAAGGGAAGGTGTTGGAGTGGCGCGAATTTCTGTTCAGGACGCAAGCCAGATGCGAATCAGATGCGTGCCCATAGAAGATAATGGGCCAAAATTCGCACCTGATCCGTCCCGCAACGCACCAAAGACGGTTGCGTGTTTTCGTCAATTCACATTGCGCATGCACCAGACATGTGTGAACGTGCCCGATTGAAAACAATGGGTTTTCAAATGTCCTGCGAATTCGCAGTATTTTGCCCCGCTGCGAATTCGCTATAGTGTGAACCCAGGCTAAATGTAAAAAAATAAAAATAAAAATAACATTCTTGAGATCTGACAAATAAAAAAATTCTAGACATGAAATCAGGAAAAAGAATAAAGAAATAAGTTTGGGAGAAGTCAGTGTGAATACGAGCAGCTAAAAAACTTCATTCTTCTTGCATTGTAAAGAAAAAGAGATTAAACAAATTTTAACATTGCAGCGTGACGAATGTGCTCTGACGATTAGGAACGGTAGTTTTACCTGACCGAGCGCTTCCATCAGAGAATTTCTTCTGAGCATGCGTGGCACTTTGTCCGTCGGACTAGGCTAACACGATCGGAATTTGCGTGATCGGACTTTGTTGTCGGAAAATTTGAGATCCAGCTCTCAAACTTTTTTTTCCGACGGAAAAAGTCAGATGGAGCCCACACACGGACGGATTTTCCGACAACATGGTCCGATAGGACATTTTCCGTCGGAAATTCCGACCGTGTGTACGGGGCATAAGAGTGCCATTAAAGATTTAGTTTAGATTTAGTGTTGCTATTTTGTTTAATAGTGTGGTTTTGAAGATTTATGAGTGTAGTTTCTTATGCGATCTGGTCCAATGTGTTGTTGCTGACTGGTTTGGTTTTTGGAGGGTGGTGTTGGTGGCGATTTCAAATTTGATAGTATGGTGGTCTGTCTATGGTAGCGGTATGTTGTCTAGTATGTTGATGTCCATATTTTGTTTGAAGATGAGGTCCAGAATGTGACCCGACCCATGTGTTGGAGCATTTATTAGTTGTTGAAGCCCTAGTTCTTCCAGTTGGTTGATGCAGGTGGTGGCGATGGGGTCTTCGGTCGAGTTTGCCCAAAGGTTGAAATCTCAGAGTACCAGAACCTTGTTGGTTTTCAGGGTGTGTGACGAAATGTATTCAGTGAGGGGTATCGGTAGATTTGTCTTTGGTCCTGGTGGTCTGTAGCATAGCAGCATGTAGATTGTCTCTTGTGGTGTTGTTTGAAGCTGTAGAGTTAGTGTCTCCATAAAGGTCACTGAGTTCTGTACCGTTGGTTTGACGAGCGCCAGGTGAGCTTTGAAGATCACTGCTAGGCCTCTTCCTTTTTTTCCTTTTCTATGCTCGGTTAGAATCCTGTAGTTTTCCGGCACTAATTCTGTTAGGATGGTGTTGCAGTCCGGTGTTAGCCAGCTTTCCGTGATGAAGAGGCAATCTATGTTGTTTTGTGTGATGAAGTCATGGATTTCGTGTCTGTGCTTGACTGCCGATCTGGTGTTAATCAGGGCGCATGCCAAATGTTGCGGTTGAATTGTAGTCTTCTTGTGTTTGAAGGTTGATTGTGGATTGATCCTTAGTAGTTGTTCTTTTTGTAGTATTTTTTGAATGTAGGTCGGTAGAGTTGGGGTGGTATTTTAGTCTGCGGAGGGACTCTGCTGAGTATTTGAAGTTGCTCATGATGAGGTGAAAAAATTTGATGTTGATGGAATGATACGATGAAAAAAACGGTCCTGCGGGAGGCGGCTGATGATGCTGAAGGTCCTGCCAATTGTCTGATGGGTTCAGATGGCGGAACTGGAGGAAAAACCCAGTTGACCTACACCCGCCCTCCCGTTGATCCAGAGGAAGGTGAAAAACCCCAATTGCTGGGCAATTGCTGCAGCAGAGGAAAAAAATTCCTTCCTGGCCCCGAGAGGCGGTCGGATGTCGGTCCCTGGATCAACCGCTAAGTGGTCGTCCCTGCGTTATTTACCAGGATACTTACCTGACCAGGGCTGGTCCAGGAATGAAGATAGGGTGGATCAGGATGGTCGCTGGAGCTAGGCCTAAGCCGTGGGTATTCTGGCGATTGGTAGCTCCCTGTGCTGCTACCGTGTGGTCATGCAGTGGAGGGAATGGAAGAGGTGCTCTGGGGTAGATGAGGACCTGCTGGGCCGCTGGGAGGTCAGAGGATGCTTTTTGATGTTGGTGTGGTGTGATCTTGCTATGAAGGATGGTCTCGCGATGGCTGGTGGAGTGCTGTGGCCGGGTCTGGGTGTTCCAAGATGGTCGTCGGAATAGGTCCCGAGCCGCGTTCTGTCCGGAATCTCAGCGGCTCCCGGAGCAGATGCCTTTTTCATGTTGCTGCGGTGTAGTTTTGCTGCGAAGGATGGAGTCTGTATGTAGTTTTGCTGTGAAGGATGATTTCAGTATGTAGTGTTGCTGTGAAGGATGGTTTCATGACCTGCGTGCTCCCAATCGCACGCATGCACGGTCTTAAGCGGGGAATACCCATTTGTGATCGGCCGTGATGTAATCACAGCCGATCACATGTTGAACAGCTATGCCCAATGGCTGTTCACCCCTGTCAGGGAGGCATTGTGTCTTGGGGACATGCCGCCACCGACAGTGAAGGGCTGCGCGCCCGCGATCGCGTGCATGCCCTGTGTGAATGGGCTGCCGTCATATGACGTATATGCCCAGAACAAGAGCCACACCGCTCCGCCGTTATATGACGTGGGCGGGCGGCAACAGGTTAATTCTCAGGATTCATCCATCCACTCCATCTGAGACGGTGAGCTGGATCATCTTGTCACCATAAGAGGAACACAGTGAGGTTGGTGGGGGAACACTTCCGGATTTCCATCTGAGGATCAGAGATCCCAATGTAGCGATACCCCCAAAAGAGTCTGCTTTTGTTTATTCAGTCCGTTACTCTGCCTCTCAACTCCAAAGAACTGTCTCAGCCCCTCTGGCCCACCTAGCAAACAGTGTACTTGCAAACACAGTAAAACAGACACAGTTGTAGTGAACAGGAAGTTTGTTTACTGGGAGACTTTCCACAATCAAACAGTGATCTGGTAACTCAATAGTCAAAATGGAAAACTGTGGTATTTAATAGTGTTAATCAAACCCAAAATGCAGACTTCAAAATAACACAGTCAAACAACTTAAATAGGTCTAGAGTGGCCTATGCACTCAGGCATAAAGAGGAACTGATCTGACTTAACAACAGTCAGTATGTTTCTCTCAAATCCTGAAATCACAGACCCAGGCAATTAAATGTGAGACAATAGGCCACAAATGCAATTTATCACTTTAACATTTAACGTGAGAGTTCCCCTTTAAAAGTAGTCACTGGGATCACTAAATTACTGATACTGAAGGAGTAACGGAAAGATTCCTCACAATGGAGATATCCAGGATCTTCAGCTAGCCTGGTGTTGGTGCACTTGGTGTCCTGTTGAGCAGGATAAACAAAGGGGTACTTGAAAGTATCCTGGTAGGCAAAAATGAGATGTGGGATGCTAGCAGTATCCTGATAGGCAAAGTGGAATGTAGTGACTGTTCAGCAGGGTGCAAGTGTTCCTACAAATGTGGGCACTGGTGAGGCAATGTTGCCTGACTACGGTGTCTTTAACCACTTCCGGACCAGCCGCCGCAGTTTTACTGCGGCAGGTTGGCTCAGCTGGACAAATCGACATTACCTTATGTCGCTTCGCCTTTTGGCCACTAGGGGCGCACAGGGATGACCGTCGGGCACCCGGGTTCGCTTGTGACAGAGCGAGAACCCGGCTCTGTGTGTGTAAACACACAGATCCCGGTTCTCTCAGGGGAGAGGAGACTGATCGTGTGTTCATACTAAGTATGAACACTGATCTCTCTCTTCCCCTAGTCATCCCATCCCCCCTACAGTTAGAACTTACACTAGGGAAAACAGTTAACCCCTTGATCGCTCCTAGTGTTAACCCCTTCCCTGCCAGTGACATTTATACAGTAATCAGTGCATTTTTGTAGCACTGATCGCTGTATAATTGTCAATGGTCCCAATAATGTGTCAAAAGTGTCCAATTTGTCCGCTGTAATATCGCAGACCTGATAAAAATCGCAGATCGCCGCCATTACTAGTAAAAAAAAATAATAATAAAAATGCCATAAATCTATCCCCTATTTTGTAGACGCTATAACTTTTGCGCAAACCAATCAATATACGCTTAATGCCATTTATTTATTTTTTTTACCAAAAAATATGTGGGAGAATACATATCGGCCTACACTGAGGAAAAATAATTTTTTGGAAAAAAAATTTGGAATATTTATTATAGCAAAAAGTAAAAGGTGTTTTTTTTTCAAAATTGTCGCTCATTTTTTGTTTTATAGCGCAAAAAAATAAAAACCACAGGGGTGATCAAATACCACCAAAATAAACTCGATTTGGGTATAGCGCCGCACAACCGTGCAATTGTCAGTTAAAGCGACGCAGTGCCGTATCACAAAAAATGGCCTGGTCATTGGGCAGCCAAATCTTCCGGGCTGAACTGGTTAAAGATGGGCAAACTCCTGCTCACCCATCCTGCGAACAAAGGATCAAGTGACCAGTTCCCCGAAAAACCTGACTGGCCACCTTGTAAGCAGATCGGCCCATGCCCTCAGGAACACCTGAGGTATATCCGGGAATCCTCTCAGGCTGGATGTCTGTCGCCATCCGACTCCTGGAAATGTGGCAGGATCAGCACACCGACCTCTGGAGCTGTGGCAGGATCAACACACTGACCTCTGGAACCTTGGCTGGATGGATCCCCTCCATGGGTAACAGCAGCCCCTCAGATCACGTCTGTGTTTCTCTCACTCCCTCATCGACTGACCTTTACCTCAGGACACAAAATTGAGTCTTTTACTTTCCTGTCAGCACAGCCTGTTGGGATTTATATTTCTCCCTGTATACCAGTCTATGAAGCCATTTTGTGTGGGAACTGCATGTCCCAAAATCTATTGCAGCTCTCCCTGCAGTTCAGTACATTCTGACCCATTGGCTGTTGTAAATGTGCCTTTAATTGGTTTTCTTCTGCTGGTCAATAGGGGCACAAGAGAGGCTGCTGAATGCACAGCTCTGTGTGTGTCAGCTCACATTACATTACTCAGTCAGTGAAAACAGGAAGAAGGAGGGGGGGGTGAAAAAGCCCATGCAGACATGACAGCCAGTTCCCTCCCCTCTTTTAGGCTGGAAAGCCTGTGTACATGCAGACATCTGTGTTAATGTACATGCAGCCCATCTATGTTAATGTAAGTCTTTGGCTGCCATACCTGCTACACACTCCCCCCACCAAAGAACCTTACAGTTACATGCTTTGTATATAGACATGGAGGGAAAAGCAAGTTAGTGTACACAAGAAAACAAGCAGTTTGCTTAAGAACCTGGCAGAGGAACTTCCCACCAATTAGCATAGGAGGGGAGGTTGTCCTGCTGTCCAGCTAGATGTGCCAGGGGTTGAGTTGAGGTTGTCCGCCACCAAATCTGTGGTGGAAAAACCAGGCCCCTCAAGAGTCCTTTCTGAAGTGAAAACAGCTTCCTCAGAGCTTTCACCCAGAGTATCATAGGTCAGTGTCACGTACCTGGTGGTTGAGCCCACGGATGCAGGGAGCGGCCTCTCGTGTTTCTCTGGCTCAAGAACCCCTGGTAGAGCAGACAGATGTTCAGGAGCACAGAAGGGGCACAAGTGCCTGGGAGGACACAATGCCAGGGCTGGTCCGAACTCCAGGTAGCATACGGGAACCAGAAGCAGGCTGGAACCAGGATCAGCGTAGGGTAGGAGGACCACCGGAACAGGGAGGAAGGTGTCTTGCAGATCAGGACACAGGCAGGTCTTCAGGCAGGCCGGGTAGGGTGCTGGTAGGTAGGAACGGCACCCAGGCAGCAGGCAAAGGATAGTCAGGGTCGAGCCGGGTCGGATACAGGAGGGCAGGAACGGTAACGAGGCAGCAGGCAGAAGAGTAGTCAAGACAGGCCGAGGTCGGTGGCAGGCAGCAAGCAGTGGATAGTCAGAGGTAAGCCGGGTAACAGGTATCGGGTAGCAGATTAGGTACAACAGGGGGTCTCTCAAACGCTGTAGACCGGACAGCAGGGAGGCCTGGTGACAGGCTCCCTTAAATAGACCTATTGGCGCCAAGGTCCGTCATGCTGCGCGTCCGTGCATGCCCGCGCTCCCGCGCACGCACGTGCACGCATACTCGCGCGCATTCGCGCATGCACGTGCACATTATCGTGCCCATTGGTGCCCTCACGCATCCGCGTGCTTCCATCTGTATCAGCGCTCAGTATTAGTGTGCACCCACGTGCGCTCACCTGCGTTAGCGCGCACCCGCTTGCGCCCACCTGCGTTAACGCGCACCCGCGTGCGCCCACCTGCGCCGGTTGGTTCCGCTGCTGGGGGTTCGGCAGGTAAGATTCCTGGGGGCAACTGGACGATCAGGATGTCCTTCTTGACAGTCAGTCTCTTAGGTGGGTGAATAGCTCTTTGCTCTCTCAGTTCTTTAGGCTCTGGAGTTACAGGCACACTGATCTCTGCTTAGCCCATAGCTTTTTCTTCTTCCTACATATCAGCCTCAGCTTCTTTTTCATCAAAGGAAAGAGAATCCTCGGGGGACCGCTGCCGGCAGGGAAGATTGAGAGTCTTCCAGATCTTCCAGAGGCTTATTCTGAGGCACAAATTTAGGAGCGTCTGGCCTGAGAATCCCAATGTCTGTCACCTTGGAAGGAGAAGAAGGGGTGGTAGCAGAGTCACTGATTGGGATCTCTGAGAGGCCGTGGGTGTGTACTGTGAATCTGGCTGTGGTGGCAAACTAACTGCTTCTGACAGAGGCATTAGATGGTTGCAGTGCCAAGTCTTTAGCTGGCCGGATTTGATACACTGGGAGTCCTGGCAGCTGCTTGCAAATGACATAGGGCTGCGACTACCAGCAATCAGCCAACTTGTGCTTTCCAGGGACACCCAGATTCCTCAGCAGTACTCTGTCGTCTGGTTGCAAGTCCTGCACCCTGAGGCAGTGGCGTACCTAGAACCCTCAGGGCCCCGATGCAAGAAACCATGGAGGGCCCCCCCCCGACCTCTGGACAAAGCTCTTTACTCCGAGCCCGATGTTGGAACACCAGGGCCCAGTCACAAGTGGGTGGCTGCATATAAAGGAACCGATTTCTTAATTTTTATATAAAAACACACACAGAGCTCCTATATTTTCTTACCAGAAGCACCTATAGGACTTGAAGTGTGTTAGGCCCATCACACACACAGAGGGCTATATTTTCTTCCCAGAAGCACCTATAGGACTTGAAGTGTGTTAGTCCCATCACACACACAGAGCTATATTTTTCTTCCCAGAAGCACCTATAGGACTTGAAGTGTGTTTGTCCCATCACACACACAGAGCTATATTTTCTTCCCAGAAGCACCTATAGGACTTGAAGTGTGTTAGTCCCATCACACACAGAGCTATATTTTCTTCCCAGAAGCACCTATAGACTTGAAGTGTGTTAGTCCCATCACACACACAGAGCTATATTTTGTTCCCAGAAGCACCTATAGGACTGAAGTGTGTTAGTCCCATCACACACACACAGAGCTATATTTTGTTTCCAGAAGCACCTATAGGACTTGAAGTGTGTTAGTCCCCCATCACACACAGAGCTATATTTTCTTCCCAGAAGCACCTATAGGACTTGAAGTGTTTAGTCCCATCACACACACAGAGCTATATTTTGTTCCCAGAAGCACCATAGGACTTGAAGTGTGTTTTAGTCCCATCACACACACAGATCTATATTTTGTTCCCAGAAGCACCTATAGGACTTGAAGTGTGTTAGTCCCATCACACACACAGAGCTTATTTTCTTCCCAGAAGCACCTATAGGACTTGAAGTGTGTTAGTCCCAGAAGCACACCTATAGGACTTGAAGTGTGTTGGTCCCATTACACACACCGAGCTATATTTTCTTCCCAGAAGCACCTATAGGAATTGATGTGTGTTAGTCCCATTCACACACAGAGCTATATTTTCTTCCCAGTTGCACCTATAGGACTTGAAGTGTGTTAGTCCCATGACACACACAGCTCTATATTTTGTTCCCAGAAGGACCTATAGGACTTGAAGTGTGTTAGTCCCATCACACACACTGAGCTATATTTTCTTCCCAGAAGCACCTATAGGACTTGAAGTGTGTTAGTCCCATCACACACACAGAGCTCCTATAGGACTTGAAGTGTCTTAGTCCCATCACACACACAGAGCTATATTTTCTTCCCTGCATCACACACACACAGAGCTATATTTTCTTACCAGAAGCACCTATAGGACTTGAAGTGTGTTAGTCCCATCACACAGAGATCCTCTATTTTGTTCCCAGAAGCAACTATAGGACTTGAAGTGTGTTAGTCCCATCACACAGAGCTCCTTTATTTTCTTCCCAGATGCACCTATAGGACTTGAAGTGTGTTAGTCCCATCACACAGAGCTCCTCTATTTCTTTGCAGAAGCACCCACAGGACTTCTAGTGTGTTAGTGGCATCACACAGAGCTCCTCTATTTTCTTTGCAGAAGCACCCATAGGACTTCTAGTGTGTTAGTGGCATCACACAGAGCTCCTATATATTCTTCTCAGCAGCACCCACAGGACTTCTAGTGTGTTAGTGGCATCACACAGAGCTCCTCTATTTTCTTTGCAGAAGCACCCATAGGACTTCTAGTGTGTTAGTGGCATCACACAGAGCTCCTATATTTTCTTCTCAGCAGCACCCATAGGACTTCTAGTGTGTTAGTGGCATCACACAGAGCTCCTATATATTCTTCTCAGCAGCACCCACAGGACTTCTAGTGTGTTAGTGGCATCACACAGAGCTCCTCTATTTTCTTTGCAGAAGCACCCATAGGACTTCTAGTGTGTTAGTGGCATCACACAGAGCTCCTCTATTTTCTTTGCAGAAGCACCCATAGGACTTCTAGTGTGTTAGTGGCATCACACAGAGCTCCTATATTTTCTTCTCAGCAGCACCCACAGGACTTCTAGTGTGTTAGTGGCATCACACAGAGCTCCTCTATTTTCTTTGCAGAAGCAACCACAGGACTTCTAGTGTGTTAGTGGCATCACACAGAGCTCCTCTATTTTCTTTGCAGAAGCACCCCCAGGACTTCTAGTGTGTTAGTGGCATCACACAGAGCTCCTATATATTCTTCTCAGCAGCACCCACAGGACTTCTAGTGTGTTAGTGGCATCACACAGAGCTCCTCTATTTCTTTGCAGAAGCACCCATAGGATCTAGTGTGTTAGTGGCATCACACAGAGCTCCTATATATTCTTCTCAGCAGCACCCACAGGACTTCTAGTGTGTTAGTGGCATCACACAGCTCCTCTATTTTCTTTGCAGAAGCACCCACAGGGCATCACACAGAGCTCCTTAGTGGCATCACACAGAGCTCCTCTACTTTCTTTGCAGTAGCACCCACAGGACTTCTAGTGTGTTAGTGGCATCACACAGAGCTCCTCTATATTCTTCTCATAAGCACCCACAGGACTTCTAGTGTGTTAGTGGCATCACACAGAGCTCCTCTATTTTCTTTGCAGAAGCACCCATAGGACTTCTAGTGTGTTAGTGGCATCACACAGAGCTCCTATATTTCTTCTCAGCAGCACCCACAGGACTTCTAGTGTGTTAGTGGCATCACACAGAGCTCCTCTATTTTCTTTGCAGAAGCACCCATAGGACTTCTAGTGTGTTAGTGGCATCACACAGAGCTCCTATATTTTCTTTCTCAGCAGCACCCACAGGACTACCGACTACAATGGCTGGAAGACCGCCAAGGGGAGGCAGAGCGTGCAGAGCCAAGAACACAGGGCAGGCAGGCTCTGTTTCTAGTGGACGTGGCCGTGGACGTGGACGTGGTCGTGCATCGTCATCAGCACGTGGCCATGGGACACGCGCGTCTTTGTTTTCGGCAGCTGGACATGTGGAGCCGCATCATGCTGAAGGCTTGGTAGAATGGATGACCAAGCCCTCCTCATCCTCCTCATCCTCTCTCACCCAGGCTCAGGGTACTGACAGAGCATCATCAGCCACCCCTTCCCTAGACCCACCATGTCCTCCTGAGGAGTCCCCCGAACTCTTTGAGCACAGTGTTGGGTACATGCTCCAGGAGGATGCCCAACGATTCGAAGGCTCGGATGACGATACCCAGCTTGAGGAATCTGGCAGTACTGTTCCACCAGCTGCAGCTTACTGCCAGGTTTGCTCTAGTGGTGAAGAGGGAGGGGATGATGAGGTCACTGACTCCACGTGGGTGCCTCAAGGGAGAGAGGATGAGGAGGAGGACGAGGAGGAGGAGGATGCGGCGTCACATTTCCAACGAGGCAGGATGCCCCCTGGAGGCCAGGTAGAGGCCAGCACAGCAACTGTACAACACCGCAGAGCTCCGCCTGTGCAGGGCGCTGCCTCTGCACGTTATCAGAAAAGTTCTTTGGTGTGGGCCTTTTTTGAGACGAGTGCAGCAGATCGCACCACTGCTATTTGCAATATTTGTCTCAAGCGTATCTCGCATGGCCAAAACATCAGCCGCTTGGGCACCACAAGCATGACCAGACACATGGCGACCTGCCATGCAGCTCGTTGGCAGGCACACATAAAAGACCCACACCAAAGAACTAAGCGGACCTCTCCTTGCTCCTCCTCAGCTGGGATCTCCATCCCCACTACACTTCAGTCCTCTCTGAAAGCTGCTCTGAGAGGACTGAAGGTGTAGAATTCGGTGTGTCACAACCAAGTACTTGCAGTACACCGACGTCCGATTGCAGCAGGCAAATTTCCCTGCCCCAGCTGCTGGACCGTAGAAAGAAGTACACTCCCAGCCATCCACATGCCCAGCGGTTGAATGCTAGCCTTGCTAAATTGCTAGCACTTCAACTGCTGCCTTTTCAGTTGGTAGACTCGGCCCCTTCCGTGAGTTTGTTCAATGTGCGGTTCCTCAGTGGCAGGTTCCCAAACGCCACTTTTTCTCGCGGAAGGCGATTCCGTCTCTCTACCGGCATGTGGAGGGCAATGTCCATGCCTCGCTGGACAGGGCGGTCAGCGGTAAGGTGCATATTACCGCTGACTCATGGTCCAGCAGGCATGGACAGGGACGGTACCTTTCTTTCACGGCCCATTGGGTCACTCTATTGGCAGCTGGGAGGGATGCAGGACAAGGTGCAGTAGTGTTGGAGGTTGTTCCGCCACCACGCCTCCAAAACGCGACTACTGCTACTGGTTGTGACACACCTCTCTCCTCCACCCCCTCCTCTTCTTCTTCCTCCAGTGCTCTGTCCTTGGAACCAGCGGTGCTCCGTAGGCGTACAAGGGGCTACGCAAGTACGCAGGCAAAAAGATGCCATGCCGTGCTTGCGCTGGTGTGTTTGGGGGACAGGAGCCACACTGGGCCAGAGGTTCTGGCAGCTCTGCAGGGCAGGCCGAGAGGTGGTTGACGCCACGTCAGCTTAAGCCAGGAATGGTCGTTTCTGACAATGGCACCAACCTCCTCTCCGCCCTGCGACAGGGGCAGCTCACCCATGTGCCCTGCATGGCTCACGTCCTCAACCTGGTGGTGCAGCGGTTCTTGGGCAGGTTCCCAGGCTTACAGGATGTCCTGAGGCAGGCCAGGAAAGTCTGTGTGCATTTCCGCCGATCTTATAATGCCAGTGCTCGGCTGACTGAGCTGCAAAAGGAGCTGAACCTGCCCAAGAACCGCCTAATATCTGACATGCCCACCAGGTGGAACTCAACGTTGGCCATGCTGCAGCGACTGCACACGCAGCAGAGGGCCATCAATGAGTACCTTTGCGACTACGGCACCAGGACAGGGTCAGGGGAGCTTGGTTTTTTTTCCCCACGTCAGTGGAGCATGATCAGGGATGCATGCACTGTCCTCTCACCATTTGAGGAGGCCACGAGGATGGTGAGCAGTGACAGTGCATGCATCAGTGACACTGTCCCTCTTGTCCACCTGTTGGAGCATACGCTGCGTGGGATAATGGACAGGGCACTTGAGGCAGAACAGAGGCAGGAAGAGGAGGACTTCCTTGCCTCTCAAGGCCCCCTTTATCCGGACAGTGTTCCTTCTGTCCCACCCATCACACAGGAAGAGGATGAGGAGGAGGAGGAGGAGGAGGAGGAGGAGGAGGAGGATTGTGTGAGCATGGAGGTGGAGCCTGGCACTCAGCATCAGCAGCAGCAGTCTTTTAGGATGATGTACAGTCCCAACAAGCCAGTGGACTTGTACGTGGCTGGGAGGAGGTGGCTGGCGATCATGTCATCCTCAGTGACCCAGAAGACTCCGGACCGAATGCCTCAGCTAACCTACGCTGCATGGCCTCCCTGATCCTGCAAAGCCTGCGGAAGGATCCTGGTGTTCTTCGGATCAAGGAGAGGGACCATTATGGCTGGCCACTCTCCTTGATCCGCGGTACAAGGGTAAGGTTGCGGACCTTATCTTGCCGTCGCAGAGGGAGCAGAGGATGAGACATCTCAGGGAGGCCTTGCAGAAAGGTCTGTGCAACGCGTTCCCAAAAACTGGGAGGCTACAAACTCCTGGTCCTGGGCGACGAGTTGCTGAGGCTTCGGTCAGTGGCAGAAGGAGCGTTGGGGAAGGTGGACGTCTGACCGATGCGTTCAGACAATTTTTTTAGTCCGCAGCCCCAAGGTATGATCGGTTCCAGCAACCATCGCCAGCGTCTGATATACATGGTGCAGGAATACCTTGGGGCAAGGTCAGACTTGGACACCTTTCCCACCGAAAAATCCTCTGGCTTACTGGGTCCTGAGGATGGATCACTGGCCAGAGCTTGCACAGTATGCAAATTGAGCTACTGGCCTGTCCTGCCTCCAGCGTTCTTTCCGAACGCACATTCAGTGCTGCTGGAGGATTTGTGACTGATCATAGGGTGCGCCTGTCCACCGCCTCGGTTGATCGACTGACATTCATCAAAATGAATCAGTCTTGGATCACCACCAGCTACCAGGCACCTGAGGCGGATATAACCGAATAATTTTTAATGTCACATCCCTTCAAGACTGCCTATGCTGATGCTGAGTGACTGTCCTCTTATGATCACTGACTATCCTCTTCCTCCTCCTCAATGATCCATGCCACCACACCAGTGCCTAGGCACAATTTTTCAGCCCCTGTTTACCAGGGGCGTGTACTTCCAATTTTTTTAAAAAATGCTTTCGCAACACGTGTGACTGCTGTGCTCCAAGTACAGTCTCTGTGAGGGGTGGCAGTGTTGTGGCACCAGCACAAGTGCCTAAGGCACAATTTTCAGCCCCTGTTTAACCGGGGCGTGTACTTCCACTTTTTTTAAAAAAATGCTTCGCAACACGTGTGACTGCTGTGCTCCAAGTACAGTTTCTGTGAGGGCCGGGTTGCAGTGTTGTGGCACCAGCACCATGCCTAAGGCACAATTTTTCAGCCCCTGTTTAACAGGGGCGTGTACTCCAATTTTTTAAAAAAATGCTTCGCAACACGTGTGACTGTGTGCTCCAAGTACAGTATCTGTGAGGGCCGGTTGCAGTGTTGTGGCACCAGTGCCTAAGGCACAATTTTTCAGCCCCTGTTTTACAGGGGCGGGTACTTACAATTTTTTAAAAAAAATGCTTCGCAACACGTGTGACTGCTGTGCTCCAAGTACAGTATCTGTGAGGGCCGGGTTGCAGTGTTGTGGCACCAGCACCAGTGCCAATAAGGCACAATTTTTCAGCCCCTGTTTAACAGGGGCGTGTACTTCCAATAAAAAAAAAAAAAATGCTTCGCAACACGTGTGACTGCTGTGCTCCAAGTACAGTATCTGTGAGGGCCGGGTTGCAGTGTTGTGGCACCAGCACCAGTGCCTAAGGCACAATTTTTCAGTTTCAGTTTTTCAGTTTCTGTTTAACAGGGGCGTGTACTTCCAATTTTTTAAAAAAATGCTTCGCAACACGTGTGACTGCTGTGCTCCAAGTACAGTATCTGTGAGGGCCGGGTTGCAGTGTTGTGGCACCAGCACCAGTGCCTAAGGCACAATTTTTCAGCCCCTGTTTAACAGGGGCGGGTACTTACAATTTTTTAAAAAAATGCTTCGCAACACGTGTGACTGCTGTGCTCCAAGTACAGTATCTGTGAGGGCCGGGTTGCAGTGTTGTGGCACCAGCACCAGTGCCTAAGGCACAATTTTTCAGCCCCTGTTTAACAGGGGCGGGTAATTACAAATCTTGATCTAATAGTTCACAGCAGGGCCCATTCCTGCGCCCACCAAGAGTAACTATGAGGGCCTGCAGTCTTGTGGCAACACCGTCCACCACCACCGCCAAAGGCCCAATTTTTCTGCCCTGTTCATCAGGTGCTTGCAATTACAAATCTTGATCTAATAACTCACAACAGGGCCCATTCCTGCACCCACCAAGAGTAACTGTGAGGGCCTACAGTCTTGTGGCAACACCGTCCACCACCACCGCCAAAGGCCCAATTTTTCTGCCCTGTTCATCAGGTGCTTGCAATTACAAATCTTGATCTAATAACTCACAGCAGGGCCCATTCCTGCGCCCACCAAGAGTAACTGTGAGAGCTTACAGTCTTGTGGCAACACCGTCCACCACCACCACCACCCCCAATTTTTCTGCCCTGTTCAACAGGTGCATGCAATTACAAATCTTGATCTATTAACTCATAGCAGGGCCCATTCCTGTGCCCACCAGTCTTGTGGCTACACCAACATCTAATAGGGCAAATTTCTGCAGAGTATATACGCCAGGCCCCTACTTTCAAACATCCAACTTACAAACGACTCCTACTTGCAAATGGAAAGCAGGAAGTGAGAGGAAATCTACCCCTAGGAAGGGAAATTCTATCCTGTTAGATTTAATTTGGGAAAAAGGTATCTCCTCTCTACTGATACTTTATCACCAATCCTTGTTTCAATTAAAACCCCACTTTTCCAAAAACATTTGTCATTGGGACGGAAAGTGAGGTGACATGTTCTGAACAGATGTGCAAAGACAGCAAATGTTACAGGGGTGATAACCCCTCCCTATGTTCTCCAAAAAGCTTAAAAATAGATTTTTTTGGGATGGAGCTACACTTCATAATGTACCTGTTCAGATTCTACTTAAGAACAAACCTAAAGCCGCAAGTGGTTTTAAATGGCTTATTTTTTTCCTTTACAAATGTCATTTTGTGCAAGGACAGTTCTAAACACGGGAAACACATGCCACTTCACAGGCATACTTTAGACACCCCCCAGGTACCATATTTAAAGGAAAATTTCACTTTTTTTTTTTTCACTTTATGCATCATTAAAATGACTGCTCCCGAAAAAACGTTAGTTTTTAAAAGTTCTTTTTGCATTGATATATGTCCCCTGGGGCAGGACCGGGTCCCCAAACCTGTTTTATGACATTAACATGCATATTGGCCGTTGTAATTAGCACTTTTGATTTCGAACGTTCGCGTCCATTATAACGTATAGGGTTCGAAAATTCGCGCGAACTTTCGGTCCGTTCGAAGGTTCTGGTTCGAACCGAACCCGGGGGTGTTCGGCTCATCCCTACTCAGCAGTACTCTGTCGCCTGGTTGCAAGTCCTGCACCCTGAGGCAGTGGCGTACCTAGAACCCTCAGGGCCCCGATGCAAGAAACCATGGAGGGCCCCCCCCCGACCTCTGGACAAAGCTCTTTACTCCGAGCCCGATGTTGGAACACCAGGGCCCAGTCACAAGTGGGTGGCTGCATATTAAGGAACCGATTTCTTAATTTTTATATAAAAACACACACACACACACACTATATATTGTACAGGACGCCAAGGTTGGGTTCTGGACGGGTGCTATATAGCACCAGTATTTGGGCTGTGGTCCCTTTAAAGGAGTCGCAGCGTTGCTCGGGGGGTCACCCAAAATGGGTGAGGGGTTCCGGGAGTAGCCAAGCAGGAGAGGACTGACTCGCAGTCCTCTCTATGTTTAATAGTAAGTTATTTGGGACCCGGAATTTGGGAGGCTCTGAAGAGATATTCGGGTGGGAAAGAGCCTCCCTCCCTGACCACAGGGATTCAGCGCACAGGGGGTTAAGGGCCTCCAGGAAGACAGCTCATAAGACAGGAAGTAGGGAAGAGTTGTTGGTGTGAGGAGGAGTAGGTGATTACACCTGTCGGTTGAGCTGTGTGGATGTCTGGAGGCTGCTAAAGAACCTGCTGAAAAACTGTATGTGTTTTCCTTAACTTTGTTTTGTGCTGAAGATAAGCTGATTTTCTGTTATGCTGAAGATAAGCGGACTTTGTTTTTGTATTTTGCCTGTGTGCTGAAGAAAGCCTTATTTTTGATTTTTTCTTACAAATAAATGTCTTTTATTATAAATCTGACGGTTTATGCACACACCATCAAATGTCGCCACTGTGCCCATCAATTGCAGCCACTGTACCATCAAATGTC
The DNA here is from genome assembly GCA_028564925.1 of Lithobates sylvaticus. Lineage (NCBI taxonomy): Eukaryota > Metazoa > Chordata > Amphibia > Anura > Ranidae > Lithobates > Lithobates sylvaticus. The sequence goes on from CM053029.1 coordinate 497,588,082, forward strand.
GCCACTGTGCCCATCAATTGCAGCCGCTGTACCATCAAATGTCGCCACTGTGCCCATCAATTGCAGCCACTGTACCATCAAGTGTCGCCACTGTGCCCATCAAATGCAGCCACTGTACCATCAAGTGTCGCCACTGTGCCCATCAACTGCTGCCACTGTGCCATCAAATGCCGCCAGTGTGCCATCAAATGCCGCCACTGTGCCCATCAAATGCCGCCACTGTGCCATCAAATGCCTCCACTGTGCCCATCAAATGCTGCCAGTGTGCCCATTAAATGCTGCTGGTGTGCCAAATGCTGCCACTGTGAATCCCCACCGCCCGCTCGCACACCCACACACATATGCATGCACCCCCCCCACACACACACACATGCATGCACCCCCCCACACACACACACATGCATGCACCCCCCACACACACACACATGCATGCACCCCCCCACACACACACACATGCATGCACCCCCACACACACACATGCATGCACCCCCCCCCCCCACACACACACACACATGGATGCACCCCCCACACACACACATGCATGCACCCCCCCACACACATGCATGCACCCCCCCCCCCACACACATGCATGCCCCTCCACACACACACACACACCCACCCCCCACACACACACATGCATGCAACCCCCCCCACACACATGCATGCACCCCCCCACACACACATGCATGCCCCCCCACACAATTGCATGCCCCCCCCCCCACACACACACATGCACCCCCCCACACACATGCATGCACCCCCCACACACACACATGCATGCAACCCCCCCACACACACATGCATGCACCCCACACACACATGCATGCACCCCCCACACATGCATGCACCCCCCACACACACATGCATGCACCCCCCCCCACATGCATGCACCCCCCACACACATGCATGCACCCCCCCCCCCACACACACCCACACGCATGCACCCCCCCCCCCACACACATGCATGCACCCCCCCCCCCCCCCCCCCTACACACACACACATGCATGCACCCCCCACACACACATGCATGCATGCCCCCACACACACACATGCATGCACCCCCCCCCACATGCACACCCCCACACACACATGCATGCCCCCCCCCCCATGCCCCCCCCCCACACACACACACGCATGCACCCCCCCCCCACACACATGCATGCACCCCCCCCCCCCACACACACATGCATGCACCCCCCCCACACACACATGCATGCACCCCCCCCCCACACATGCATGCACCCCCCCCCCACACATGCATGCACCCCCACACACACACATGCATGCACCCCCCCCACACACACATGCATGCACCCCCCCACACACACATGCATGCACCCCCCCCCCACACACACATGCATGCACCCCCCACACACACATGCATGCACCCCCCCCACACACGCACACACACATGCATGCACCCCCCACACACATGCATGCACCCCCCACACACATGCATGCACCCCCACACACACACACATGCATGCATGCACCCCCCCCCCACACACACAAACATGCACCCCCCCCCCCCCCCCCCACACACACACACATGCATGCACACACATATAAAGACACATACATATACAGTAGATAGTCTTATTAAAAAACATCAGACATACCTTCTTCCTGCCGGGTACTGCACTGTAGGGGGAGACAAAGAGCACAGCACACAGTGCTTTCACTTTAGGTATGTGAGGAGCTCCCTGCACAATGCCATTACAGCTCGGCTGACGATCGGGGAGCTCCTCTCAGCCTCCCCTCCTATCAAAAAGTGCAGGGGGGCCTTGAGGGGCCCGGTCGCCATGGCGATCTTGGCGACCCCTATAATTTCGCCACTGCCCTGAGGTCAAAGTTTCTTTTGTTCCTCTGTCCTCTGGCATCTGAGGCAGCTTGGGCTTTGTCTTCAGACTTTTCAGTAAGCGGTCCACATACCCTCTGTGGGAGGTTATTGAGATATGGTCTAAAGACGTGGTCTCCTGGCAGCCAGGCCTTCCGTATAAAACATCAGACGATAGGGAGAGTATCCTGTGGCATCGTTTGCGGTTGTCAGGAAAATCGTGGTTCTAGGCGACTGGTAGGCGCGCGCCAGCGCGCGCCGACGCGGGCTGATGTGCGCGCTCCTGTGGGCGCGGGCTTGCGTGCGCGCGCGCTGGCGTCCGGGGGTGCGCGCGCTGTGATTTGCACACACCTGTGCAGGCTGTTGGCGCCAATCGGCCTATTTAATCAGGCAGCACCTTCTGGCTAGTGCTGCCTGATCTTCAGTATACCTGATACCTTGCGCCAGTGATTTACCTTGTTCCAGTGATTTACCTTGCTCCAGTGTGATACCTTGCTTACCTGTGTGACTCCGGCTTACCCTTTGGACTACTTGGATCTCCGCCTGCCTCAGACCCCTGCTTGACTGACCATTCTTCTGCCAGCCCCTCTGTACCTTGCCACCTGAACTTTGCCGACTTCTGCTTGTACCCGGACTGCCTATCTCTCCTGCTCAAGGGACCTGTGCCTGCTTATCCAGTACCACATCCGACAAACAGTAAGTCGCACCATCTGTATTTGGAACCCCACCATTATCCCTCTTCCGCCGAGTGACGTGTGTCTGCTTGCCATTACTTCACCTTGCCATCAGTGAACATTGCATACCGGTACTTCACCCTGCCATTTGTGAACTCTGCTTACCTGTGCTTCATCTTGCCACCAGCGGACCTCCATTACCAACTTCCAGAACCCTTCCATCAGGCTCCCTTACCCTTCTTGACTTCCTTGCCTCCTGTACCCACCTCCAGGGGCCGTAAGTCAGACCCGTACGGGAGACCTCCTTCTGCCCAATTGGACTCATCTGTCAGGTACGTGCCAAGCTTGATAGCGGTGCTGTTATAAGAATGCACAATAGTGGCTATATGCTTGCTCCAGTGCTGCTTTTGTTCTGAATTCAAAGTCCCAAGCATTACCAGGAGGGTTTGGTTGAACCTCTCTGGCTGAAGATCCCCTTGAAGATGGTACGGGGTGGTTCTGGACTTCTTAATACCTACCAGGTCTAAAAGTCCCTTAATTAGGCTGCTCTCAAAGTCTCTCCCTTGATCAGAGTGGATACATTGGGGCAGGCCATAGTGTACAAAGAACTTCTCCACTAAGATCTTGGCCACCATGGATCAGGGGCGGATCCAGAGTCTAGTCTCGGGCGGGGCACTGGCAGAAAATACGTTTTTTGCAGGCGATTTATGGGGGAAATGGCTGGTGTTGGCGCTTCAATCATCCCGGCACCATGCTTGTTATGGTGTCAGGATGATTGAAGCGCATTATTTCTATTATTACATTATTATAGAAAATGAAATAGTTCAACTCACCATAATGCAGAATCAGTGGGAGCCCTGAGCGTGTCACTTGCCACCGTCGCCTGCCACCAGATGTGGCTTGTCACTTGCCACGTCACCTGCCACAGGTTGCGGATTGTCACTTGCCACGTCACCTGCCACACGTTGCGGATTGACACTTGCCACAGGTTGCGGATTGTCACTTGCCACGTCACCTGCCACAGGTTGTAGATTGTCACCTGCCACGTCACCTGCCACACATTGCTGGTTGTCATTTGCCTGCCGCCAGATGCAGATTGTCACTTGTCACCTCACCTGCCACATGTTGCGGATTGTCACCTGCCACATGTTGCAGATTGTAACTTGCCACGTCACCTGCCACATGTTGCAGATTGTCACTTGCCACGTCACCTGCCACATGTTGCGGATTGTCACTTGCCATGTCACCTGCCACATGTTGCGGATTGTCACTTGCCACAGGTTGCGGATTGTCACCTGCCACGTCACTTGCCACAGGTTGCGGATTGTCACTTGCCACATCACCTGCCACACGTTGCTGGCTGTCAATTGCCTGCCGCCAGATGCAGATTGTCACTTGCCACCATCGCCTGCCACACATTGCGGACTGTCACTTGCCACGTCACCTGCCACAAGTTGCGGACTGTCACTTGCTGCTAAGGTGGGGATTGTCTTTTGCTGTGTCCCAGAGTCAGGCAGCAGAGAGATGATGTAATCTTTCTGCTGCCCGCAGCTGCCTGCACAATGAGGGTGGGCGGTGAGAGATGATGTCGGTTTCCCTTACAGAATCTGTTTCCCCTGGCTCTCGGCTGAGATTGGAACTCTGCCCCTCCAGCCCTCTTCACCGCTGCTCCTCCTACTCTCCCCTGAATGCACGGGTGGGGGCAGTAGAAGGATGATTAGCATTTGGGGGATCTTAATCAAGACCGAGAGCCAGGGGAAACAGATTTTGTTGGGGAAACCGGTCTCGGCACGTCACCGGGCCGCCCATTCTCTCACCTGCCCGCTCACTCACCCGCATCTAATTTCTTGGGAGGGGGGGTAATTGCCACATTGCCCCCCCCCCTGTATCTGACCATGGCCATGAATGCCTGTTGGTCTTTTGTGGGAAATGCCTGGGCATACCGAGTGAAGTGGTCAGTCACTACCAGAATATTTCCCATTAAGATCAAGCTCCAAGCACAGAAAGTCAATGCACACCAGCTCCATGGGTCCCTGACTCTGAAGATGGCCCATTGGGGCAGCTAGGTGAGGCAGAGTCTTCCATTGAATGCACCTGATGCAGGAGTGGCAGTAACCCTCAACTTCAGCCCGCATGCAGGGCCAGTAGAATCGGTCCTTCACCAGGTGTAAAGTTCTTTTGGGTCCTAAGTGGTCATGACTGTCGTGCAGGGCCAATAATACTGTTTCCCTGAGTTTTTCTGCTACGGACGGATCGAAGGTCAGCTTGACTGGTAGAGAGCCATCATAGGGGAAGTTCTGAGTCCCAATGCCCCATATCTCTAGCTCTTCCAGCTTCTGCAATGGCAGGTGTTTGAGATGCCTGTCATAGAAATCTCTGTAGAGGAGGATCATTTGAGCTCCGGTATCCAGGAGAGCCTTGGTGTAGATTCCCTCTACTTGAGTGGAGACAACGGGACAAGGTCCCACTAGCTTGGCAGGGAATTTGTGGGAAGTGGTGACCTTGGCCTGTTCGTGACTTGTATTCACGCTCCTTTCTTGCGGAAGTTCTGATCCGGCTTGAGTCTCAGTTGAGCTCTGGGAGTCTGGTGTGCATTGACTCTCCGACACTGGGTAGCATGGGTCAAAGAGAGTGGGACACTGGGTCGCTCAGAGACAACAATGGGAGTCCTCTGGAAGGGTTTGAACTTACACTGCAGTCTCTTTGCGTCGTTGGTTTTTCTGGCGCTAGCTAATGTAGCTGGGCATCCTGTTGACTCCTTCAGCAGGGCCCTTTGGTGTTTCCCGCTGGCTTTTGGTGCCATGCTTCAGGCTTCACTGAGCTTGGGCATACTAGTCAATAATGTCCAACTCCTCCGCAGTTGAAGCAGATTCCTTGGTTTGCTGGCTTCTCCACCTGAGCAATCATAGAGCTTGAGGACTTCTTGGGCACTGAAACTTCATCGCTGGGTAGAACAGTGGGCTTGGCGGTCAACAGGGCCATCATCTCTATGAGCTGCGACACCTGATTCTTAAGAAGCTCAAACCTCTGGGTCGCCATCAGCTGCACAGGCCACCCTGACCTCAACAACAGATTCTGACCTCTGACTCTTTTTTTTTTCCAGCATGGCCTCCTCTTCCTGCACAATCCAGATCAGATCTGGATACTGCAAGATGCCACCATCTTGCTGAGTTCTCAACAGGAGGGTGATGGGGTCCAAGGGTTGGGCACCTCTCAAGACTTGCTGGGCACTTTGGCAAGATCTGGTGCATAATTTTGTCCAAGCGTCCCATGTACAGCTTCTCTCCCTCATTTTGGTAAGTGTGCTCCAACTGGTAAATGAGATCAGAAACTTTCTCTGTGCGCCTAAACACATCCTGCAGAATGTTCAGGTAGTCCTGGGCAACACAATCTTGCTTGCTGAGCTTCAAATTGTGGATGGCTTCTGAGGCAGGCCCTTTTAAACTCTCTGTGATTCTCTGTTTCTTGTGGGTCTCAGGAATGTTCCATTCATCCAAGGCTTGTGTGGCCTGGTCCAGCCACTCTTCAAAGCTGTCCTCCCCTGTAGGCACTGGTTGCCTTCCAGAGAAGGCCCTGAGCTTCCGATACCCAGTTCCAGAGTATGTTGGAGGGTCTTTCTGACATTTTAACGCAAGGTCTCCCAGGGCAGCTGTCAGAAACCATGAAATCAGACCGAGACAGAAGTACAGTTAAATCACACTTGTTTAATAATAAAAGTAAAAAGAACAAACGTAGTCAAAACATAGCCAAAGTTCAGTAAGGCCGGCTTCACACTGGAGCGGTGCGGGTGGCGACGGTAAAGCAGCGCTATATTTAGCGCTGCTTTACCATCGTTTTACCCGCGGTATGTGGCCGCTAGCGGGGTGGTTTTAACCCCCGCTAGCGGCCGAAAAAGGGTTAAAAACCTCTGCAAAGCGCCGCTGCAGCGGCGCTTTGCCGGCGGTATCCCCACGGTGTCCCATTGATTTCAATGGGTAGGAGCGGTATAGGAGCGGTGAATACACCGCTCCTTCACCGCTCCAAAGATGCAGCTAGCAAGACTTTTTTTACCGTCCTGCTAGCGCACCGCTCCAGTGTGAAAGCCCTCAGGGCTTTCACACTGGAGACACAGCAACAGCTGTTTCGGGTCGGTTTGCAGGCGCTATTTTTAGCGCAATAGCGCCTGCAAACCGCCCCAGTGTGAAAGCAGCCTAACCAGAATGGAAAGTCAGCATAGCAGAAGTCAGGGATCAAAGTAGTGGAACAGCAAGCAGGATCTGGAGCCAGAAGGGATGTCAGCAAAGCCAGCCTTTAAACAGGACCGCGGGCGATAGTTTATTGTGATGTGACCAAGGCGAAGGCAGAGCTCCTCTGGACTGGATGACTTAAGTAGGCAGGACTGACAAGCAGGATCATCAACAGCTGGGTAACTGTGGAGAGAGATGGGAGCTGGCAATTAGCCGACAGCTGATCGGCCAGCTCAGAGAAGGAAGGGCTCAGCCCAGCCCTGACAGCAGCAAAGAATTCTGGTCCAATCGTGGCCAGAGGTGACGGGGAGGGAACTTCTTCCTTAGTTGACTCGGCTTGACTGAAGCTGGTAAGACCCTCATCTGGAACCTTCAGAAGGATTATAGAAAGCTCTGTCTTGTTGGCCAATTGCACACTGGCACCTTTGAAGCTTTCAGGGACTCCTTGTCTCCACTCTAACAGTGCATAGATGCGGGAAGTCCCACAGTCTGTTTGGACAGAAATCACCTTCCTGCCTGGGGACACAGTCTTCACAGCTTGGCTGATTTGTTCCTCAGCCCAGGCATCGGCCATACCACCGAAGGAGCTGCTTTGGTTTGATCAGTCCGTTACTCTGCCTCTCAACTCAATTGCTATATGGTGCTTAAGCCCACTTACTGCGAAAAAGTACCCCATGATTAGTGGGTCCTACACTATCCATAGATTGGGAGATCCTGCTTCTCTGAACCATGGGAGCTATACTCCTTTATATGGGAGAACATGAGGTCTCCACCCATGACACAGGTGGACGCTAATGAGAGGTAGGGAGTGGGGTGCTCCTCACCCAAAAGGATTTGGTCAGAATCCATACAATAGACAAACAAGATATTTGGGGGGCACACCCTAAAAAATGCATTAAAGATGGTGCTGCCATCAGAGGCGGCTCTAGGCTTTGTGAGGCCTTAGGCAAACCTTAGACATGAGGCCCCACTAACTTCCATAATGGGAAAAATAAGCGATAAAAAATAACGGTATAAATTGCATATGTATATAAAGAGCCTTAAATCCTATGAACTATGAATTTACAGTTTCTAGAACTCTATCTAACCAATTCTTCTTGAATCAAATATATATACTACATATATATATTACAAATATATATAGTACATACACACACTAATATAGATAACATTTGTGCAGCTGCTACTAGCAATATGTTTAAGGTACAACAAGAGTCAAAACCATATTTCTACATTTACATAAAGGTCAGGTTAATATAACCCAACACAGAGTTCCCCCTTACATCAGAGTGTGCAGGATTCCCCCTTACAGTGCAAGGGGAAATTTGATGTAAGGGGGAATGTTGCAGACTTTGGTGTAAGGGGGACCTCTGGTGTAAGGAGGGGCTCTGGTGGGGAGATCACCTTATATCCGAGGTCCCCTTTATGTCATTGTCCACAGAGTTCCAACTTGCATTTAAAATGGAAACTCTAATGTGGGGAGGACTCTGGTCACCATAGAGCACCTTCCGCACAGTGAATGCACTAAGGTAAAGGGGGGGCTTACTGATATAACGGGGAACCTTTATATCAGTGTCCCCTTACCTTACTGTATTCACTGCCCCCTACATCAGTGATCTCCCCTCAGACTGGCCTTGCTACGCTGTTACTGACCACCACTCAGGTGCACCGTGCAGGGCTCAGTCAGATGGTCCTCTCTGGGCTCCAGCTTGATGGCTCTCATTTCATCCTATATTACACTACGAGAGGAGATGGTCAGAGAGACTGCGGACATACTACAGGAGATGGTCAGAGAGACTGCGGACATACCACAAGAGATGGTCAGAGACTGCGGACATACCACAGGAGATGGTCAGAGACTGCGGACATACCACAGGAGATGGTCAGAGACTGCGGACATACCACAGGAGATGGTCAGAGACTGCGGACATACCACAGGAGATGGTCAGAGACTGCGGACATACCACAGGAGATGGTCAGAGACTGCGGACATACCACAGGAGATGGTCAAAGACTGCGGACATACCACAGGAGATGGTCAGAGACTGCGGACATACCACAGGAGATGGTCAGAGACTGCAGACATACCACAGGAGATGGTCAGAGACTGCAGACATACCACAGGAGATGGTCAGAGACTGCAGACATACCACAGGAGATGGTCAGAGACTGCAGACATAATACAGGAGATGGTCAGAGACTGCATACGTACATGATACAAGAGATGGTCAGAGACTGCATACGTACATGATACAAGAGATGGTCAGAGACTCCAGACATGATACAGGAGATGGTCATAGACTGCAGACATAATACAGGAGATGGTCAGAGACTCCAGACATAATACAGGAGATGGTCAGAGACTCCAGACATAATACAGGAGATGGTCAGAGACTGTGTGCGGACAAGGATACAGGAGATGGTCAGAGACTGTGCAGACTATGATACAGGAGACGGTGCCCCATCAAATGCTGCCACTGTGCCCCATCAAATGTTGCCAGGGGACAGATTACGTGCAGCCGGTCTGGAGAGTCACCGGCCACTTATGGTGGCGCCAGTTCCCCTGGCCAAGCACGCCCATAATATTTACAAGTGCGGCGCTACATACAGCAAGCCTGCCCAGGCTGTTTTTAGTTGTGCGGGCGGCTTTTTTGCCGCCCCTGCAAAGTGCCGGCCTAGGCCAAGACATAGCACGGAGACAGGGTACAGAGCAGGAGACCGTAGACAGACAGGGTACAGAGCAGGAGACCGTAGACAGACAGGGTACAGAGCAGGAGACCGTAGACAGACAGGGTACAGAGCAGGAGACCGTAGACAGACAGGGTACAGAGCAGGAGACCGTAGACAGACAGGGTACAGAGCAGGAGACCGTAGACAGACAGGGTACAGAGCAGGAGACCGTAGACAGACAGGGTACAGAGCAGGAGACCGTAGACAGACAGGGTACAGAGCATGAGACCGTAGACAGACAGGGTACAGAGCAGGAGACCGTAGACAGACATGGTACAGAGCATGAGACCGTAGACAGACAGGGTACAGAGCAGGAGACCGTAGACAGACAGGGTACAGAGCAGGAGACCGTAGACAGACAGGGTACAGAGCATGAGACCGTAGACAGACAGGGTACAGAGCATGAGACCGTAGACAGAAAGGGTAAAGAGCATGAGACCGTAGACAGACAGGGTACAGAGCATGAGACCGTAGACAGACAGGGTACAGAGCAGGAGACCGTAGACAGACAGGGTACAGAGCATGAGACCGTAGACAGACGGGGTACAGAGCAGGAGACCGTAGACAGACAGGGTACAGAGCATGAGACCGTAGACAGACAGGGTACAGAGCATGAGACCGTAGACAGACAGGGTACAGAGCATGAGACCGTAGACAGACAGGGTACAGAGCATGAGACCGTAGACAGACAGGGTACAGAGCATGAGACCGTAGACAGACAGGGTACAGAGCATGAGACAGTAGACAGACAGGGTACAGACCATGAGACCGTAGACAGACAGGGTACTGGGGACAGACCATGAGACAGACAGGGTACAGAGCATGAGACCGTAGACAGACAGGGTACAGACCATGAGACCGTAGACAGACAGGGTACAGACCATGAGACCGTAGACAGACAGGGTACAGACCATGAGACCGTAGACAGACAGGGTACTGGGGACAGACAGGGTACTGGGGACAGACAGGGTACTGGAGTCTGGGGACAGACAGGGTACTGGAGTCTGGGGACAGACCATGAGGAGACAGACCATGATGAGACAGACAGGCCAGGGTACTGGGGACAGACAGGTTAAAGTACAGACAGCATGATTATGTACTACTGTACCTTCTCCTCGGTCCCCTACCCTACTAAGGGCAGCATGAGAAGCCGGCGACACGTGATGTGTTTGAGCTTCATGCAGACTGCAGTGCAATCTGGGAGTTGTAGTCTCTGCAGAGCACAGTCACCAGAGGGCCAAGTCTGTTGTCTGTGCTATCAAGAACTACAACTCCTGCCATGCACAGGGGCCTCCGACTGGGGGAAAGGCTAGGAGGACGGAGCCTGCTATTGGATGCAGCCGACTGAGCCGAGAGCCTCGATGATGTCATCTCCTACCTCCGAGGAGGTTCTCAGACTATGTACAGCGCTCGCCCGCCCACCCGCCCGCTCGCTTGTGCACACTGACCGGGGGATATTTCCCCTTCCACTCCCGCGTCCCCACACACTGTCCTGTCAGGCAAATTAGGCGGCCGCGGCCCGCGAGGCCCTTGGGAGGGCGAGGCCTAAGGCAATCGCCTAATTTGCCTAATTAAAGAGCCGCCTCTGCTGCCATATAACAGAACAAAAATATTACAGCACACACATGCAAAACAAACATTTACCTCCAGCAAGGCTTTTTTTAAACACCTAGATATTTTCAAAAAACATTATCAAAAAATATGGGGATTTGGTCATACCATATTGCTATATGGTGCTTAAGCCCACTTACTGCAACAAAGTACCCAATGATTAGTGGTTCAGAGAAGCAGGATCTCCCAATCTATGGATTGTGTAGGACCCACTAATCATGGGGTACTTTGTCGCAGTAAGTGGGCTTAAGCACAGGGCCGGACTGGGAATGAAAACCAGCCCTGGAAAAAAATTCATAACAGCCCCATAGCATTATTATACCAGCCCAACAGCATAACGTCATTATTTTCTTGTTCATAAAAGGGAAAACCATGCATTTTAAAGCACATTTGAAGAGTGCACTATATATAGATAAGACAGATACATGGTACAGTGGCTGCGTTTGATGGCATAGTGGCAGCGTTTAATAGGCACAGTGGTGGCAATTTATGGGTACAGTGGCTGCATTTGATGTTACAGTGGCTGTGTTTGATGGCACAGTAGCAGCGTTTAATGGGCACAGTGGTGGCAATTTATGGGCACAGTGGCTACGTTTGATGGCACAGTGGCTGCGTTTGATGGGCACAGTGGTGGCAATTTATGGGTACAGTGGCTGCATTTGATGGCACAGTGGCTGCGTTTGATGGGCACAATGGCTGCGTTTGATGGGCACAATGGCTGCGTTTGATGGGCACAGTGGCTGTGTTTGATGGCACAGTGGCAGCGTTTAATGGGCACAGTGGTGGCAATTTATGGGCACAGTGGCATGTGTTTGAGGGCACAGTGACTGCGTTTGATGGGCACAGTGGTGGCAATTTATGGGCACAGTGGCTACGTTCGATGGCACAGTGGCTGTGTTTGATGGGCACAGTGGTGGCAATTTATCAATTTATGGGTACAGTGGCTGCGTTTGATGGCACAGTGGCTGCGTTTGATGGGCACAATGGCTGCGTTTGATGAGCACAATGGCTGCGTTTGATGGGCACAGTGGCTGTGTTTGACGGCACAGTGGCAGTGTTTAATAGGCACAGTGGTGGCAATTTATGGGCACAGTGGCATGCGTTTGAGGGCACAGTGGCTGCGTTTGAGGGCACAGTGGCATGCATTTGAGGGCACAATTGCTGCATTTGAGGGCACAGTGGCATGCATTTGATGGGCACAGTGGCTGCGTTTGAGGGCACAGTGGCTGTGTTTGAGGGCACAGTGGCATGCGTTTGAGGGCACAGTGGCTGTGTTTGATGGGCACAGTGATTGATGCAATTGATGTTTTATTTAGGGAGGGAGAGAGAGAGGGAGAGGGATAGGGGGGAGAGAGGAGAGAGGGAGAGAGAGAGAGAGAGAGGAGGGGAGAGAGAGAGGGGGGATGAGAGAGGGGGGGAGAGAGAGGGGGGGAGAGAGGGAGGGAGAGAGAGGGGGAGGAGAGAGGAGAGAGAGAGGGAGAGGGGGGAGAGAGAGAGAGAGGGAGGGGAGAGAGAGAGAGAGAGGGAGAGAGGGAGGGAGAGAGAGAGGAGAGAGAGAGAGAGGAGAGAGAGAGAGGGAGAGGGGGAGGGGGGAGAGAGAGAGAGAGAGAGACAGAGAGAGAAAGGGAGAGGGGCAGGCACCTTAATTCTTCTGATCCATGAGCGGCTGTCCACTTCTCCTATTCTCCTCGTGCAGACTAGTGGGCGGGCCGAATGGAAGAAGAAATCAGCGGTGCTGCGCTGCCGTGCGCGGCGCCGCACGGGCCGAATGCATGTAGAAATCATGCTCCTCCCCTCACTCAGGCAGACAGGCAGTAATATCAGTGTGTGCGGCGCGGATCAGAAGAGGAGATACAGGCGCGCGTGCCGCACACACAGGCTGCATTGCTAAGAGCGGCGGTCGCCGCTGCTGTTTTTTTTGCTGCGCTGACACTGCCAGCCAAGCCCTGAGACTAAACCGGCCCCAGGGCACTGAGAGCAGACGGCGTACTGGGAAATATCCCGGTATCCCGGTAGGCCAGTCCGTCACTGCTTATGCACCATATAGCAATATGGTGTGACCAAATCACCATATTTTTTGATAATGTTTTTTGAAAATGTCTAGGTGTTTTTAAAAAAAGCCTTACTGGAGGTAAATGTCTGTTTTGCATGTGTGCACTGTAATATTTTTGTTCGGTTGTATGGTCTTATGGCAGCACCATCTTTGATGCATTTTTTTAGGGTGTGCCCCCCAAATATCTTGTTTGTTTAAAGATGGGCAAACGCCTGCTCACCAGTCCTGCGACCACACCTGGAGATCGGCCCACGCCCTCAGGAACACCTGGAGATATAGACGGGATCCCTCTCAGGCTGGATGTCCGTCGCTGGCTGACTCCTGGAACCATGACAGGATCACCACACCAACCTCTGGAGCTGTGGCAGGATCAATATACGACCTCTGGAACTGTGGCTGGATGGATCTCCTCCATGGGTAACAGCAGCCCCACAGATCACGTCTGTGTTTCTCTCACTCCCTCATCGACTGACCTTTACCTCAGGACACAAAATTGAGTATTTTACTTTCCTGTCAGCAAAGCCTGCTGGGATTTGTATTTCTCCCTGTATACCAGTCTTGTTTTGTGTGGAAACTGTATGTTCCAGAATCCATTGCAGCTCTCCCTGCAGTTCAGTACAGTCTCTCCCATTGGCTGTTATAACTGTGCCTTTAATTGGTTTTCTTCTTGTGGCCAATAGGGGCACAAGAGAGGCTGCTAAATGCACAGCTCTGTGTGTCAGCTCACATTACATTACATTACTCAGTGAAAACAGGAAGATGGAGGGGAGATGAAAAAGTCCATGCAGACATGACAGCCAGTTCCCTCCCTCTTTTAGGCTGGATAGCCTGTGTACATGCAGTCATCTGTGTTAATGTACATGCAGCTGTCAGAGGTACTCACCCGGGCCGATATGCTGAGAGCTGCTCCCCTTGCGACTAAGCGCACGATGCCTCTGGAGTGGGTACAGAGGACACCGGGCTCAAAGATGCACGGGTTGCCAGCAGGAGTGTAGCAGGTGGTGTGCAGTAGCGACGTTGACCAGGAGAGGCTGAAGCTGCACTGGGAGTAGACACCTGGCAGAGCTGTGATCAGGTAGAGGTTGCAGAGGTACCAAAGCATATACTGAAGGAGGACCCTCGGGAGCATGAGAGAACTGCAAGTCCAGAACACCGAGCAGGAGGTCCAGCACAAGGAGCAGGAGATAGTCCAGCAAGCAGGCCGAGGGTCAAACACAGGCAACCAGGCAGTAGAAGTATCCAAGAGGCAGGCCAGGGGTCAAACACAGGTAAGTAACTCAGAGAATGTCCAGGAGGCAGGCCGGGGGTCAAGCACAGGTAATCAGGCAGTAGAGGTATCCAAGAAGCAAGCCAGGGGTCAAACACAGGTAAGTAACTCAGAGAATGTCCAGTAGGCAGGCCAAGGGTCAAGCACAGGTAATCAGGCAGTAGAGGTATCCAAGAAGCAAGCCAGGGGTCAAACACAGGTAAGTACAGTGGTGTGAAAAAGTGTTTGCCCCCTTCCTCATTTCCTGTTCCTTTGCATGTTTGTCACACTTAAGTGTTTCGGAACATCAAACCAATTTAAACAATAGTCAAGGACAACACAAGTAAACACAAAATGCAATTTGTAAATGAAGGTGTTTATTATTAAAGGTGAAAAAAAATCCAAACCATCATGGCCCTGTGTGAAAAAGTGATTGCCCCCTAACCCTAATAACTGGTTGGGCCACCCTTAGCAGCAACAACTGCAACCAAGCGTTTGCGATAACGTGCAATGAGGCTTTTACAGCGTCCTGGAGGAATTTTGGCCCACTCATCTTTGCAGAATTGTCCTAATTCAGTTACATTAGAGGGTTTTCGAGCATGAACGGCCTTTTTAAGGTCATACCACAACATCTCAATAGGATTCAGGTCAGGACTTTGGCTAGGCCACTCCAAAGTCTTCATTTTGTTTTTCTTCAGCCATTCGGTGGTGGACTTGCTGGTGTGTTTAGGATCATTGTCCTGCTGCAGAACCCAAGTTCGTTTCAGCTTGAGTACACGAACAGATGTTCGGACATTCTCCTTCAGGATCTCTTGGTAGACAGCAGAATTCATAGTTCCTTTTATCACGGCAAGTCTTCCAGGTCCTGAAGCAGCAAAACAGCCCCAGACCATCACACTACCACCACCATATTTTACTGTTGGTATAATGTTCTTTTTCTGAAATGCAGTGTTCCTTCTACGCCAGATATACTTGGACACACACCTTCCAAAGAGTTCCACTTTTGTCTCATCGGTCCACAGAATGTTGTCCCAAAAGTCTTGGGGATCATCAAGATGTGTTATGGAGAAATTGAGACGAGCTTTGATGTTCTTTTTGCTCAGCAGTGGTTTTCTCCTTGGAACTCTGCCATGCAGGCCATTTTTGCCCAGTCTTTTCCTGATGGTGGAGGCATGAACGCTGACCTTAACTGAGGCAAGTGAGGCCTGCAGTTCCTTGGACGTTGTTGTGGGGTCTTTTGTGACCTCTTGGATGAGTTGTCGCTGCGCTCTTGGGGTAATTTTGGGCGGCCGGCCACTCCTGGGAAGGTTCACCACTGTTCCATGTCTTCGCCATTTGTGGATAATGGCTCTCACTGTGGTTCGCTGGATTCCCAAAGCTTTGGAAATGGCTTTATAATAACCCTTTCCAGACTGATAGATCTCAATTACTTTCTTTCTCAATTGTTCCTGAATTTCTTTGGGTCTCGGCATGATGTGTAGCTTTTAAGGATCTTCTGGTGGACCTTACTGTGTCAAGCAGCTCCTATTTAAGTGATGCCTTGATTGTGAACAGGTGTGGCAATAATCAGGCCTGGGTGTAGCTAGAGAAATTGAACTCAGGTGTGGACAACCACAGTTATAGTATGTTTTAACAAGGGGGGCAATCACTTTTTCACACAGGGCCATGATGGTTTGGATTTTTTTTCACCTTTAATAATAAACACCTTCATTTACAAATTGCATTTTGTGTTTACTTGTGTTGTCCTTGACTATTGTTTAAATTGGTTTGATGTTCCGAAACACTTAAGTGTGACAAACATGCAAAGGAACAGGAAATGAGGAAGGGGGCAAACACTTTTTCACACCACTGTAACTCAGAGAATGTCCAGTAGTCAGGCCGAGGGTCAAGCACAGGTAAACAGGCAGTAGAAGTATCCAGGAAGTAAGCCAGAGGTCAAACACAGGTAAGTAACTCACAGAAGGTCCAGTAGACAGGCCGAGGGTCAAGCACAGGTAGTCAGGCAGTAGAAGTATCCAGGAAGCAAGCCAGGGGTTCAAACACAGGTAAGTAGCGGCAGCGGTAGTCAGACGGATTCCGGGTCGGCACGGGTAGTCAGGTAGATTCAGGGTACAGGGTACAGGATACAGGATACAGGATACAGGATACAGGATACAGGATACTGGACTGGAGACAGGACTCAGAAGAGACAGCAAACCAGCAATTTGAAAGCGAACAGGGAAGGCCTTTTATAGGCCAGGTAAATGGTCAGGTGGGATACCCGGACGAGTGCGCATGCGCACTCGTCTTCTGTCAGCGCCGCGCACAGCGGTGAGGCGTACTGGCTGGGTTGTGTCAGATACCCGAGTGCCGAGGACCCGCGCATGCGCACCCGTTACCCGGCGTACCTGTAACATTCGTTGCGCCGCTCTACCGCGCATGCGCAACCCTGGAACCCGGCGAAGAGGCCTGGTATTTCCCTGACAGTGCCCCCCTCCTAAGGGCAGCCTCCGGATGCCCACTTCAGGATGTCTTTGATGATATTCTCGGATTAAGCGAGGGGCATGAATGTTTTCAGATGGCTCCCAGGAGCAGTCTTCTGGGGGATACCCTTTCCATTTAACAAGATATTGAACCTGGCTTCTTCTTCTTCGGAGATCCAGAATTTTTTCAACCTCGAATTCCTCCTCTCCTTGGATGGTGATGGGAGGAGGAAGTGGTGTCTGCCTATCAGGGAAAGAATTGGCAATTACGGGCTTCAGCAAAGAGGCATGAAAAACTGGATGAATCCTATAGGAACTGGGGAGATCTAGTTCAAAGGCTACTGGGTTGATCACTCTCTTGACCTCAAAGGGGCCGATGAACCTGGGACCCAATTTCCGAGAAGGACAAGGGAGTTTTAAATTAGCGGTTGATAACCAAACTTTCTCACCAATCTGGAAAGGCGGGCATTCCTTCCTGCCCCGGTTGTACTGTACCTCATAACCCTTCTGTGCTTCCTTCATGGCCTGTTGGATCCGGAGGAAGTTGTCTTGGATATTTTTGACTAGGTCCTGTGCAGCTGGAGTAGGGACGTCTGGTATGGAATCTGGAAGAAAAGAAGGGTGATAACCGTAGTTTGCCCAGAAAGGCGTTTGATTAATGGCAGAATGCAAAGAATTATTATAGGCAAACTCCGCGTAGGGTAGTAGGCCTGACCAGTCATCTTGGGAGTAAGAACAAAAACACCTCAGGTATTGCTCGAGGGTCTGATTAGTGCGTTCAGTTTGACCGTTGGATTGTAGGTGATATGCTGAAGACATGGAAGTCCTGATTTCAAGGGATTTGCAGAGGTCTCTCCAGAATCTGGAGGTGAACTGTACCCCCGGTCTGAGGTGATGTTAGCTGGGACTCCGTGTAACCTTATAATTTCTCTGATGAAGATGTCAGTGGTAGCAGAAGCCGAGGGGGTACCTTTCATGGGCAGGAAGTGAGCCATCTTTGAGAGACGGTCAATGACAACCAGAATTGTGGTAAAGGAATCTGAGGAGGGTAAGTCCACGATGAAGTCCATGGAAATATCCTTCCATGGACGTTCCGGGACAGATAGTGGACGTAACAGACCCCAGGACTTAGTGTTGGACCCCTTGTTCCTCTGACAAGTGTTGCAAGAAAGAACGTATTCCTGACAGTCCTTTCTCCAGCCCGGCCACCAGTAAGATCGACCTACCAAGTCCACTGTTTTCTGTACTCCAAAGTGGCCGGACATCTTGTGATCATGAAGAGTCTGCAGGACTTGGAGTCTGACAGGAGGAGGAACAAAGATTCGGGCATGGGCCCAGAGCAAATCCTGCTTCCTTTCAAGAAAGGGTAATGTGGGAGATGAGAACTGGTTGGAAGCCTGTTTAAGGGCTGTGGTCAAGTCAGGCTGAATGGCATGGAGGAAATTGTGGGCGGACAGGATGGTAGCAGGTTCTTTAGAGGATTCAGTGTCCAGAAACATACGGGATAAAGCATCCGCCTTGCCATTCTTGGAGCCAGGACGGTAAGTGATGTGGAAATTAAATCGGGAGAAGAACAAGGCCCAGCGGGCCTGTCTGGGTCTAAGGCGTTTTGCAGCCCTGAGGTACTCCAAGTTGCGGTGGTCTGTGAAGATGAGAATGGGTTGGGAAGCTCCTTCTAGCAGGTATCTCCATTCCTCGAGAGTGAATTTAATCGCAAGTAATTCCCGGTCGCCTACATCGTAATTCTTTTCAGGGGGACTTAATTTTCGGGAGGCAAAGGCGACCGGGTGGAGTAGGGCCTTTGGGCCACTTCTCTGCGATAGGATCGCTCCCATAGCAGAGTCTGAAGCGTCCACTTCTAGGACGTAAGGGAGTTCAGGGTCAGGGTGCTGCAAGATGGGTGCAGAGGAAAAGAGTTCCTTGAGCTTCTCAAAAGCGTCTTGCGCTTGGGGAGTCCACTGGAACTTGACTTGCTGACGGGTCAGTTGGGTGATTGGGGACACAATGGCAGAAAACCCCTGAATGAACCGTCTATAAAAGTTGGCAAAGCCGATAAAATGTTGGACTGACCTTTTGTCTGTGGGGGCAGGCCAATCCTGGATGGCCTTCACCTTTTGGGGGTCCATCAGTACTCCTCCGGTGGTTATGATAAAGCCCAGGAACTGGATGGTATCAGTCTCGAACTCGCATTTCTCTCCTTTGACGTAGAGCCCGTGTTTACGGAGGATGAGAAGAACTTTCCGGACATGTTGACGGTGGGCTTCTAGAGAATCGGAGAAAATCAAGATATCATCAAGATATACAATGAGGAAGTTATCCAGATACTCACGGAAAATGTCATTGACAAGGTGCTGGAAGGTAGCTGGGGCATTACAAAGTCCAAACGGCATGACCAGGTACTCGAAATGGCCGAATCTGGACCTAAAAGCCGTCTTCCACTCATCCCCAGAGCGTATTCTAACTAAGTTGTAGGCCCCACGGAGATCCAGCTTGGTAAACACCTTGGCAGTCCTGAGCCACTGAAAAAGTTCGGGAATGAGTGGGAGTGGGTACCTGTTCTTGATAGTAATTTTATTGAGTTCCCTGTAATCCACACAGGGTCTGAGGGAACCGTCTTTTTTTTCAACAAAGAAAATCCCAGCCCCTGCTGGCGAAGAAGATGGTTGGATGAACCCTTTAGCAAGATTTTCGTCAATATATACCCGTAGGGCTTCAAGCTCAGTTTCGGACAAGGGGAAAATCCTTCCGAAGGGGATCTCGGCCCCTGGTAGGAGATCAATCGGACAATCATATGAGCGATGAGGGGGAAGAACTTCGGCCTTTCTTTCATCGAAAATGTCCATGAAGTCTCGGTAGGGCATTGGGACGTGTTGCAGGTCCTTGATACTGGGTTGCATGGCAAGATGAGAAAGAGGTACTGCGGGTTGATCCGGAAGGCAGTGCTGCAGGCAGTAAGGAGAGGAGAACTCCACTTCCCTGTTGACCCAGTCGATCCGAGGATTGTGAGCCAGTAGCCAGGGGTACCCCAGGATGATGGGGAACATAGGAGAGTGGATAATGTCAAAACGTAAAAGTTCCTGATGACCTGATTTGGTGCAGGTCAGGATAGGAGCGGTTTCCTGGGTAACCGGTCCTGAGCAGGGTGGAGAGCCATCAGCCAGCTGGATTTGAAGAGGTTGTTTCTTGGTAGTTAAAGGGAGGTTCAGGTGTCGTGCCAAGGTCAGGTCCATGAAGCAACTGCAGGCTCCGGAGTCAAGGATGGCTCCCAACTGGAAAGACTCTCCCGCTACCTGTAGGGAGAGTGGAACAGTCAGATGAAAATGCGGAATTCCAACAGAGTGCGAACTCGAGAGGGACCCAGAAGGGCACTTACTGGGTCTTATGGGGCATTTCTGTAGGTAGTGCCCCGTGCCCCCGCAGTAGAGGCAGAGGTTGGCTTGACGACGACGGAGCCTTTCTTCAGCAGATAGGGGGGACCGTGCCATTCCCAGCTGCATAGGTTCCCCATGAGGAGGAGAGCGAGAGTTCCAAGAAGGAGCAGGTGCCGGAGGGACCCGGGGCATTGTCCAGGTGGGACGAGGGCTCTGCAGTCTCTCTGCCCGTCGTTCCCGTAATCGACGGTCAAGTTTAATAACAAGGTGGCAGAGATCTGTGAAAGTGCTTGGGATCTCTCCTCGAGCCAGTTCATCCTTCAATACCTCGGATAGCCCCAAACGGAATTGGTATTTTAGGGCTGACTCGTTCCAGTCAGTATCTGCTGCCCATTTGCGGAAATCCACTACATAGTCCTCTACAGGTCTTCTCCCCTGGGATAGGGTATGCAGGGTAGATTCTGCCGTACCTGTGCGTTGGGGGTCCTTGTAGAGTGCTGCCATAGCGGAAAAGAAAGTCTCTACAGAATTCAACTGTGGGCTCTTCTGTTCCATCAAATGGTGTGCCCAGGATTGAGGGTCATCTGAAAGTAGAGAGATAATGAAACCCACTTTGGTGGATTCCAACTGGAAGGTCCTGGGTTGTAGTGCTAGGTGTAGCAAACAAGAAGAAGAAGGAGTGAAATTTCCTTCGGTCCCCGGAAAAACGTTCTGGTGTGGGGACCCTGGGATCAGGATGGGACACGTCATAGGCAGGGAGAGCACCTCCAGGTGTTGATAGAAGAGTGGAGGTGCTGGCTGCAGGGGGTGACTGGTCTGCTTGGTTTGGAGACAAGGTCAGGTGCTGAAGACGCCCTTCGATCTGAAAGTATCCATCTTGGAGGCGTTGTACAGCCTGCGTAAGGGTTGTCACCTGCTGGCATAAGGCCTCAAGGGGTGAACCAGCTCTGTCGGCCTCGGACATTGGCTGGTTTGTACTGTCAGAGGTACTCACCCGGGCCGATATGCTGAGAGCTGCTCCCCTTGCGACTAAGCGCACGATGCCTCTGGAGTGGGTACAGAGGACACCGGGCTCAAAGATGCACGGGTTGCCAGCAGGAGTGTAGCAGGTGGTGTGCAGTAGCGACGTTGACCAGGAGAGGCTGAAGCTGCACTGGGAGTAGACACCTGGCAGAGCTGTGATCAGGTAGAGGTTGCAGAGGTACCAAAGCATATACTGAAGGAGGACCCTCGGGAGCATGAGAGAACTGCAAGTCCAGAACACCGAGCAGGAGGTCCAGCACAAGGAGCAGGAGATAGTCCAGCAAGCAGGCCGAGGGTCAAACACAGGCAACCAGGCAGTAGAAGTATCCAAGAGGCAGGCCAGGGGTCAAACACAGGTAAGTAACTCAGAGAATGTCCAGGAGGCAGGCCGGGGGTCAAGCACAGGTAATCAGGCAGTAGAGGTATCCAAGAAGCAAGCCAGGGGTCAAACACAGGTAAGTAACTCAGAGAATGTCCAGTAGGCAGGCCAAGGGTCAAGCACAGGTAATCAGGCAGTAGAGGTATCCAAGAAGCAAGCCAGGGGTCAAACACAGGTAAGTAACTCAGAGAATGTCCAGTAGGCAGGCCGAGGGTCAAGCACAGGTAAACAGGCAGTAGAAGTATCCAGGAAGCAAGCCAGAGGTCAAACACAGGTAAGTAACTCACAGAAGGTCCAGTAGACAGGCCGAGGGTCAAGCACAGGTAGTCAGGCAGTAGAAGTATCCAGGAAGCAAGCCAGGGGTTCAAACACAGGTAAGTAGCGGCAGCGGTAGTCAGACGGATTCCGGGTCGGCACGGGTAGTCAGGTAGATGCAGGGTACAGGGTACAGGATACAGGATACAGGATACAGGATACAGGATACAGGATACTGGACTGGAGACAGGACTCAGAAGAGACAACAAACCAGCAATTTGAAAGCGAACAGGGAAGGCCTTTTATAGGCCAGGTAAATGGTCAGGTGGGATACCCGGACGAGTGCGCATGCGCACTTGTCTTCTGTCAGCGCCGCGCACAGCGGTGAGGCGTACTGGCTGGGTTGTGTCAGATACCCGAGTGCCGCGGACCCGCGCATGCGCACCCGTTACCCGGCGTACCTGTAACATTCGTTGCGCCGCTCTACCGCGCGTGCGCAACCCTGGAACCCGGCGAAGAGGCCTGGTATTTCCCTGACAGCAGCACATCTGTGTTAATGTAAGTCTTTGGCTGTAATACGCGCTACACCAATAAGCGCTGAATGATCTTCCTGGGTAAGGAAGATCGCTGGTGGTCTGGTAAGCCCCCATCTGATTTATGGTGAATGTCTGAGCTCTGCGCCATCAGGATCGATCTATCCAGTGTGGGACACTAGCATGCATGAACTGTTTGCACAGGAGCACTTTAGTGATCAATTTATGAACTTTGCACTTTATGCACTGCACTTTTAGGATATACATATTTGAGTAACCTGGTATTTAGGTTTTAGTGCACAGCTGCTGTACTTACTTTTGATAACACACTAGCGCAGATTTTTTTCTATATAGTATTTAGCAGTTTATATTTGCTAAAATAATTGCATTTCCATGTTCTGTGTACTGTGGGAGACCAGATATAGTGAATGCAGGATCCTGGGTTTAGTAACACTTTAATAAAAAGAACTCCCAATAAGTGTATATTGATTGGTTTGCAAGAAAGTTATAGCGTCTACAAACTATGGTATATATCAGACCTCAAAAAATCCACTCGCCTGCTCGCATTTTGCGAGTGGATTTGAGGTCTCGCGAGTGTAGGAGAGCCCCCGCCACTGCCTGTCTGATTAGAACGGCAGAGGAACATAACAGCTTTTGTTTCAATAGCTGTTTGTTCCCCGCCGCGCGCCGTCATATACAGCCCCTCCCCCTTGTCCGGGGAACTTTGATAGACAGATCACCTGACCCAGGATTGGACGGGTGATCTGTCTATCAAAGTGACTCGGACAAGGGGGAGGGGCTGTATATGACGGCGCGCGGCGGGGAACAAACAGCTATTGAATTGAAAGCTGTTATGTTCCCCTGGCGCTCTAATCAGACAGGCGGCGGCTCTCCTCCCCTGCACAGGTAGGCTGCATTGGGGACACAAGCTGCATTGGAGGACACAGGGGACACAGGCTGCACTGGGGGGGGACACATGCTGCACTGGGGGGGACACATGCTGCACTGGGGGGGACACAGGGGACACAAGCTGCACTGGGGGGGACACATGCTGCACTGGGGGGGACACAGCCTGCACTGGGGGGGACACAGGCTGCACTGGGGGGGGACAGGCGGCACTAGGGGGGGTCACATGCGGCACTGGGGGGGTCACATGCGGCACTGGGGGGACACATGCGGCACTGGGGGGACACATGCTGCACTGGGGGGGACACATGCTGCACTGGGGGGGTGACATGCTGCACTGGGGGGGTCACATACTGTACTGGGGGGTCACATGCTGCACTGGGGGGGTCACATGCTGCACTGGGGACACATGCTGCACTGGGGACACAGGCTGCACTGGGGTGGGGGACACAGGCTGACTGCATTGGTGTTGATATTTATTTTTATAACTTAATTCTGCATAAATCATTTAAGTATAATTTCATGAAATAATTTTTTGAGGGCATGTTTAGGGGTGGGATTAGGGGCGGGGCAGGGTAGGGGTTGGGCGGGGCAACTGGTGGCGAGTAATCCTTGAGGCCTGGCTAGTTGTCACGTACCTAGTGGCGAGTCTGAATTGCAGTGGGAGACCTCTCTTACGTCCCAGACTTGCGGCCCCTGGAGATGGGGACAGGGGGCGCAAAAGTCAGAGGAGGCACGAGTGTCTGGAAGGAACAGCAGCTGTAGGTGGGCCTCAGGACTAGGCCAGTGAAGACAGGGACCAGCAGACAGCAGGTGGCAGGAACCAGCAGACAACAGGTGACAGGAACCAGCAGACAGCAGGTGACAGGAACCAGCAGGCAACAGGAACTGGCAGGTATGCAGCGGACTACAGGAACCAGCAGGCAACAGGAACTGGCAGGTATGCAGCGGACTACAGGAACCAGCAGGCAACAGGAACTGGCAGGTATGCAGCGGACTACAGGAACCAGCAGGCAACAGGAACTGGCAGGTATGCAGCGGACTACAGGAACCAGCAGGCAACAGGAACTGGCAGGTATGCAGCGGACTACAGGAACCAGCAGGCAACAGGAACTGGCAGGTATGCAGCGGACTACAGGAACCAGCAGGCAACAGGAACTGGCAGGTATGCAGCGGACTACAGGAACCAGCAGGCAACAGGAACTGGCAGGTATGCAGCGGACTACAGGAACCAGCAGGCAACAGGAACTGGCAGGTATGCAGCGGGCCACAGGACAGGTGCACAGGTAGGTCAGACAAGCCGGGTTTGGTAACAGAGGACACACTGCGGATAAGCCAGGGATGAGCCAGAGAATGGTCGTGGGCAAGCCGGGATCGGGGCAGGCGGAAGGCAGAACAGGTAAGTAGACGAGCCGGGTCACAGGTGCAGATACAGAGAAGTACAGGACTAACACACGGAACGCTGTAGATCAGGCAGCAAGGATTGCATGGAGATGACAGGTTTAAATAGCCCGCCTGGCGCCAGTGACCGCGCGCGCGCCCGTCCGTGACCGCGCGCGCGCACCCGCTCGATTCCGCGCATGCGCAGTAGCCCGCGCACCCGTTCGAGCCCGCACACGCAATCGCAGCGGTGGAGAACCACTAGGCCCAGCAGAGCTTTCCTTACATTGCCCCCCCCCAAGGGGCAGCCTCCGGATGCCCAACTGGGAACACTTTTCTGGATGGGCTTTCTTGAAGGCTTGGATCAAATGCTTGGCGTGCAAGTTGGTTTCAGGTTCCCAGGAATTCTCTTCCGCACCGTACCCCTTCCACTTGATGAGGTATTGTATCTGGTTATTTCTCTTTCGGCAGTCCACAATTGTCTCCACCTCAAATTCCTCTTCCCCATCGACCATTATCGGGGCTGGGGGATCCGTGGATCGCCCAGGGAAAGAATTGGGGACTGCTGGCTTCAGGAGTGAAACATGGAAGACCGGGTGTACCCGAAGGGACTCTGGTAATTCCAGCTCGTATGCTACCTCGTTGATTTTCCGCTTCACAGCGAAGGGGCCCAGGAATTTGGGGCCTAACTTCCTAGAAGGACAAGCAAGTCGGAGATTCACTGTGGACAGCCATACTTTGTCTCCAGGCTCCAGGACCAATTGCCCCCGTCTGCCCCTGTCAAAGACCTCTTTATTAAGATTCTGTGCCCGAGTCATAGTTTCCTGCAACAATTTATTGTTGGTTGAAAAGAAATCCACGGTCTCAAATGCAGCAGGAACGGCACATTCTGGTACGGAATTTGGCAGGAAGGATGGGTGGTAACCATAGTTGGCAAAGAACGGAGTCTGTTTGGTAGTGGAATGGGTGGAGTTGTTGTAGGCGAATTCCGCCAATGGCAACAGAGCGAGCCAGTCCTGTTGAGAAAAGGATGAAAAGCAACGCAGATACTGCTCAAGAGTCTGGTTTGTTCTTTCTGTCTGCCCGTTTGTCTGTGGGTGGTAAGCAGAGGATAAGGATAGTTCGATGCCAAGGGAGTTGCAGAGGGCTTTCCAGAACCGGGACGTGAATTGGACGCCCCTGTCCGAGATGATATTTGCTGGGATCCCGTGAAGCCTGACAATGCCTGCAATGAAGGCCTGGGCCGTCTCTGGTGCCGAAGGGGTCCCCTTCATGGGGATAAAGTGGGCCATTTTAGATAGCCGGTCCACTACCACAAAGATGGCCGTATGGCCTTCGGAGGGGGGAAGTTCCACAATGAAGTCCATGGTTATTAGCTTCCACGGCCTTTCCGGCGCGGGTAGGGGTTTGAGTAGCCCCCAAGATTTGGTCCTGCAGCTCTTGCTGCGGGTGCACACCGTACAGGATTCCACATACTTTTGGCAGTCTTTTGCCAGTTGGGGCCACCAGAAAGTGCGCTGGACCAAGTCCGTGGTCTTAGCTATGCCGAAATGTCCGGCCAGTACATGGTCATGACATAGCCCAAGTATAGTGACCCGGAGACTTTCTGGAACGAAAATCTTACCACCGGACCAGAATAGGCCATCTTTGGCGGAGACTCCTGGCCTAGCAGGCGGCGGGTCCTCCCTGGACGCCCGCTTGATCCGGCTTAACAGGTCTTCATGGAGAAGTAGGAAGTTCTCCGCGGTTAGGATGGTGTCAGGTGGATTAGGCTCCTTAGGATCGATGAACATTCGGGATAATGCGTCAGGCTTGGTATTTTTGGAGCCCGGTCTGTAGGTAACATGAAAGGCGAACCGGGAGAAGAACAGTGCCCACCTGGCTTGTCGTGGCTTTAGTCTCTTGGCGGCCTTCAGATACTCCAGGTTCTTGTGGTCTGTATATATGAGAATTGGGTGGGCCGCCCCTTCCAACAAGTACCGCCATTCCTCCAGTGCCGCCTTAATTGCCAACAGTTCTCGGTCGCCCACGTCATAGTTCCGCTCAGGGGGTGTCAATTTACGGGAAAAGAACCCAACGGGGAACAGGAGGGCCTTGGGGCCTTGCCTCTGTGATAGTATCACCCCGACTGCGATTTCCGATGCGTCCACCTCCAAGACAAATGGGAGAGCCGGGTCGGGGTGCTTTAGAATGGAGGCGGAAGTAAAGAGTTTTTTAAGGGCGACAAAGGCGGCCTGGGCCTCGGTTGTCCATTGGAACCGGATTCCTTGTCGGGTCAATTGTGTGATGGGAGAGATGATGGCCGAGAAACCTTTAATAAACTTCCGATAGAAGTTGGAGAACCCCACAAACCGCTGAACCCCTTTTTTATCCACTGGTGCAGGCCAGTCCAGAATAGCGGAGATTTTCTGGGGGTCCATCTTAATGCCTTCGATGGAGATGATGAGCCCCAGGAATTGTATGCTCTGTTGTTCAAACTCGCATTTCTCGGGTTTAGCATACAGACCATGTTGCCGCAGTCGCTCCAACACGCATCTGACGTGTTGTCGGTGACTGTCCAGGGAAGAAGAAAAGATTAAGATGTCGTCTAGGTAGATGATTACGAACAGGTCTAAGTAGTCTCGAAAAATGTCATTAATGAAATGTTGGAACGTGGCAGGGGCGTTACAGAGTCCGAAGGGCATCACAAGGTATTCAAAGTGCCCGAATCGTGTACGGAAGGCTGTCTTCCATTCATCGCCCTTTCGGATGCGCACCAGGTTATACGCCCCGCGGAGGTCCAACTTGGTGAAGATGACCGCTGCCCCCAGCCTCTGGAACAACTCGGGGACTAACGGCAAGGGGTAACGATTTTTGATGGTCACCTTATTTAATTCTCTGTAGTCGACACATGGCCGGAGGGAATGATCCTTTTTCTCAACGAAGAAGATGCCAGCTCCGGCAGGTGACGTAGAGGAACGGATGAAGCCCTTTCGCAAGTTGTCATCAATGTAGTCTTTAAGGGCGGAGAGCTCCAGCTCAGATAGAGGGAAGATCCTCCCAAAGGGAACTTCAGCTCCAGGGAGAAGCTCGATGGGACAATCGTAGACCCGATGAGGAGGAAGGGTCTCTGCCCCCTTTTTGCTGAAGACATCCAAAAAAGCGTGATAGGCCTTGGGGACCAGCTGAGGGGTCTCGTTGTCCAGACACATTAGGGTAGTTGACTGAGCGTCAGTCCGTGGAAGGCAATGTTGGGAGCAGTAAGGAGAGGGGAAGGTGATCTCCTTGGTGGACCAGTCAATGCAGGGGTTATGGGCGCGGAGCCAAGGCATACCCAAAATAACCGGGAACAGTGGGGAAGAAATAATGTCCAGGCTCAGTAACTCCTGATGGAGATGGTTTATACATGCCGGAAGAGGTTGCGTTTCTAGGGTGACAGGCCCGGATCTGATGGCCGAACCATCGGCCAGGTGAATCTGTAGTCCTTGGACCTTGTTCCGTAAGGGGATGCTATGGGCAGTAGCAAAGTCTGAGTCCATGAAGCAACTGCAGGCACCAGAGTCAATAATGGCGGGGACCATAAGGTTCTTTCCGGGAAGCTGCAATGAAATAGAGAGAGCAAGATGAGAAGAGGCGTCGGTAACGGTCATTATCTGGTCAACTGAAGGAGGGCGCCACTTACGGGTCTTGGCTGGACAGGTTCGCACATAGTGCCCTGGCTCCCCGCAGTATAGACACAAATTGTCCTGACGGCGTCTCAGCCGTTCTTCAGGAGTAAGAGCAGGGCGAAGCACACCCAACTGCATGGGCTCAGTTCCCTTGGTGGAGGCAGAGGGACGACCCAGCGGTGGGCCTCTAGGAAAGTAGGGTACTTTTGGCAGCATCCAAGAGGGACGAGGTGGAGCAGAGGACCTCTCCGACCGTCGTTCGCGTAGGCGCCTGTCGACCTGTATGGCCTGGTTGATGAGCTCCTCAAGAGTTGGAGGAACCCCAACCCTAGCAAGTTCATCCTTGAGGGGATCTGACAACCCCAACCGAAACTGGTAGCGGAGGGCCGCATCATTCCAGCTGGTATCAGCACTCCATCTCCTGAATTCCGCAACATAGTCCTCGGCGGGCCTACGCCCCTGGAGCAGAGCATGGAGGGCAGTCTCAGCCGTGGCACAGAGTTGCGGGTCCTCATACATTCGGGCCATTTCATCAAAGAAGGTATTTAGATGAGCAAGTTCCGCGGCCTCCTGTTTGAGCAGACGGTGGGCCCAGAGCTGAGGGTCGTTCTGGAGCAGGGAGATCACAAAGCCCACTTTGGTGATCTCCAAAGAAAATGTTCGGGGCTGTAGTGCAAAAAACAATTCGCATGCACTACGAAAAGTCCTGAATTTGCTACGCTCACCGGAGAACCTCTCAGGTGTGGGTACTCGAGGCTCCGGGGGAAGCATCACGACAGTCGGTGGAGCAGGCTGGCTAGCGGTGAGGCCTGTGGATCCTTGAGTAAGGACATTTTTCTCAAGACGGGTATAACCTTCCTGCAGGTTAGTGACCGCTTGTGCAAGGCCTGCTAGGTGTAGGCAGAGTTCTTCCATAGGAGAGGCTCCCTGCTCAGACTCGGTCATGGCTGCCTGATACTGTCACGTACCTAGTGGCGAGTCTGAATTGCAGTGGGAGACCTCTCTTACGTCCCAGACTTGCGGCCCCTGGAGATGGGGACAGGGGGCGCAAAAGTCAGAGGAGGCACGAGTGTCTGGAAGGAACAGCAGCTGTAGGTGGGCCTCAGGACTAGGCCAGTGAAGACAGGGACCAGCAGACAGCAGGTGGCAGGAACCAGCAGACAACAGGTGACAGGAACCAGCAGACAGCAGGTGACAGGAACCAGCAGGCAACAGGAACTGGCAGGTATGCAGCGGACTACAGGAACCAGCAGGCAACAGGAACTGGCAGGTATGCAGCGGACTACAGGAACCAGCAGGCAACAGGAACTGGCAGGTATGCAGCGGACTACAGGAACCAGCAGGCAACAGGAACTGGCAGGTATGCAGCGGACTACAGGAACCAGCAGGCAACAGGAACTGGCAGGTATGCAGCGGGCCACAGGACAGGTGCACAGGTAGGTCAGACAAGCAGGGTTTGGTAACAGAGGACACACTGCGGATAAGCCAGGGATGAGCCAGAGAATGGTCGTGGGCAAGCCGGGATCGGGGCAGGCGGAAGGCAGAACAGGTAAGTAGACGAGCCGGGTCACAGGTGCAGATACAGAGAAGTACAGGACTATCACACGGAACGCTGTAGATCAGGCAGCAAGGATTGCATGGAGATGACAGGTTTAAATAGCCCGCCTGGCGCCAGTGACCGCGCGCGCGCCCGTCCGTGACCGCGCGCGCGCACCCGCTCGATTCCGCGCATGCGCAGTAGCCCGCGCACCCGTTCGAGCCCGCACACGCAATCGCAGCGGTGGAGAACCACTAGGCCCAGCAGAGCTTTCCTTACACTAGTAGCTCAGGACTTGAAATTTTGAGCCCTGGTATATATACTGAATTTTTTTTTTATATACTACTAATGACGGTGATCAGCAGCTTATAATGGGAATCCTGTCTTATAATGGGACTGCGATAGTGCAATCTGACAATAATTGAAGCTGGGGGGAACTGACTGATGATGTTGATCAGTGATAATACTATACACGGTCACTGTACTAATGACGCTGGCTGGGAAGGGGTTAACATCTAGGGTAATCAAGGGGTTAACTGTGTGCCTAACTATGTTTACTGTGTGTGTTATGTGCTGCTTTTACTATAAAATATGGTTGATTTTTCTCCCTGAAAATCAATCACATCCAGGGGCATAGCTATAGGGGGTGCAAGATCGTGACCCGGCCCCAGGCTGCAGGGGGCCCGTGTGGCTCCCATGTCAGGTTTTTCTACACTTGTGTGAGCCGGAGTCGGGGGGGCGGAGCTGGTGGTCCTAGGTACAGAAGACTGCTTGCTTCTTTGACTTTACACTCTGGATGCAGCTAGCACCAGGCTGGATAGGAGAGACAGCGGGGCGGCATATAGGAGAACCGATCTCCTCTATTCTCCTTCTGTCTCCTGCAGGTCTTTCAACGGCTGCAGGAGCAGGATCGGTTCTCCTATATGCCGCCCCGCTCGCCCTCCTATCCAGCCAAGAGGCAAGCAGTCATCCGTACCTAAGACTGCCAGCTCCTGCTCCCTTCCTCAAGGCTGTTCCTGCTGCCGGAATGGTAGGAGAAAAGCTCCCTGCCCGAGGCCGCTCCTGGTAACCCACAAACTCTCTGTCACAGAAGAGTGTAAAAGAATACATTGCCCAGCGAGTATAGTGTTCCAGGTGTGCTGCTGACTGTCACTCTGCTCCCTCCCATACTGCCCCCCTCCGGTCATGATATCCCCCCATACTGCCCTCCACTACCCCCCTCCCATCATGCTGTCCCCCCCATACTGCCCTCCACTACCACCCCCTCCCATCATGCTCTCCCCCCACACTGCCCTCCACTGCCTCCCTCCCATCAAAAACTGTAAAAAAAAACTATAAAAAATAGAAATGATAAAATAAAATGGTAAAAAATAAAAAAAACGACTGACCCCATCCACTGCCCTACTAATCCCGTCCACTAACCTAATAACCATGTCCACTGCCCTACTAACCACGTCCACCACCCTACTGACCACGTCCACAGCCCTACTGACCACGTCCACTGCCCTACTGACTACATCCACTGCCCTACTGACCCTGTCCACGTCCACTGCCCTGATGACCACGTCCACTGCCCTACAGACCCTGTCCACTGCCCTACTGACCACGTCCACTGCCCTACTATCCACGTCCAATACCCTACTGACCACGTCCACTGCCCTACTGACCACGTCCACTGCCCTACTGACCATGTCCACTACCCTACTGATCACGTCCACCGCCCTACTAACCACGTCCACCGCCCTACTGACTCTGTCTACTGCCCTACTGACCACATCCACTGCTCTTTTTTTTTTAAGAGTCAAAATTGTTCCTTTATTTAACAGAATATCATACAGGTTACAACAAAGGTCCCACATGGACTGAATCAAGTATATATTACAGGCATTTTGGTGTGAAGATACATACAACAATATCTGAGCATGTGCAGTGAAGATCAAGTAACGACAATGTATACATTATTAAAAGGAGGTAATGTACATTTGGTGATATACCATCTCCCTCCCACCCAGCTCTCGCAGCTTCCTCACATTCTCCCAGGGATATGCCCGTCACCCCGACCAGGGTTGCCACACTCTGTTAAATTTATTGGGACAGTTCCTCACATCCACTGCTCTACTGACCACATCCACTATCCTACTGACCATGTCCACTGCTCTACTGACCACGTCCACGGCCCTACTGACTACATCCATGGCCCTACTGACTACATCCACTGCCCTACTGACCCTGTCCACTTCCCTACTGACCCTGTCCACTTCCCTACTGACCACGTTTACTGACCCTGTCCACTGCCCTACTATCCATGTCCACTGCCCTACTGACTACGTCCACTGCCCTACTGACCCTGTCCACTTCCCTACTGACCATGTCCACTGTCCTAATATCCATGTCCACTGCCCTACTGACTCTGTCCACTGCCCTACTGACTCCGTCCACTGCCCTACTGACCATGTCCACTACCCTACTGACCACGTCCATGTGAGGTATCGTCGCATGTGTTAGAGCGAGAGCAAAAATCCTAGCCCAAGACCTCCTCTGTCACTCTAAACAGGTAACCTGTAAAAAAATGGAAAGCATTGCCTATGGAAATTTTTTAAGTACCAAAGTTTGGCGCCATTCCACGAGTGTGCAAAATGTTAAAGTGTGACATGTTAGGTATCTATTTACTCGGCGTAACATCATCTTTCACATTACACAAGAAAATTGGTCTAACTTTGCTGTTTTTTTTTTTTTTTATTCATGATAACTTATTTTTTTAAAAGTGTTTGAAAAATCGCTGCGCAAATACCGTGTGATATAAAAAGTTGCAACGACCGCCATTTTATTCCTTACAGTGTCTGCTAAAAAAACATATATAATGTTTGGGGGTTCTGAGTCATTTTCTAGAAAAAAAAAACGATGATGTTTTACATGTAGGACTGAAGTGCCAGAATTGGCCTGGATGGGAAGTGGTTATTCCAGAGCTGTATATAGGCTCTTCTCCAATAAGGGACCAGTTGTGTCACCTGCTCCCTCTGCACCACACATAAGCCCCGCCCACATGCCTGTAGATAAAAGAGCAGATCGGGGGTTGCTTAGAAACAACAAAGCAGACAACTGTCATTTTATTAGCAGTAATCTGCATCTGCGCAATCTTGACTACACAGTGTTTCAGCGAAGTCTATGACGCAGTCTCGGCTTTATTGTAAGCAACGATTTCAGCCCCGCCCACCCCGTCCCCGCACCGCCCATAGGCGGGGCACACAGCTGCACTGGGCGGGGCTTCTTTTTTTTCCGGTGGCCTGACGCAGAGCTTGGCCCCTCCTCTTTCTCCCGCCCACACACGGACAGGCGGCTTTCTCGCGAGACTCAGCTTGCTCGCTGCGGGAGGAGAACCGTGAGAGAGAGAGAGCGCGCGAGCTAGAGGGGGGAAGCGGCGGATACCGGATCCCGGGCCCGAGAGATTGCACACCCGCCTGGCTGTGTCTACCTCTCTCAGTGCGCACATGGACCGCTGCAACCTTCACCCTCTGCCTGCCGCCCTCCTGCTGGTGCTGCTTGTGCTGTGCGGCCTTGTCCCGGGACCGGCCAGCGGCACCCAGAACGGTAAGGGAGAAGGTGTGCGCTGTGTGGTGCAGGGTGGGGGAGGAGGGGTGCATGGCTGGGGGTGAGGGGCACCTAGGAGCTCCATGAGAGAAGGCTGAGGAGAAGATGGAAGGGGGGAGGGAGCTGTGGTAACCAGGGCTGGTCATACACAGGACAGGCAGAGGGAGAGGATGGTGCTGCTCCTTGGGGGTGTCATGGAGGCAGGCATAGGACAGATGGCTGTGTGTTCTCCTTCTATACATAGGATGTACATGGCTCCATCCTGCAGGGGGACATCTGTTCCCAGCATGGACCCCTGGCACTGTGCCACCTGGACTGGGGGCACCCATAGCGGAGGATGGAGACCATGGACAGCGCTGTGTGTAGAAGTGACCGTCTCCTGTGTGTACTACGCTCACCGTCTCCAGGAATCGGATTCTAGCCATGATCTATAGACCTGCGTTCTCTATCTGTACTCCTCGTATCCCCCCCACCTTCCCCCATGGCTGCCCCTTAGCAGCCTATCCGCTACATGGTTAAGGACCTGTTCACACATAAACTAACATGAAAATGCTTTACAAATGGATGTGTGTTTTTATGTGCCTTGACACGTTTAATTGCTACAGACAAAATAAGGCTTTTTTATTTTTTTTCTCCTCAATGGATGTGCTTTTATGTGCATGCATTAAAATGCGTACTTGTAGCCTTTAAAGCCCATTTCACACTAGCCTGGTGACTGGAGTTTTACCGTATTGTAAAAATGACAGTCACCCCTAAGAGTTGGGGGGGTTGAGTGCACAATCTGGGACAGCTGAGCATGGTAGCCAATCAGCTTCTAACGTCAGCTTGTTCAATCAATAGCCGCTTTTTATATTGGCGAGTACCGATATTTTGCGGTACAATTTGAGCCTATACAAAATGAATGGGGTCAGATCACACTGCAAAGAATTGCATGCGATTTTAGTAGGAAGACTTGCTATGGGGTTTCTGTTGGCAGCCTCTCCTGCACCCGCCTCCACACTGAAGCTGACAGCTGATGCTGGGACCAGACCGGCTGCAGAATAGGTATATATAGGGATTTTTATTATACACGCTTTATATAGCGCCAACAGTTTATGCATCCCTTTACAATGTATAGGGGGGACAACACAATTACAGTACAGTTCAATACAAAAGGTACAGGAGGGCCTTGCTCGTAGAACTTACATTCTAAAGGGACGGGGTGGTGGTACAAAAGGTAATAGCTGCAAAGAATGGTTTGATGGGGGTGGTGGTGATTTTTATTTTTTCTTCGCCTTACAGGGTTAGATAGATTAGGTTTAAAATGTGGCAGAGAGTAGGTTTAGCGTTAGGTTTTGCCTGAACCTCCACTTTAATTGATAGGATTGCACTGATACCAATACTAAGGATTTGCGCAAGTACTCATGGAAATGATCCGATACCTTTGCAGTGCGATTTGAGTCCATACAAAATGAATGCACTCAGATTGCACTGCAAAGAATTGCATGTGATTCCTGTCCAAATTGCATGCAGTTTCCCCAACTGCTCCTGTGTGAATCCAGGTTAAAGTCACTATGACAAGCCTGGGTTTACACAGGAGCGGTGCGGAAAACCGCATGCAATTGGGATACAGATCGCACCGCATTCCTGTTCAAATCACGTGCAATTATTTGCAGTGTTATTTGAGCCCATTCATTTTATATGGGTTTAAATCCCACTACAAAGGTATCGGACATTTGCATGAGTAGTTGTGCAAATGCTTAGTATTGGCACCGATATTGGTATCTGTGCAACCCTATCAACTAAAGTGGAAGTTCAGGCAAACCCTAAGTAATGCTAAACCTGCTCTCTGCCACATTCTAAACCTAATCTATCCCTGTAAAGCAAAAATCTCTATACATACCTATTCTGCAGCCAGTCTGGTCCCAGCATCAGCTGTCAGCGACGGCTTTCAGTGCGGAGACAGGTGCAGGAGAGGCAGACAACGGAAGCCCCATAGTAAGTCTATGGATAACCTCACTTCCCAGGCATTTCACAGCCGTTGTCGTCCTCTCCTGCATACAGCTTCCGCCATTGAAACCGGGCCAGCTGCAGAATAGGGAAGTACAGCGATTTTTGATTTACAGGGTTATATAGATTAGGTTTAGAGTTCGTTTTTGCCTGGATATACACCTTAAGCTTTGGCATAAAACCTGGAAGCTGATTGGTTTCTATGCAGAACTGCCCCAGATTTTGCATTCTCCAGTTTTAGCAAATCAACCCCACGGAGAAAAATCGTTTTCTATGTATCCTATTGACACTGAAATGCAGCCTGGAGCTGCGCTGCAGTGATTTGCAATAAAATGCAGCGCAGTGGGCAGGATTGCATGTCACTGTGCAACAGTATAAATATTTATAATGATAAAAAATATATGGTGTACTTCTAATAAAGTTTTATTAAAAAAAGAGCTGTGTGATGCAACAAATCTCGCATCGCTCCCCGCAGCAGACAACTGCTGCATTGCAAAACCACTACAGTTTTACTGTGTGGCGGCTGTCTAATGTGATTGGGCCCTAAAATGTATAGATGTAGCATTTTAACTGCATTGCACATGGCACCAGTTTTGTTGTGTGAACAGGACGCATTAAAAATAAATAGTTTTCTATGTGTCCTTGTGGTGACCTGTGTTTTTTCAGTGCAGTAAAATGCAGATCACTGCAGTATGTGTGAACAGGGCCTAACACTGTATCCTCTCTGTAGATGTGCATGTGGTGTTTTTCTTCTATTTCAGCCCCCAGTGACCTCCCTGTGTCCACCCCGGGGTCACCGATGGCTGACATGCATGTATATGACTTTATTCTGTGGCCTTCTCTCCCATTCTTCAATGGCAATCTGTGCTAACCGGCTTGTCTGTTTTTATTTTATGTCTTCTAGAGGTGAGTTCATCGATTTACCAATCTGAGTTGTTATGGTTTTTGGCTTTGTCTCAATATGTGTGTACAGATTTGGGCAAAAAGCGAGTTATCCCCCACCAATATATTAATCCAGACGTTGATATTTTTCGTACAATGCACATATCTGTACAAACATTTCACAGCCAACCAGAAATTTTCTGCCGGGGAAGAGGTTTGCAAATCGATGAATTCACCTCTGATGTCCTCATCTGTTATTACTGCTCTGGAGTGTCCGTGTTCAGTAGGGCGTTTGTTCTGCCTAGTAACTGCCAAGACTTAAATTACCTGGGGTGGATATATATATATATATATTTTGTGTGTGTGTGTGTGTGTGTTTAATGTGCGTGCAAACTGCATTTAAACAGCTTTATTGTATCTGGTATCTGCCAAGGTGCCAATCTAGGGTGTGTATTGACTTATACATGCAGCAGTCAAAACGATGGAATGTCCCAGAAAATGAGTTTGCTTTTGTCCATTTAATTAGCCCAGTCTTTAATCTGGTCAGTAATATTCTACCTCCATGGACGAAGAATATACTTTCAGGTCTAAGATTTTTTTTTTTTATGAATTTTTTTGTTCTCAGTAGAAAAAATGAAAAATAAAACATGTATATTCATTCATATTCCACAAGAGTATGCATCACCCTACATGTACATACTGGCCACCATGCTGCAGCTGTTCTTCAGTTTTAAACTAGGGAACTGAGCGATCTCATGAACTCTGATCACTCGGTTCTTGATCTGCTCTCCGCTTTGCCCTCCTCTCTGCCCCTCCAGCGCTAACTAGAATGCCAGGCAGGGAAGGGTGAAGGGGGGGGGGGGGGGGGCAACTGGCTGCCGATCAGACATCTGGGTGGTGAGAGGCTGAGCCAGCTGCCGCTCAGATATCTGGGTGGATCCTAACAATATGGTTGGGATTCTTCCAGCAGCTCTGGAGCTGCTCTCTGATGTCAGCTGCCAACCGGTTTAGCCAGTTTTCGGCTGATTCTGAGTCGCAGGAGAGTAAAATTAGGGGCAGTTATGTGACCCAGAAAAGATGTATGGCCAAAAAAGCTTTGGTCCTACTTCTCTTAAAGCAAAAGCTTGTCTATTAAATTAGAGTTTTGAATTTCATCACAGTTCTTCATCAGGTGATGGACAGCACTCTGCACAGCATACAAGGAAGGTCAACTAATAACTATTTAATTTATATACTTATATAGCACTGGAAATTTACATACTGTATATTTAAATCGGTCCCTGACTGAAGAAGTGTAGAATCATATCTTGGATGCAGGCATTCACTTAGCTGGCTATACAGCCTGTGGGATGATGCCTACCAGGGCATCATCATGTTTGGAAGCAGCTACTGTTGGCTGACTATTTTCTGCCCAGCTCCTTCAATTTGTTTTTTTCAGTTTTAGCTTGTCCAGCGGCAGGGGACACCCATGAAATACAGTGTTTGACAAGCTTTACTAGTGCCAATTTAGACAGGAGACTCATTATCCTACCAGCATGTCGGGTGTGGGAGGAATCTGAAGTACTCGGAGGAAACCCTCGTAAGTGCAGGAAGAACATGCATACTCCATGCAGATAGTCTCCTGGTTGGGTTTGAAACTGAGGAACCTAGTGCTGCAAAGCAGGAATTCTAAGCTGGTGTGATTGTGTTTATATATATATATATATATATTATTTATATTTTTTTTATTACACTTTTCCACATTTGTTGGCTAGGTATGCACTTTAAGCCATGCTTCCGAGCGTTTTGTGAAGATGAAAAGCAATCATGATAAAATATTAATGTGTTTACCAACCTGATGCAAGACAGGAATTATTTATTAGGCCTATGTTAAGCTGATAGGCAACTAGGATACCGTTTTTTCCATTGAGAACTTACTCTTGCCTGTAATTTTGTGCTCTCCATACTGTAGTCATCCAAAGGCCCTTGCTTACACACAGTCATGTTAATTAAAATGCTTTTTGATTGATTTTTGTTTTTTGAAAAAAGACCTGAAGGGAATTCCCGAAAACATTTTTACTGAGGTTTGTTTTGTTGCAGGTTTTACTCTAAACAAATTTTGCTCCCATCCAAGATGCTCCTTTCATAGACTCCTAGAAAAGAACTAATACAGTTGGCCCCTACTGAAATGCAAATAGATAGATGGTAGGAACACTGCATCCTATTTAATGGGCAGTGGATATTAATAGCAGCATAATTAATCTCTTGGTACTGTATGCCTATGTTCCTGAATCTTCACATTAAATCCATTAATTGCAGCTATCGTAGTAAAATACACTAGGGCCATATTTAATGAGGGGCACATTTAAATTACATTTTTTTTTTATTTGGCAATAAAAAATTGCTGTTTTATACCCACCCATGTTGCTATGGAAAGTATTACAGAAGACTGACTTGTATAAAGTTATTGTACACTGAGTTGGATATTACCTTATTTATGTGACGAGAGGGATCCTTTAAAGTGGAAGTAAACCCTCCTATCGTTTTCAGCCAAGGAAGCTGCCATCTTGGCCTCTGTTCAATCTTCAACTGCCATGATGCTGCACATGTGATCAGTTATGACACCAGCCATTGGATAGTTTGACAGTTTGGTTGAAAGCATAGTCAATGTGACAGGTAGCATTTCCGGCATGCCATTTTTTTTAACTATTTAAATCAAAGGGTTTACTTCCGCTTTAAGTCTGTGAATAAAATTTACATTATTGCTTAATACTTTATTTACTTCACAACAAAGCAAACTTGTAAGTCTGCACTTCCAAATAGGCAGCATCCATGTTAAGCTCATTTCTTCTAACCGTACCCTTTCTGGACTGATGTATTTGTCCATTGTCCTTATGAAAGTATACCTTTCACAGTACAGTGCCTTGCAAAAGTATTCACCCCCTTGCCTTTTTACTTATTTTGTTACTTTACAGCCTTTAGTTCAATGTTTTTTTATCTGAATTATATGCGATGGATCGGAACACAATAGTCTAAGTTGGTAAAATTAGAAAAATATATACATAAATCTATTTCAGAAATAAACTGATAATTGCCATGTGCATATGTATTCACCCCCTTTGTTATGAAGGCCATAAAAAGCTCTGGTGCAACCAATTAACTTCAGAAGTCACATAATTAGTGAAACGATGTCCACCTGTGTGCAATCTAAGTGTCACATTATCTGTCATTACATATACACCCCTTTTTGAAAGTCCCCAGAGGTTGCAACACCTAAGCAAGAGGCACCACTAACCAAACACTGCCAAGGAGACCAAGGAACTCTCCGAACAAGTTAGGGACTATGTTGATGCGTACAAGCCAGGGTTAGGTTATAAAAAAAAAAAATCCAAATCTTTGCTGATCCCTAGGAGCACCATCAAATCTATCATAACCAAATGGAAAGAACATGGCACAACAGCAAACCTGCCAAGAGACGGCCGCACACCAAAACTCATGGACCGGGCAAGGAGTGCATTCATCAGAGAGGCAGCACAGAGACCTAAGGTAACCCTGGAGGAGATGCAGAGTTCCACAGCAGAGACTGGAGTATCTGTACATAGGACGTCAATAAACCGTATGATCCATAGAGTTGGGCTTTAGGACAGAGTGGCCAGAAGAAATCCATTACTTTCAGCAAAAAGCAAAATGGCACATTTTGAGTTTGTGAATAGGCATGTGAGAAACTCCCAAAATGTATGGAGGAAGGTGCTCTGGTCTGAGACTAAAATTGAACTTTTTGGCCATCAAAGAAAACGCTATGTCTGGCGCAAACCCAACACATCACCCAAAGAACACCATTCCCACGGTGAAACATGGTGGTGGCAGCATCATGCTGGTCAGAGTTGAGGGAAAGATGAATGGTGCTAAATACAGGGATATTCTTGCGCAAAACCTGTACCACTCTGTGTGTGATTTGAGGCTACGACTGAGGTTCACCATCCAGCAGGACAATGACCCCAAAGACACTGCTAGAGCAACACTTGAGTGGTTTATGGGGAAACGTGTAAATGTGTTGGAATGGCCTAGTCAAAGCCCAGACCTCAATCCAATAGAAAATCTGTGGTCAGACTTAAAGATTGCTGTTCACACGCAAACCATCCAACTTGAAGGAGCTGGAGCAGTTTTGCAAGAAGGAATGGGCAAAAATCCCAGTGGTAAGATGTGGCAAGCTCACAGAGACTTATCCAAAGCGACTTGGAGCTGTGATAGCCGCAAAAGGTGGCTCTACAAAGTATTGACTTTAGGTGGGTGAATAGGTATGCACATTGACTTTTTCTGTTATTTTGTCCTATTTGTTTGCTTCACAATAAAAAAAATAAAAATAAAAAATCTTCAAAGTTGTGGGCATGTTCTGTAAATTAAATGATGCAAATCCTCAAACAATCCATGTTTATTCCCGGTTGTGAGGCAACAAAACACGAAGAATGCCAGGGGGTGAATACTTTTGCAAGGTACTGTATGTGTAGTAAATTTTAGCCAAATTTCAGATGCAGTAAAACCCATTTCTCTTTGGAGGAGTGTCATATACAACCTGGTTCTCCTAGTTGATAGGCCCATTCGCAGCCTACTGGTTTTTCTTTTGGGATGTGCGATTTAATGAGTTGCCGGAGTCTTTTATTATCTCCATTTCCCAAAAGCATTTCATACATATGCATTACTGCTGCTCCAGTTTCAAGGTCTTTTCTTCCAAGGTCACAGTGCATCCTGTGATTTAGGAGCTTCTGTCTGGGAGGAATGTTCCTGATTGCTGCTGTCAAATCGAATGGTGCATCCGGAAGAGAAATGTCCAAATAAAATTTTAAATCACAAGCCTAGTGTATTAGCAAGTTAGCGAAATGACTACGTCTCAATGAACACTTAACATATTTAAATGTTTAATCTGTTGTTCTTCCACATAGGAATATATTTGTGCAGCCTTTAGTTCATAGCATATTTTCCTTTTAACAGAGCCTCCCATTCTGTTTCAAGTCACCAATTATTAATGTGGTGATGGAATAGTTCTAAGGGCATATGCCTTCTTTGTGCACGCTTTATGCTTTAATTGTATAATAAATTGAGTTTTTTATTTTTATTTTATTTTTTTTATTTGTTCATAGATCGCATTGGATTGATGCGGTATGCCTGCATCTAGAACTGGCTCACCTAAATGTAAATTCCAAGATTGTAATGAGATTTTAAGTTATCCATGAACTAACTGAAAATCTCATCGGGTGTATGTAACGGATGGAGTGAATGATCAGTGGATCAGCAAGATGACATGAAAATTTGGAGATAATGGTTTTAACTTAAAATTGGATTTAAGTGTTGGAAATATGCTCTTTGGCTACTTGAGAATCGTACTTACCTAGCTTGATGCAGCATTGTTCCCCGCCGGCTCGAAGACTGTGAACCGAGTGATCCAATACTGACGATCGCTCAGTTCTCAGAGCGGAGAGCTGGTGACTATCAGTCACCACTGTCCGCTGCCCCCCCCCCCCTCGCTCGCTGGAGTGACTGGCTGTGGAGGGAGCGGGATCTTGACTTCATTGTCGCAATCTAGCTTGACCCTGGACCAGCTTTGCAACGTTACCTAGCTTTGGCCTGCTGAAAGCTGGTCACAGGAGTGCTGAATGAACTGCGCTTCTGTGATCCACAAGGCTTTGGCTGTACTTCTCCTTTAATTTTTTTATTTGTGTAGCTTGAAGCACCTGCAGCCTTTGAGAGGCTTTAATTCAGCTTTAACTTCGCTCTGTTTTGGAGTAATTGCAGGTATGAGATATCCACACACACA
Source organism: Lithobates sylvaticus (assembly GCA_028564925.1). Taxonomy (NCBI): domain Eukaryota; kingdom Metazoa; phylum Chordata; class Amphibia; order Anura; family Ranidae; genus Lithobates; species Lithobates sylvaticus. The sequence goes on from CM053029.1 coordinate 497,630,203, forward strand.
CACACACACCCCGCATCTGTCACTGCATTAAACTAAACTGCTTGAGAGAAATATTCGGGTTGCCACTGCAAATGCTAATTGCCTGGCCCTGCCACTGACATAGAACATGCATGCAGATCAGGAAAGTTGGAACTAGTTTACACTTCAAAGCATGGCTTCGGGCAAGCTTTGTTAAAGTTCTCTGCCAGTGAACGCACCCGTCACAAAATAAAATGGTTAGCTTACAGACCTGTTTACACCTTGCTTTTGCTTTGCTTCAAAAATGATCCCCATTGTCGCTTTGGTGCTTCAAAGCTTCTTCAAAGCCTCCATAGAACTCTGACAAAGCTCGCTTGAAGCACCTGCAGCCTTTGAGAGGCTTTAATTCAGCCTTAACTTCGCTCTGTTTTGGAGTAATTGCAGATATGAGATATCCACACACGCACCGCATCTGTCAAGCTAGCACAAAGCTTCAAAAGAGCATCACGGAAGCATCCCCAATGCTCCACCAAAGCTTTGTCAAAGCATTAAAAACACATCATAAAAGCATGTTGAAGCAGTAGACGCTTTAATGTGTGTTGAAGCCAAAGCAAGTGTAAATGAGCCCTTAGAGGAGGCAGATTTCCTCATCTTAACCACTGTTTCAGGTACTTGGCTCAAAGTATTGAAGTAAGTAAGCAAGCATGGCAGAAAGCATTTTAAAAAGAGTTCACAAACAGTGTTTCTGGGGGGGATTTGATGTTGCAGACTCGCAGAAAGCGTGTGGCATGATTCTGCTGGCTCAGTGAAATTGAGGGACAGCACCAGAGATTGGGTGAGTGTAGCAGCCACAACTTTTGATTTCAAGAGCTGCTGGAGGGGGTCCACTTTTTTTGTTAATTGCCCAAGCTGGACACACACAGGAATACTACATGCAGCTTTCATAGACACAAGATACTCACCACCCACATGTCTGTACTCAGGCCTGGAGAGTGGTTATTAGGTTTTACCTGGTGCAAATGTAGCTGGAAGGACACAGACACATTTAACTCTTTACTTTCTTAAGGGTCGGAGACTGCTGGGTGCAATCATTTTGTAGGTGAACACCTCAGAGTTGTCACTGAAATTACTCCCTTCCATGGCAGCTGCGTAAAAGGTTATGTAGGGATGGGCAGAGGAGCTGAGCCAGCACAGGCAGTTTTTAGGCACTTCCGGAAAAGAAGGCTATGGTGTTGTAGCAGGAGGTAGAGGGAACAGTGATGGTGCTAGTGGTGCAGTGGTTGAATTACCTACTAAGTTTCCTAAGATCAGAGACACATTGCAAGTGCATAAACTGTTTAGGGAAAGGAAAATGCAAGTAAGGAATGGAAGGGAAAATGCAAGTAATCATTTAAATTTACTTTGTGTTTTTACCAGCAGTGTTTTTTTTTTTTTTTTTTTTTTGTAAGTGGAGTCAGGATCTATTTAAGGGGAAATTTTGGGTTTTAAATAAACATCCATTCTCCTCTCTGCTCTAAGCCTATGCGTTTAGATGTGTGCACCAACTTACTGCCTGCATGTCAAACTTTGACACGTGATTGTGTCTGTGATAGCTTTGCGGGTGCATCCACTTCTGTGGGTTGGCTACGTGCAGCTCCAAGGTGGATGCACATGCATCTGCCAGCGGCTCGATGACACTAATCTGCCATCTGAGCCCCTATGCTGCCACATTGGTGTGATGCTGCAGCAGTCACACAGTTCTCAGTCTTCGAGCTGATCACATGACTGATTAGTTCTCATTCTGCTCAGTGGAGTCAGTCACTGCTCTTTGCCCTTCCCCTCCAATGCTTACAGGAGTGCCAGGCCAGAGAGGGGGTGGGCACAGCTGGCTTTGACTCTCAGCTGCACACTGAAAGCCAGAAACAGCTGTAAGGCAGCTGGGTGGATCCTGACTGTCGGAACTGTCTGGAGCAGCTCTGCCATGTCAGCTGACAGTGGGCTATAGCCCACTATCAGCTGACATTGGGTCACAGCAGAACAAAAGTGCACTCCTGTGACCAAGAAATGTATGGCCAAAAAAGCTTTGGCCATACTTCTCTTTAAATCCCCCTTTTTTGTAAGTGGAGTCAGGATCTATTTAAGGGGAAATTTTGGGTTTTAAATAAACATCCATTCTCCTCTCTGCTCTAAGCCTATGCGTTTAGATGTGTGCACCAACTTACTGCCTGCATGTCAAACTTTGACACGTGATTGTGTCTGTGATAGCTTTGCGGGTGCATCCACTTCTGTGGGTTGGCTACGTGCAGCTCCAAGGTGGATGCACATGCATCTGCCAGCGGCTCGATGACACTAATCTGCCATCTGAGCCCCTATGCTGCCACATTGGTGTGATGCTGCAGCAGTCACACAGTTCTCAGTCTTCGAGCTGATCACATGACTGATTAGTTCTCATTCTGCTCAGTGGAGTCAGTCACTGCTCTTTGCCCTTCCCCCTCCAATGCTTACAGGAGTGCCAGGCCAGAGAGGGGGTGGGCACAGCTGGCTTTGACTCTCAGCTGCACACTGAAAGCCAGAAACAGCTGTAAGGCAGCTGGGTGGATCCTGACTGTCGGAACTGTCTGGAGCAGCTCTGCCATGTCAGCTGACAGTGGGCTATAGCCCACTATCAGCTGACATTGGGTCACAGCAGAACAAAAGTGCACTCCTGTGACCAAGAAATGTATGGCCAAAAAAGCTTTGGCCATACTTCTCTTTAAATCCCCAGGAAGGGATCTCTTATTGCTTGAGAGATAAAGAACCAGTGAGTAATTAAAGGCAGCCTTAAAGCTAGATGAATGCCCATTGGGTTGGGGGGGGGGGTGGGAACTCCGGCCATATTAAGGAGTTACACCATCAGTTGCTGCCCAGTGACCACAGAGGATAAGGGACCTATAAGAAGCAGAAGGGGAACCAAGCTGTGACTGACAGCCTGGATCGACCTGCTTGTAGGAGTTTTCATTCTCCCCTGATTGTCCTATAAGGCTTCAGGACTCCTGATCCTCTGGACTGTGCTGATCACATGCACTCTCCCAAGGAAAAAAAAAAAAAAAAACTCTAGCAAACCACACCAAACTGAGCATGTGCAGTTTGCCCCCAAGGCTCTGTTCTATCAGGTCGATCCAGGCTGTCAGTCACAGCTTGGTTCCCCTTCTGCTTCTTACAGGTCCCTTATCCTCTGTGGTCACTGGGCAGCAACTGATGGTGCAACTCCTTTGCATGTGCATAGTTGCAATAATATGACCTACAATTGAATACATCAAAATGTGTAATTGTGTGACATCTTGCCTCCCAATATATAAATGTGTACCACAAACCAGAAATCGTGCTCTTACAATATTATAGACCCATTAAACTGTGATACACCATTCCATGTTGCTACGGGGTGGTGTGCGTTTCCACAAGGGTCCCAAACCTCAAAATGTAACAAGCAGGGGGCGTGGCATGAGCATGTGAGGACGCTTGTTAGAGGAGCTCCGTGAACCCACCTCAGATAATGCACCAACAGCAGCTCCAAACCATGCCATCCAGACGGCTGGCAGCCCCAAGGCACCTCTTGGAAACAGTCTGGATCCCTGGACCAGTACTTTTCAGAGCCTCGCCACAGCAGGGACTTCCAAGATGGTGCCTGGTAAATACCAGGCCACACGTGCAGCCTCTCCTATCCCCTCTCCACAGCTTCCATCTCCGTCGCTCCCTCACCCTCCAGCTCAGCCAGCCCAATACCTCCCTCAGCTTCAGGAGATGACATGGGGAGCAAGGATTTGCGGGCCTTTTATTTTCTCCCTCCCTGCTAAAGCTGATTTGGAGCTATTTGCCCACAGGGTTGAGAAGGCCTTTAAGGCAGGACATTGAGGCACTGCAGGCTGATACAACACACATTGGGAGCAGAGTGGAGGATTTGGGGTCACAATGGGAAGCAGTTACACCTGCCCTCCAAGCACTTCATGAATGCTGCAAGACACAGGACCGACAGATTAACTCTTTAATAGATCAGATGGATGACTTTGAGAATAGAAGCCACAGAGATAACATCCGCATTAGAGGCATGCCAGAAGCTACTGGCCCCAGGGAAATAGTTCCTTCCCTGCAAGGCCTTTTTAAGCAGATTTTCGCCCATGAAGCACATGATCATATAGAAATAAACCATGCTCATAGAGCCCTTCGGACAACCCAGACAAGCCAAGGGTTATCATCTGCAAGCTACACAAATATTCCCTGAAGGAACGCATAATGTTTTACGTCAGAAGTGTCCGCCATGTGGACTTTGACTGCGCAAAGTTGTCCCTTTTCCCGGATCTTTTCAGACACACCGTGATGCAATGTTGTGCCCTCAAGCCACTACTTGAGGCCCTTCAGGATGCAAAGCTGGTCTACAGATGGAGTTTCCCTTTTTAATTTGTCGGTGACCAAAGATGAGCTGCCGCAGTTCCTGTAACACTTGGGCTTACCTGCCATTGATATTCCAGATGTTCACCCGGGTTCTATTTTGATTCTTACTACTGCTGTGCTAATTTGGGTTTGCACATCTTTGATGCTGCTATGATCTTAATACTGAACTGTTTTTTTTCTCTCTGGCGGGCTTGCACTTGGTGCTGTGCCACTTCCTCATAGGTCAACTCCTAGGAATTATGTTCCATATTTGGGACCCCACGCTGCTCGCTGACCTCCACTTTTTTTGGCCAGGTGGTGATTCCCGACTAGTAGTGATTGGATACTTTGGGATTCCCTTATGGCAAAGTCCCCCTTGAATGTATTGTATGTCTTGATGGTTCTTTGCTTTCTAGGGTGTTTTTTTTCTTCTTTTTCTCTGCACTCCTTGATTCATGGAGCAATCACTTGCAGGTCTCTTCTCCCTCCTGATGGGGCCTTGGGACACCTCCACGACCTACGTACATTATGGCTTCCCTGAAAGTATTATCGTATAATGTCTGTGGCTTGGGATCGCCTCATAAACGCAGTAAGTTGTGGCTCGAAACCAAACGCTTGGGGGCACACATTCTTTTATTACAGGATACACACTTTTGCACTGACTCGATCCCCCGCCTTCCCACCCACCTGTATAATCGATGGTTTCTCAGCAACTCTCCTCAATCTGAGTTAAGTGGAGTCACTATAGCCATACATAAACAATGCCCCTTTGTCCTGGTGTACCAATTAACTGACTCCAATGGCAGATACGTTTTAATTAAAGGCACCATCCTAAGCCATAAATTCACTTTTGCAACTGTTTATGCACCGAATACTCAACAGTTCACATTCCTAAACTCCTTCTTAGACTCCCTCTCCAATTTTAGAGAGGGCCAACTGTTCTTGGGAGATTTCAATGTCAGCCCAGACCCCCAGATGGACACATCCACGGGACATTCCACCCACTCTTTTGCTTTCCTCAAACACTCAAATCCCTACACTCTCACCATCCGACAAAGATTTCAGCTACTACTCAGCCACATTTCTCATAAATTTTACGAGTATGGAAATGCGGGCGACTTCTAGCCAGGGCCCTAAAGAGATCACAGGCCTCGGGCCACGTACATAAACTCCAAACTGCGACTGGTTCCCCGGTATTTCACTCCTCTAAGATAGCAGCTGCCTTTAGGAACTACTATGCCCAGCTATACCATCTCCCTGCTACATTACCTAGCTCAATGGCAGATCAGAAACAGCCATATTCTGGAACTTACCTCCCAAACCAGCAAACGCCAAGAGTAAAAACTCCCGAAAGGCAAAAGCCTGGGTCCTGACGGATATACGAATGTGTGCCTACTTTAACACCTTAGCTTTGGGTACCGCTGTACCCAAGGAGGGATTACTGGCCCATATCGCAGGGAAGGGAAGGACCACACTGTCCCTAGCAGCCACAGACCGATATCACTGAACACCGTCTTCAACACATAATGCCATCCATCATACACCCAGACCTAAAGGGGTTTATTACCGGAAGGGAAGCTAGGGACAACTCTAATCGGGCTATCCAGTTGATCCACTGGGCACAAACGCAGACCAACCATCCACCCTTTCTCCTGCTTTCCTCTGACACTGAAAAGGCATTCGACAGGGTGGACTGGGTAACCTTCGAGCTGTATTGACCAGGCTAGGGCATGGCTCTAACATGCTCTCCTGGATAACATAACTCTATAGCCACCCCAAAGCCCGAGTTAAAGTGAACGGAGTCTTATCGGACACCTTCCCTATTGAAAATGGAACTAGGCAGGGCTGCCCTAGAACCATTGCTTAATAGGATTTGCTCGAATCCAAATATCAAAGGCTTTGGCGTTGGGCCAAGGGAACATAAACTATCTGCTTATGCTGATGATGTCCTGTTCTATGTGGCTGACCCCCTGATCTCTCTCCCCAATATCATGGATGAACTTCAGAATTTCAGCTTGCACTCCACTTTCAAAATCAATTATAAGTCTGAAATTCTATCCTTTAAACATCCCATCGAGCTTGCATGCAGAGTTGCAGTCCTCCTTCACTTGGTGCCACACTCACCTGAAATATCTAGGTTATCTTACCCCAGGCCTCGACAAACCCCGGTCGCAATTGCGACTAGAATTGCCGTGCGATCGCATCGCGCCGGCCAGAAATTTAGGCTGCGGCTTTGCGGACTTTTGAAAGCCTTCTGTAATATGGCGCCATCTTGTGGTGGCCGTTGGTATTGCAACACCTCTAACAATGCTAATGCAATGTTAACCACTGGGCACTTTTCAGCTTTCGGTGCTCTCACACTTTGAATGACAATTTCTCAGTCATGCAACACTGTACCCAAATGAATTTTTTGTCCTTTTTTTCACACAAATGGCTTTCTTTTGGTGGTATTTAATCACCGCTGGGTTTTTTATTTTTTGCGCTATAAATCAAAAAAATACTGAAAATTCGGTAAAAAAAAAAAAATTCTTTGTTTCTATTAAAATTTATTGGCACAGTGCTGGCAGAGTAGCTGTCACTGACCAGCGCTGTGGGCACTACACATCCAGCCCACAGCGCTGGTCCCATCTCTCCCCCTCTCAGCTTCTCCCCTCTCACTGTACCGATCGATACAGAGAGGGGAGGGAGGAACCGGCGTCATGACGTGACGCCGGTTTGTGTACATGTGATCGCACCGTCATTTGACAGAGCGATCACGTGGTAAACGGCCGCTATCGGCGGCCGTTTACCTCGATGCGCCGGGACCTGGCGGTCACGGATGTTCCCCAGGGGGCGCGCAGGAGCAAGGTTCTGGGAGGATGTCCTACGGTGCCCAGTGCCACCTGTCAGTCATTGTCGTCGTTAAAAAAAAAAACCTGGCTCCTAACTTTTTTAGCTGGCTCCTAGATTCCAAGCAAATTTGTCAAGCCCTGTCTTACCCCCCTCTGCTCCCAGCTTTATAATAGTAATTGCGCCCCGCTACTCTCCACTATAAAATCAGACTTGCGCAGGTGGAACAGGGAGACCTTCTCGTGGATGGGCAGAGTCTGTGTGTTAAAGATGAATGTGTTGCCTCCCATTCTGTTTTATCTACAAATGTTGCCCATTTACCCAGATCTTTCTTTTCAATCCTTAACAGTAGGTTTCAAAAATACATCTGGCAGGGGCGAAGCTGTCGGTTAGCTCTTCGCACCTTAGAGACCTAAGCGGCTGGGAGGCTTGAGCGTCCCAGATTTACACAAGTATTATGAGGTGATCGCCCTGCAGCGGATATTGGACTGGCACCATGGGGTGTCTACTAAGGTGTGGGTATTTTTAGAAAAATGTATAGCTGGTCGCAACTTATCCCATGGCTACCCCAGGCACATAGAGGTCTGTCAGCATTTGTTTATCCAGTGACTGCTCATGCTTTGAAGCTATGGGATACCCTAGTCAGGTCAGGACAGCTTGCCCCTTGGTTCTCCCCACTGGCACCCCTAGGAGGTTTCCCATGGTTTGCCCCAGGGGAACACCCGTCTTTCTTCCGTACTTGGACGGCGAGGTGAGGTGTGGTAGGTTCTTCCAAGACCAGGGATTAATCCTATTGGGGGAACTTGCAGCTCAATACGGTAGATTCCCTTAGACTGGAGACATGGACAGCTTCAACATTTCGGGCATGGTCTACCTCAAGCCATATGCTCCCCCACCACCTCTACCCCTTTTGAGAAGCTGTGCATGTCTGCGAATCCAATCCTGCACTCTATATCTGTCCTATATGAGATGCTACTGGGGCAAGGACCCAAGGGGAAACTAATATACATTTGAGAATGGGAAAGAGACCTGCAACTTGGCCATTTATACCTCCTTACTCTAGTTCTGTTGACACTAAAATGTAGGAGAACGGGTTCAAAGTAATGGCTAAATGGCATAGGGTCCCCACCAAACTCGCTAAAATATACCCAACCTCCTCGGATGCTTGCTGGAGGGATTGTGGACCTAGAGGTAATTTTTGCACATTTGGTGGGATTGCCATAAGTTACAACCGTACTGGCAGGACATTAGAACCCAAATAAACCTCATATTGAACATAGACCTCCATGACTCTCCAATGTGCTTCCTCCTGCATGTCCCCACCATTCCTCTCAGCCTCTACCGAGAGTCGGTACTGCCTCATATCCTAAATGCGGCTAGGAGACTGAGCCCCCATCTACTGGAAAAGCAGAGTTCCAAGCCGCTCGGAATGGATCCGCCTTGTTAAAGATATTGGGGCTGCAGAGGAATGGATGGCGACATGATAAATGGTATGGAATTTGGGCCACTTGTATTCATTATGTAGATGAGGCCCATACAAACACACAACCAACGGACACAGTCCCAGTAGGAGTGTAACTCAGAAAAGCTATAGACTTAATCATCCGATATTTGATACATGACTGCTAGCATAATTTATTAGAGTGCATTCTTTCTTTTCCTTTGTTTTTGTTGTTTGGTTTGAATGTTTTATGTTTCCTGTATCTGCCATCTGGCTTTATTTTTTCTGCCCAAATCAGTGGTGTATGTTCATTAATGCTGCTAAAGTTTGGTAGCAGGATAGTGATATGGTTCATATGTTCTCATGACCACGAAGTAGACACCTCCGTCTCGAACACCCTCTATGTTGTACTCTGTTCAAAAAATCCGTTTGGGCTGCTATTGTCCTTTACTCCTTAGTTATCTGGTCGTTATTGTCCTTTTGACTGTTTTGTCAGAATTGTGAACATAAAGATTATATAAATAAAAATCTAACAAGCATAAATAATCAAACCGTCCCTCTATTTGTCTCACACAAGGATATGTGGACACACATGCTTAGCAGAATGGATTCTGGACTAATAACTATTATCCATATTTGTTCCAAGTGTTGCAGATGCACATCCTATATATTATGGAAAACGATAATCCAGCTTGTATGCCAAAAATAATAATTGGAAAATTACGCATATCATATCATCGTATATAGCTTCTATGTGATCTATTCGAAGCATGATTAAGACAGGGCCTCTTTTTTAGATGTGGTGTTCGAAATTACTTGGAACTCCCAAACATTATATTCTTTTTTTTTTTTTCTTCTCTAACATCCTAGAGAATAAAATGGCGGTCGTTGCAATACTTTCTGTCACACCGTATTTGCGTAGTGGTCTTACAAGTGCACTTTTTTTTTTTTTGTTGTTGGAAAAAAAATCAAATTTTTTGAATTAAAAAATAAGACAACGGTAAAGTTAGCCCAATTTTTTTTATATTATGAAAGATAATGTTACGACGAGTAAATTGATACCCAACATGTCACACTTCTAAATTGTGCCCGCTCGTGGAATGGCAACAAACTTTTACCCTTAAAAATCTCCATAGGCGACATTTAAAAAATTCTACCAGTTGCATGTTTTGAGTTAGAGGAGGTCTAGGGCTAGAATTATTGCTCTCGCTCTACCAGTCATGGCAATACCTCACATGTGGTTTGAACACCGTTTTCATATGCAGGCGCTACTCATCTATGCATTCGCTTCTAGACGCGAGCTCGGCGGGACGGGGGCATGTTTAAAAAATTATTTTTTAAAAATTCTTATTTTATTTTTAGCTTTTATTTTTTTTTTTTTTTTTTTTTTTTTAAACAAACCTCTCCTCGCGCTTCCTACACTGACTGTCAGTGATCGGCGGTTCCCTGTCATCGGGAACGCCGATCAATGACGTCACACGTACAGCCACGCCCCCTACTGTAAAAAAAAACACAACACGTCACACTGACTCCTTCCCTCCCCTACTAGTGGTTAACCCCCTAACTACAACTGTCATTTACATAGGAATCAGTGCTATTTAAATAGCACTGATTTCTGTATAAATGACAAATGTCCCAAAAATGTGTCAAAAATGTCCGATGTGTCCGCCAAAATTTCACAATAAAAATCGCTGATCGCCGCCATTACTAATAAAAAAAAAATATTAATAAAAATGCTATAAAACTATCCCCTTTTTTGTAAACATAACTTTTTAATTTTAATTTTTTTTTTTTATTGTAGAAGAATACGTATCGGCCTAAACTGAGGAAAAAAAAAATGTTTTTTTATAACATTTTTTTTTTTATTACAAGGAATGTAAACATCCCTTGTAATAGAAAAAAAGTATGACAGAACCTCTTAAATATGAGATCTGGGGTCGAAAAGATTTCAGATCTCATATTTACACTAAAATGCAATAAAAAAAAAAATTGTCATTTTAAAAAAATAAAATAAATTGTCCCTTTTAAGAGCTATGGGCGGAAATTACGTTTTGACGTTGCTTCCTCCCTGCAGTGTCATGGAGACGGGTGGGGGCCATCTTCCCCTTCACTCGTCTCCATGCACAGCCCTGAAAAGGACTCAATCGCCTCTGCCGATGGCTCCGGATCGCGGCCCTCTCCCGCCACCGATAAGTGATCTTGCAGCAAAACCGCCGCAGAGACCACTTTTATCGCGTAGCCGGCCGAACATGGGGGCATACCGGGGTTATGCCAGCTAGCTGCTGCCATAACGATATTTGTCCCCAAAGGCGTGTGGCGGTCGACAAGTGATTAATAACACAAACCTCACCCACGCAGGGGTTACTTAAACAGGCCAACACAAAAAGAATACAAAATACAAAACAACCCATAGGGGTGTGTGTAGATGGCCCACCTTACTATTAAATTTAAACAGCAAAAAAAGCCCAGTAAACCAACTGGCGTATTCACCCTCACTGTACAGGTGGACTCAGGGTTACAAACATCCTACTTACAAACGGAGGAAGACAACAGGAAGTGAGAGGAAATCTACCTCTAGGAAGGGACATTTTACTCCTGCAGAAGTTATGGGAAAAGGTGTTTCTACTGAAACTTTATTACCAATCCTTGTTTCCACGACAACCCAAAGTTTTCAAAATCCAATTCATGGGGACAGAAAGTGAGGTGAAATCCTCTCAACAGGGGCACAGGCAGCAAAATAAACATCACAGGGGTATTAACCCTTCCCTATGCTATTCAAAAAACATTGGTTTTTATTTTTTTGGCTGATGCTACACTTAAAAAATTCCACTCAAGAACAAACCTACAGACCCTATCTTATTTGTAACCCAGGGACTGCTTGTATTAGGATAACAGAGCAAAACATGAAAACAGTAGAACCCTTAATGAGAAACATTAGACACATTTGCTGTAGAGACATCATTAACTACTTGCCGATCACCCGCCGCAGATGTACTGCGGCAAGGTGGCTCGGCTGCGCAAATTGCTGTACCCATATGGCGATTCGTGCACTAACATTCGTGGGCGCGTGCCCCCGATTGGCCAGTGGGTCCACAATCGTTACCCACAGAGACAGAACGGGGATCTGCCGAAGTGAACAAGGCAGATTTCCGTTCTTTTGGGATGACCCTGAGATCTGTCTTCCGCCTTCCTGGTTGGCAGGATCTGTGTGTTTCCCCAGTCACACAGTCCCCCCATACAGTTTAGTAATCACAAACGGGGAACACATTTCGCCTCTGTTAACCCCTTCCCTGCCAGGGTCATTAGTACAATGTCTGCATATTTTTAGCACTGATCACTGTATTAATGTCACTGGTTTCCAAAAAAGCCCCGCTGAAAATTGCTGATCGCCAATATTACTACAAAAAAAGTCGCAAATCTCCCTTATTTTGTAGACGCTATAACTATTGCGCAAACCAATATACGCGTGTTTTTTTGTTTTTTTTTACCTAAAATATGTAGAATACATATTGGCCTAAACTAATGAATGCTTTTTGTTCTATATATTTTTTTTGGATATGTATTCTAGCAGAAAGTAAAAAATAAAAATGGCAAAGGTGATTAAATGACACCAAAAGAAAGCTTTATTTGTGAGGGGGAAAAAAGGACAACAATTTTTTGTTTGGGTACAATTTCGCACGACAGCGCAATTGTCAAATTAACAGTGCCAGATCGCAAAAAATGGCCTCGTCATTAAGGGGGTAAATCCTTCTGGGGCTAAAGTGGTTAAGCTATTTACCCCTGACTTTATTGAACTTCTTCGGGCAACCTCTTCTCTTCTATGGTAGGTCTCCTTATAGAGAAGGGATGGCATAATTGACCAGCTTCATCCAAGCTGAAACTGTTGGGAGGAGTAGTTTTTTTTCCAAGCCAGTGTTATTGCATTCCTGGCATAAAATAGGAGTCCCAGCATCGTCCGTACTGCCACTGTAGGGGCCAACTTTTCAACCAGGCCCAGTAGGCAGACATTTAGGGAGGAGACCCTCTGTATGACATGAATCGCTGCCTCCCAGCATTGTATTATGGCTGGGCATGACCAAAAACCATGGAGCGTATCCCTGCTAGAGTGAGGGTGTCAGGTCACCTGAGGCCAGGTGACAGATGTACACCATTGGGGTCAGGAGTTCACCACTAAAGTAGTGGACCCTATGGCTGACTGCTGTGGATGGAACTCGTGGTTCAGGAAAACCAGTCCACTGGATCACCAACACGGATCCCACTGGGAGCTTAGAGCATAAGATTCCCCAGGGTATGGAGTCTAAGCCAGCAAGTGTTCACCAGGGTTTCTAGTGGTGAGGATGGACTGCGCTGCAACTGGCTCCAGGTTGCGGCCCCCAGGGTCTCCCAGCTCACGCTCAGGGTAGGCTACAGGAGGATAGAGAGGAAGCAGCAGCCCAGGACAACAAGGGATAGTCAGGAGATAAGCCAAAGGTCGGGGCAACTAGCAGACAAGGATAGACGGAACACACCAATGGTCAGGGTAACAAGCAGGCAGGAATAGTCAAAGAACAAGCCAAGACTGGTAACAAACAGATGTAGAGCACACGGCAAGCAGGAGACAGGAAACCAAATGCACAATATTGCTCGGGCAAAGCAGGCTTCGACAGCACAGTTGGTGTATCCTGTAGAGCAGTGGTCTCAAACTGGTGGCCCTCCAGCTGTTGCGAAACTACAAGTTCCATCATGCCTCTGCCTGTGGGAGTCATGCTTGTAACTGGCAGCCTTGCAATGCCTCATGGTACTTGTAGTTTCGCAACAGCTGGAGGGCCGCTAGTTTGAGACCCCTGCTGTAGAGGCTAGGATGGAGCCACGCTGAGGGAAGATTACTTAACCATGCAGGTGTGAGAGTGCAGGCCCAAGGCTGATGCACAGACCAGAGTTAAGCAGACGGGCCATGAAGGTATTACTGGTGATTCATGACAGAGCGCATCTCCAACAATTAGGGGATGCGTTTGGAACTATTTTATGCACTCTGTATGGCATATAAGCATGGTGAATTCTTTTGAATTGGATAAGACTGGCCCTAAGAGAGACAAGTTGCTTAACAGGGAAGTCACATCTATCCCACCTATCATCCCCATCAAGATCCGCAATGTCTACTAGCCATTTATTCCAACGGGCTGACAGTTCCCCAAGTGTAACTGAGCATAGATGATGGTATACATGTGTGTGTGTGTGTGTGTGTGTGTGTGTGTGTGTGTGTGTGTGTATATACAGGGGGTCCCCGACTTATGAATGCACGACTTACAAACGACTCCTACTTGCGAACGGGCCTCAATGCTGGCTGGCTGCTTGTGCTCCCTCGATGTTCCTGGATACCTCCGAGCAGCTATCTTGCCACATTCCACACTGCAGTACTTCATGTACTGCATGGTTAGAAGAGCCCCAGAAGCGCCCGGAACATGCCACATTCCTGCACAGGTGAAAGCACGAAACATCCCAGATCCCTGCACAGGTGGAAGTTACACTTACAAGCAGTGTTCTGACTTACGAACAGATTTCTCTTCCGAACAAACCTACAGTCCTTATTGCGTTCGTAAGTCGGGGACTCCCTGTATATGATTTTCCGAACAGACACTCTCTTCCACAGTTGACATGGAAAAGCACACTGATGAGTCAGGAAATTGGCTGCAGAAGGCATGGGGGAGTTGCCAATATCTTAACCGCTTTGCACCCAGGCCAATTCTGACATTTCTCTCCATGTAAAATTCTTTTTTTTTTTTGCTAGAAAATTACATAGAAACCCCAAACATTATATATGTTTTTTTTTAGCAAAGACCCTAGAGAATACAATACAATTATATTGCACGGTATTTGCACGCAATTTTTCAAACAGGTTTTTTTCCCCTTAAAAAAAAATAAAAGTTAGCCCAATTCTTTTGCATAATGTGAAATATGAAGTTACGCTGAGTAAATGGATACCCAACATGTCACGCTTCAAAATTGCACACGCTCATGGAATGGCGCCAAACTTTGGTACTTAAAAATCCCCATAGGCTACACCTAATTTTTTTTTTTTTTTTTTTTTTTTTTTTTTTTTTTCTTTTACTACTGGTTACATGTTTTGTGTTAGAGGAGGTCTAGGGCTAGAATTATTTCTCTCGCTCTAACGTTCGCAGCAATACCTCATGTGTGGTTTGAACACTGTTTTCATATGTGGACGGGACTTGCGTATGCGTTGCATTTTTTTTTTTTGAATGCAGAGGCCGGGCGTGATGTCATAACAAAGCACCTGGCCTCCGAATGATCATAGAGACTCCGGCTACCATCTGGTCTGCCGGAAATCTAATCACCATCCGGTGTCGGCGGATCCGTTCTCTGACTCACCAATGGAAGCGGTGAGTCGGTAGAAGTACCGAAGAGCGGCGGGGCGTCCCCTCCCTGCCGCCCGTAAGAAAGATCAAGCGGCGGAACAGCTGCTATGATCGTTCTTATGGTGCAGGGAATCGCTGGCTAAAAACTGCAATATCTGAACAATGTCTGTAGCTGCAGGCATCATTCAAATATCACTGCACAAATTCCTGAACGTCCTACGGGAGCGAAGTGGTTAAATAGGAGGGTGAGACATTGTTTCTCAAGTGAAAAGGGAATTAAATCAATTTACCTTGATCCACAATATGTGACAGTGCTTTACAGGGGGTCCCCTACTTACAAACATCCGACTTACAAACGACTCCTACTTACAAACGGAGGGAGACAACAGGAAGTGAGAGGAAATCCACCCCTAGGAAGGGAAATTCACTCCTGTAAGAGTTAATATGGGAAAAAGGTGTCTCCACTGATGCTTTATCACCAGTCCATGTTCCCCTAACAACCCAAAATTTTCAAAATCCAATTGTCATTGGGACAGATGGTGAGGTGAAATCTTCTGAACAGGGGCACAGACAGCAAAACAAATGTTACAGGGGTGATAACCCTTCTCTGTTATCTAAAAAACTTAAAAATAGATTTTTTGGCTGGAGCTACACTTAAAAAAATTACCTGTTCCGACTTACAAACAGATTCAACTTAAGAACAAACCTACAGTCCCTATCTTGTTTGTAACCCGGGGACCCCCTGTATATGGAATTTTTGTCTTAGGCTTGGGGATCAGGGAGATTTTAACTGGGGACTCCCAACCACTGAGAAGAGGTTGATTTCAGATTTAGGATTGCTTGCCTCTTCTGGCAGTTTGTCATATTAGGGGGTTCGTTCTGCAAAGTGATACTGGTGACTGTCTACGTTCAGTATAGATGGTGTTTGCCTCCTGAAGGGAAAGGCAGCTGAAATGCATTGTGTGGGGGGAGTACTGTGATCTTTGAGAGGCAAGACCTGCATAAGTTAGACTGGAACATAACTGCTTTCATGCTTGAAACCTCAATGTCTGAAGCTAGTTCTGCTTTTATAACTGCACAGAGCAGGCGTTGGCTGTCCAAGGCATCCAAACTAAGGCCTCATGCACAAGGGGCGTTAGAAAAAACAAGCTGCAAAGCCACTACCAACGCCAGGAAAAATGAGCTGTAAAAACTTGCTTTTAGTAGCCTTTTGCATTGGCGTTAATGCATGTTAAGCCGCACTAGCTTTTAGCAGCGTTTCTCTACCTCTATTCAAAATCAATGGTTCTTATGAGGGCCCATTGATTTGAATAGAAGTCGCACCACGATGATCCGACTTGCGGTGTGCCTTGTGCGCTGAGGATCTTGAATGGGAACCCTTCCAAAATGAAAAAAAAATGGCGTGGGATTCCCCCCCCCCACCAAGAGCATACCAGACCCTTTGGTCTGGTATGGATTTTAAGGGCGACCCCCACGCCAGGTTTCCCCCAAAATCCATACCAGACCTTCCGAGCACACAGCCCGGCAGGTCAGGAAAGGGGTCGGGCACCTCTCCTGGACCATACCAGGCCACATGCCCTTAACATGATGGGGGTGGGGGGGGGTTGTGCTTTGGCACCCCCCACCCCAAAGCACCTTGTCCCCATGTTGAGGACAATGGCCTCTTCCCGACAACCCTGGCCATTGGTTTGCAGGCAGGGGCTTATTGGAATATGGAAGCCCCCTTTAACAAGCCCCCAGATACCGACCCCCCTCCCCCGCCCTATGTGAATGAGTATGGGGTGCATTGTACCCATTCAACCAAAAAAGTGTCAAAAATAAAAACGGCACACAGGTTTTTGATGAATTATTTTTTATTAAAGCAGCTATGGCATCTATTCAGATTTCTTCTCCCTCCCGTGATGTCTTCATCCTCTGGTTCTTCTCCCCTCTTTGCTGATGCCGTCATCTTCTGCTGCCGGTTCTCCTCTCTATCTTCTCCCGCTGTCTTCTCCCTCTGTTCTTCCTCCAATGTTCTCACGACACTCTCTCCCGCTGTAATGCTGGGTTCACTGTGTGCTCTTACTTATACAGCCATGGGGCGGGGCCACCCGGTAACGTCATCTGCAGGCCCCACCCTTTGTGACACCACCTGGGGCATGATGGGGCGGTGACATCACTAGGGAAGGGCCTCCAAGTGACATCACCGAGTGGCCCTGTTCAGTGGATATATAAGTAATGGCACACGGCGGTCCCAACATTACAGCGGGAGAGCGAGTCGGGAGAATGACAGTGGGAGAAGGACAGCGGAGAGAGGAGAGCCTTGAGTTGCTGCTGACATTAGTGGAATAGTGAAATTGCAAGTAGGATGGAACAGAGCTGTAAACTATGGTGAGATGGTGTACCCCAAGAGATATTAGAAGCCAGGCGACCACTCATGAAACTTCACCTGAACGTGAAATATATTTTTGGTTGACTGTTGCTTTAAAATGTAACATTTTAACAGTAAATGCAATATAAATATAAAGTATTTAGTCTCATTTCACACTGAGGCGCTTTTCAAGCATTTTGGAGCTAAAAATAGTGCCTGTAAATTGCCTCTCATGCCTCCCCAGTGTGAAAGCCTAAGTGCTTTCACACTGAGGCAGGGTGCGCTTGAGGGACGGGAAAAAAAAGTCCTGCAAGCAGCATCTTTGGAGTGGTTTGGAATGAATGGGCAGCGCTCCCAAAGCGCCTGCAACACAGAAGCACTTTAACCCTTTTAGCCCCTAAACTACGGTAAAGCACTTCTAAAACTAGCGGCACTTTACCGCTAACGGAACCCGCCCCAGTGTGAAAGTAGCCTAAAGCAATATTTTTTTTTTGTTCTCCCCTTTGCCGCCATGCCTGCAAAAAAAAGCTTATTGTCATTTGGCAGTCTGATTTTTTTCTTTACAGAAGTTTCCATGCCAACAGTCATTTTTTTCCTCTCCCTCCTTTTAGTATTTCTTGGTTTGCATGTAACGAACTGAGAATTTACACACAACAGCTACTGTAGTACTGTATTAGAGGGCTTAAAAGGAACACCAGGAAAATATATTAAAACCATAATTTATTTCATGCATGTACTTTATTTTTTTCCCTAAAATGCATTTAAAATAGTGAACCACCAGGGATTTGCTTTTTCTTTGAGTTTGTGTGCCAGCTAGGAGGTGGAACTATGCAGGGAGTGTTAATGGGAAACACTGGTGGCATTTTGGAGGAGGAGAGCTCATGCTCGTCATCACCGGTATAGCAGCACTTGCTTGCAGCCTGCAGAATCTATCTTTTGAAAAGTGGGTGGTATTGTTGGCTTATAAAAATTTACATATTTTGCTAAATTTATTTTAGCTAAAACAGGTGTGACTTTACTTATACTCTGCAGCCATATAATACAGCGGGAGTTATTACACATGGCCATTATTTTAGAAGTTAACCATTCCTGTGCACTTGTTTCATTGAAAGATGGTATTTCTGACAACCTTTGGAAAATATACTTGTGTGTGTCCATGTCATGCTCCCTGGCTTTGACACTTTTTGAGCCACAAACTTGGTTCATGGATCAGCACTTTTGTCTTTACTTGCTGCTTACAGGTCACACCTTTGGGAAAGTTTATCACAACATTGCTCAGCACTGAGAGAGAAAAAGAAACAAGGTATCATTTGGTTTTTAGATCAAAGGGATGAACTTCGGTCTGCAATTGAGGTCAGTTTAACCACTTAGACCAGGGGTCTCCAAACTTTCTAAGCCAAGGGCCAATTTACTGTCCTTCAGGCTTTAGCGGGGCCGGACTGTGCCTAGTGGGTGTAAAAAAATACCCAGTGATTAGTGCCCCATCTTTGGTTTTAATGGAAGAAAGTGTCCCATTGAGATTAATTTGAAGACTTGCGCCTCATTGGTGTTAGGAGGAATGGTGCCCCATCGTTTAAAATAGTGCCCCAAGGGACAGATAAAGACAAGCAAAGGGCCACATCCGGCCCCTGGGCAACAGTTTGGAGACCACTGACTTAGACTAAGCCTTTTATCTGACACTTGCTGCTTACAAGTTAAAATCAGTATCTTTTGCTAGAAAATTACAGCGTAAACTCGGATTACGAGCATAATCCATTACAGGAGTATGCTCGTAATCCAAAGTACTCGCATATCAAAGAGTTTTCCCATTGAAGTCGATGGAAACTAAAATAATTTTTTCCGCATTGACCTCAATGGGATGCAATACCGCATGTGGCCAGAGGCGGGTGGGGGGGCGGAGAGCCTCGGAAACGTCCGAATAGGCCGAGGACACTTCGGCTGACCTTGACAAACCTCAGAAAGACTTCCTATCCGAGATTTGCCGAGGTCAGCCGTGCTGTACTCGGCCTTTCCATGCATTTCCGAACATAACGTTCGGCTCTGCTTGGCTCCGGTGCCCCCCGCCACCTCAGGCCAAAAGCAGTACTGCACACCGCCTTGGCCTGAATCCTTCTCGTTTTGCGAGACAACACTCGCAAACAGAGTTCCGATTTTTTTAAAAATACAGTGCTCGTATTACGAAATGCTCGTTAACCACGTTACTTGCAATCCGAGGTTCCACTGTACTTGGAACCCCCCAAACATATTTTTTATATAATTAGCAGAGACCCTAAATAATAAAATGGCAGTCATTGCAATATTTTGTCACACTATATTTGTGCAGCGGTCTTTCAAACGCAATTTTTTAGGAAAAAATACACTTCCACGAATTTAAAAAAATAAACGGTAAAGTTATCCCAAATTAATTTTTTTGTATGAGAAAGATGTTGCGCCAAGAATCATTAGAGAATCAGGATCTTTATTCTAAGCAGAAAATTTGTGATTTCTCATTTTATCCAGAATCGTGCAGCTCTAAGAGGTGGTCAGCAATGACAGCATGTGTATTACTTTCATAGCCGTTCACAGCTAAATGTTTTTGGCAGTATGAGTATCAGCTAGAGGTAAATTTGCAAATGGCTGCATTTTTCCTATTTGAACGCAATCTAGAAAAAGTAGTGGAGCTGCGTTTTCTAGATCAATTTCGGCATATACGAGATGAACTCCCGCACATGCCCAGAAGTGTTGTCATTTTGGCATGGCCAATGAAAACAGCGGAAGATTGGTACCTGGTAGCAAAGTGGTCAAATATGTGAGGCTGGCATGGAGCTCCAGGAAATGGCTGCTCAGGAGTGAAGGTGATTATAGTTCTGCTAGAATTGTGCTCTATTCTTGCTCTCAGGTTTGTTCACTGTCTACAGAACTAGTGTTGTCATTGGAAGATTCCCCCTCTATCCCTGTTCTTGTGAGAACTCATTTGGGATTTTCTTTCACTTTCACTCTTGGTGAAACAGGACAAATAGAGAGGGCACAGAGCAATAACCCAATAGGTGTTCTAATCCATCTCCACTCTATCCAAAACAAAAAAAAAATTGCCTTTAGTTCTGCTTTAACCTTTCAGGACTGCGACATTGCACACAGATCGGACACTTTTGACACTATTTTAGTACCATCGACATTAATTCAGCGATCAAAGCTAAAAATAGGCATTGATTAATGTATCAATGTCACTGGCAGGAAAGGGGTTAACACTAGGGGGCTATCAAGGGGTTAAATGTGTTCCCTAGGTGTGTTCTAACTGTAGGGGGGATGGGACTGACTAGGGGAGGAGAGAGATAGGCGTTCATACCTGCTGTGATGTCTAAAAGAAGCGGCGTACAGCAGCGGCAGATTTGCCGCAGTAGAACTGCGGTGGCTGGTCGGCTAGCGGTTAAAGAAACTGCTATAAGTAAAATATGCAGCCTATTCTTTTTAACTCTTTTACTGCCATCATACAGGACCTGGTTTATACTTTGATATAACTACCAACAAATAAAAAAAATGAATTTCTTCATCGGTTTAGGCCAGGGCTGGACAAACCTCAGGTCGCCATGGCGACGAGAAACCGCACCCTGGCGCCTAGGCTGCCACCAGCCCACTCACTGCAACTCCTGATGCCTCAGACATGCAGTGCTATGATATTTAACACTGACCGCCGTTCCTCCTCCTCCTTTCTCCACACTCAGCGCGGCGCTTGATGCTTGCCAGAGCTGCTGAGTGTGTGAAACTGACACGTAACAGAGAGGGGAGAGAGGATCTGTCAAAATTGAGCTTGATGTCGGGGGTGGGCAGGACCCAGCAGCTATCAAACACCAGCCGTGTATGTGGCCCCGTCCCTTTCCTTAAGCAGCCCAATCATTGGCTGGTGTTTTGATAGCTGCTGGGTCCCACCCACCCCCGACATTAAGCTCAATTCTGACAGCTCCTCTCTCTCCTCTGTTGTCAGTTTAACACACAGTTACACTCGGCTCAGTGTGAAACCTGTCAGTGCCAATAGTGCCACCTGCCGGTGCTAGTCAGTGCCGCCTGCCTGAGCCAACCAGTGCCATCTGTTGCCAGCCTTACTCTTTCTGGCCAGCCCATAACCCTGATGTAACAGCGTTACATTGGAGTTATTGACTGGGTGCTCCGTCGTGAGTTAAGGTTAGGGGGCGAAAATTACTGGCCTTACCCCAGGAGCTGACAATCCATACCACTCTAAAAAAAACTGGCTCATAACTTTAACTGGCTCCTAGATTCAAAGCAAATTTGTCAAGCCCTGGTTTAGGCCAATATGTATTCTTCTAAGTATTCTTCTATATGTTTGGTAAAAAAACAATAAGCGTATATTGATTTGCGCAAAAGTTATAGCGTGTACAAAATGGGGGATATATTTATGCCATTTTTATTAAATTTTTAGTAATTGCAGTGATCTGCGACTTTTAACGTGACATCAGCGGACAGATCGGACACTTTTGACACTTTTTTGGGACCAGTGACATGCATACAGCGATCAGAGCCAAAAATGGCCACTGATTACTGTATAAAACGTCACTGACGGGGAAGGCGTTAACCTTAGGGGGGCGATCAAGGGGTTAATTGTTTCCCTGGGAGTGTTTCTAACTGGGGGCTGGGCTGACTGGAGGAGGAGAAAGATCGCTATTCCTAATCACTAGGAACAGCAGATCTCTCTAACTTCCCTGTCAGAATGACTTAGACAGATCCCCGTTCTGGCTCTCGATCGCAGGTGGCCGGCAGACATAGCGGGCACTTGCATCGGGTCTCCCGCTATACAGGCACGCACGCGCGCCGCAAGAGCCTGCTGCGCCTCCCTAAATGAGCTGGAATACACCTACGACGATTTGCATTTGTGTATTTTTTACCTTTGCGCTATTATGTAAACAAATTGGAACTACCACTATTTTATTGTCTAGGGTAGAAAATGTATAATATTTTGAGGTTTTCATGCAATCTTCAGGGCTAAAATGATTGTTTAAACATGTGCAAAAACTGCTTTGTTTTTTAAACTGTAACTGTAGGAGAATGGTGTTTACATGTACTGTGAGCTTGCCAAGTACAGGTGAGCAGATGCCTTCACAATCTGCGATCCTAGCTGAAAGATTTTTTTTTTTTTGAAGGGTAAATGTAAGGTAATGTAAAACTAGCTATTTTACCAGCTACATTTCTTCTTTTAGATCTCCCTCGATGCCAACATATGTAGGTTTCTAAGTCTGGCAACCTCTGGCATTGTTATGGCCCATGTAACAGTAGTTGCCACAGGATCACTAGGCAAGCAAAGGAACGACTGATTCTATACTGTCTTCTCCTCACTTGCTGGACCTGCAAAGCTTTACTCCAACGCTGCTCCTTGCCAACTAGCGAGAATCTGCAGCATTTTAGAAGGAAAAACATAGAAGTGTGAGGTGAATGGTTTTCGTGATCACGATTGCTAATGTATCACAGGCTGCACTTTGATTATTACTTGGCAGTATTCACCCCCAGAGCAGAAGTGAAGGCAATAGAAGCTGGGTTGCATAATGAAGGGCTTATTTTAAAGAGAAAATTTACATACTTTTTAGTGAATTTAATTTTATTTTAAACTTCAGATTCATCTTGGCTAAGAGGTTGGAGTTTTCTTAAATGCTTTTATCTGAGTTCATCATTAACTGCTGAGCTTGGGTTTGCTGTAGGGTTGCACTGATACTGTTTTTACCGGCGAGTACCCATACTTACGTACACAAGTACTCTCTGATACAAAGTACCAATACCTTTGTGGTGCGATTTGAGCCCATACAAAATGAATAGGCTCAAATCGCACTGCCCAGAATCGCACAGGCTACCTCGCAAAAGGTATCGGAGCATTTGCACAAATAGAAATACTCATGCAAATGCTTAGTATCAATACCAATACTGGTATTGGTGCAATCCTGATCTGCTGTATGTAAATGTCGAGACTGAAATGAAGGAAAAACAAACCTTTGGCAGCGAAAACTGCCCCTATACATCGATGTGAGCTGTATCGTTGCTGCTTACCTTTAGTTAGACAAACTGAATTCTGGAAACAGTGTTAAAAAAAAAAAGGCTGACATAGGGCAAATGACTAGTCACTAGTACTTACCGTATATACTCGAGTATAAGCCGAGTTTTTCAGCACATTTTTTTTGTGCTGAAAATGCCCCCCTAAGCTTATACTGGAGTCAAGCACAGAGAATGACATCTTCCGACCCGACTTTGGGGCCCCCTATCTCGGGGGCACTTGGTGATAGGAACACCAAATTATGTGTTGTGATAGTTCCACTGGGTTTGCATACCAAATTTGGGGTTCCTAGCACCAAGTGGCCCCGAGATATGGGGCCCCAAAGTCGGGTCGGAAAATGTCATTCTCTGCTGCAGAAAAGTGCTTAACATTTTCCGACCCGACTTTGGGGCCCCGTATCTCGGGGGCACTTGGTCATAGGATGGTGATATGTTGTAGTGCTAGTTCCACTGGGTTTGCATACCAAATTTGGGGTTCCTAGTACCAAGTGACCCTGAGATACGGGACCCCAAATTCGGTCAAATGTGTCCATCTGCAGCAATGTAATTTCGGGACCCTTTGGGTCCAGAGACCCCATTTTTGGCTGCAGCTAGGGGGCATTTCGGAACCTTTAACTACCAAGTTTGAAGTTTGGGGGACCTATGGCTGCAAATGGGCACGGTGAGGCAGCAAATGGGCATTGTTGACCCTCTTTTTCCACTTACAATAAGTTTTCCCAGTTTTTTGTGGTAAAATGAGGTGCCTCGGCTTATATTCGGGTCGGCTTATACTCGAGTATATACGGTATATGAAAGAATTTCAAAAAAGGTGTGTATATATATATATATATATATATATATATATATATATATATATATATATATATATATATATATATATATATATATATATATATATATATAAAGGTATGTATATATATATAATAGAGCTGCACGATTAATCGCGGAGACTCGTTATCGCACACGCCACGCACCGATCGATGGTGTTCCCGGGATGTTTCCTGTTTCCCTGTTGCGGAGGGGAGGGGAAACCGTCGGAGCCAGCTGGAAACGGCTGACGTCACTCAGCTTTTTTTTTTTCTAAGGCCACCAAAGCTCAGGGAGAACTCCCTGCGTCGTCATTGGCAGCTTGCCCTTGAAGTGGGTTGGCTAACCTATTTGTCACACAATGTGAGCTGACCCCGGATTGGCCCCCCCAGACCGTCGGTCACAATGTGGGCGGAAACGCTTTCCGGGCGGACCGCCCCTGGTGATCCCTGGAGCTGGTGTGAAGGGTGTCTCGTTGGACGGGGAAGGCCTAGGGCGGCGGCAGAAGGAGTACGTCGGGAGAATGAAGTGGCGGACTGCAGCGCCCGTTAAAATGGAACTAAATTACAGATGGTATCTACGGGAGGTGAGTGAGAGAGCCGAGTGCCCGCGCAGCACAGGGGGAGGAGCAGGAAATTGTGGTTGTTAAGCCGCTTTTGTTCTCTTCACAATCTTCCCTCTTTGCTAATGATGGGTGCCCCAGTGTGTGTGCTTTATCTATACCTTATTTGAGAGCGCTGCTTGGTGCTCACATGACTGCCGCACCTCTCCTCCTTCAATCTGACAGCTACAGCAGGAGGGGCAGAAAATCCCCTGCTGTTGGGAGGGTAGGAGGAGAGAGGCGGCCGGTCACGTGAGCACCGAGTGGCGATCTGAAATAAGGTATAGAATGGTATTTTATATATAAAGGTTGCAAACACTGAGAATTGTATGAAATGTAAAACTAATTTCTGCAGCAGAAGGGGAGGGGTGGGCACTGTCACGACCTGACAGGGAGTGAGGCAGAGAGGAGGACAGAGGAGCTGCAGGTGACGAAAGCACGTAAACTGACCACGGTGTCAAGGCTCAGCAGCCTTGATAAACTGTGGTCAGTTAACAGGGAGGAGGGCAGGACCAGTGGCCTCCCCAGCACCCCCCCTACTTAAGCCCCCTCTTTCCAGCAATTTCCATGAATGTCTAAGCCATCTGGGACACTCCTCCTGATTGGCTGAGACACAGCAGTGGTGCCATTGGCTCCTGTGGCTGTCAATCAGTCAGTCATCCAATTGGGAGAGAGGACGGGCCCTGTGTCTGAATGGACACACGGAGCTTTGACTTGGATCCAAGTGACCCCATCGGAAGATGCTCTGTGAAAAACCAACTGCACAGGGCAGGTAAGTATAACATGTTTGTTTAAAAAAAAAAAAAAAAGACAACTATCACTTTAGTTTTTATTTTAGTTCCACTTCAGGTGGACCTTTTCCCATACTAGGCAAAACAGCAGGCTTACTTTTGAAGGAAAAAATATACATAGTTATTTACCGTACTTGCACTTTTTTTTTAACAGGACCGTACTTGCACTTCTTTTTGTGCATGTTCTGTTTGCATGCGTAATGTGTACACCTCCAGTTGGTGGAGGCGACGCTTAAAACCCCTTTCACACCACGCCGCCCATAGCGCCGGCGGTAAAACGCCGCTATTTCTAGCTGCGTTTTACCGTCAGATTTGCGGCGCATTTCGGCCGCTAGCGGGTCACTTTTACCCCCCGCTAGCGGCCGAGAAAGGGTTAAAACCCCCGCAATACGCTGCAATAGCGCAGTTTTGCTGGCGGTATTACAGCGCTGCCCCATTGATTTCAATGGGGAGCAACGGTGGAGGAGTGGCAAACACACCGCTCCTTCACCGCTCCAAAGAAGCTGCTGGCAGGACTTTTCCTGACGTCCTGCCAGTGCACCGCTCCAGTGTGAAAGCCCTCCGGCTTTCACACTGGGGACAATGGGGCAGCTGTTTTAGGGCGGATTGCAGGCGCTATAGCGCCTACAAAACGCCCTTGGTGTGACAGGGGTCTAAGGGCTGGGTTCTCTCTAATGGCCCATACAAAGATCTGAAGATCGGACGAAAAATAGAATGGGATCGTTTGTACAGAGCTTTTGAGAGCCGATCAAGACAGTTCATTCGATATTATTTTATCGGGCATGCAAGAAAAATGTTTTCCTATGATACCAGATCGTATGATTTTCATTTTAATCAGTGCAGTTGTTCGAAAATACAAATACACTACAACACATGACATCACTACTGATATTTTTCTTTTTTTGGTCATACATGAATTTTCGTAATTTTAGTAAACTCTTCAGGTTTGATATACGGCTAGCATGCAAAAAAACGGACGATCTGTTGTCTGATTTTCGGATCCTGTGTACAGGGCATTAGCCCAAGAAATGACAAGCAAGGAAAATGCTTGGTCTCCAGGGCAGGAAATGAGCTTGGCTAATGGAGGAAGCAAACTCTGATCTATTACCCTGAAGGATGGCTTCGGAGGAGATGTTTGGATTCAAGGCTGAGGAGCAAGGTCATTGTTGATCAATACACCATTTAAAGAATAATTCCAGGCATAGGCATTTTATACATAATTACATGAGTCCAGCTTGGAGCCATGTAACTTTGTATATGCCATACCTGGCCGATCCCCCTGGATCACCGCTACTCCAGTGATCTCTGCTTGCTTCCGGGTCCTGTGCCAATCGGAGAATGCTTTGTATTCATTCTGAAAAAAACACACTCTAAGGCTACTTTCACACTGGAGCGGTGGGGTCGCTGGCGGTAAAGCGGCGCTATGTTTAGCGCCGCTTTACCGGTGTTTTAGCAGCGCATTTCGGCCGCTAGCGGGGTGGTTTTACCCCCGCGAGCGGCCGAAAAAGGGCCAATACCGCCCGCAAACCGCCGCTGCAGCGGCGTTTTGCGGGTGGGTTCGGAGCGCTGCCCCATTGTTTTCAATGGGAACGGGCGCTATAGGAGCGGTAAATATACCGCTCCTATAGCGAGCCAAAGATGCGGCTTGCAGGACATTTTCCAGCGTCCTCCAAGCGCACCGCTTCAGTGTGAAAGCCCTCGGGCTTTCACACTGAAGACACAGCAACAGCTGTTTGGGGTCGATTTGCAGGCGCTATTTTTAGCGCAATAACGCCTGCAAACCGCCCCAGTGTGAAAGGGGCTTTAATGACGCTTGTGCTGAGCAGCTGACCTATGTTACAATGCAGAACAGCAACTCAGCGATGGGACCGGAAGTAAGTGAAGAACACAAGTAGTGGTGTCTACTCTACGAACAGACAGCAGCACCAGGGACACATCACACTGATCAGATAGATGTCCCTAGTGCTTTTTTTTTTTTTAACTAAATTAACAGCGCACATTGCCATATTACAATTATGAAAGTACCTCTTTCTTGCCTGGAATGAAAAAAACTGCTACTCCCCTTCAAGGCAGCCAGGATTACATTGCTACTACAGAGAGTATTTACACAAAACAGAAAATTCAAGAGACCAAAATTGCTGCCTAATATACATAGATCATTTTATACAATGCCTAATAGTGTTTATAATTCATTACACATATTCATAATTGTTTGATTTCATCTTTCACGTGACTATATAAATGTAATAAGAATAGCACGTCTCCTTTAACACGGTTTAATATGAGTGGATTTTTTCCATTTCTTTTGCAATCTATATATTTCTAGCATGTGACCTTGTGCAAGCACACACATATCCTGTTTTACAAGATTTAATTTAGAAGTTTGCATTTCATATGCAATTAGCATCAAGCGTTGAATATTCACTGCACTGTTTATGTAGAGCAGGAAAAATATAACAAATGTTGCCTTGGATTTTCAGATTAATTTTCATAAGCACATATTAGAAAAGCACCCCAACCCCCATCTCTTATCTCAAGGACAATCAAGGTGCCAGCTTCTGTGTTCACTTGGCAAGGATTCAGAGGTTGGAAAGTGAAACACACGGGGTATTATCCATCGTCCAGCTGGCTGCCAGAAATCCATGATCTTTTATTAACTTTTTGAGCGCTTAGAAAGAGCACGGCTTTGACTCTGAGCCGTGGTAAGAGAATCAAGTAGTTTAAGCCATCTGACCTGGACTTATATTTAGCAGTGCAGTCCCGTAGACGCACCAAACCTCAGCGTTTCAAACCTCAGACGGTCAAGTTTTGGGTTTGAAGCAAAAACGTGAATATTGTTTTTTAGTTTATTTTGTAAATAAAAGTAGCTCAAATAAGTTGGGTAGGATAAAGAGTGAGGGCCTCTTGATCTAAAGGGCTCAAACCATAGGGAGCACTAGACCAATGTATAGTAAAAAAGCAGAAAAAATATTATGTGGGAAATGGGCTTTTTAAAAGGTGGTTCCCATAGATATTTAAACATATATCGCATGAGTACATATACATTTCTTTGAAGATAAAAACACTTTTTATTTCTGTATGCAAAATACCATTTCAAAAAATAAGGGCAACTTATACGCCCATATACATAAACACATATACGTGTATCAAACATGATGTGACACGTGTCGCACGGAAATTTTTTATGTACTCGTGATATATTTTCAAATTCCCATGGAGACAATTTTTTATAAAGCCCATTTCTCACATATTCAGCTTTTTTAGCTCAAACTACAACCCTACAGCTGCAGAACTACACGTCCCATGAGGCATTATAAAACTGACAGTCACAGACATGACTAGGCATGATGGGAATTTTAGTTTCTGAACAACTGGAGGGCTATTGTTTGGAAACCCCCGGTTTAAAGGATCAAACCCATGTGAGTGCCCCCATAGTAGATGGCTTCTTAAGGGGCAATCAGCAGGGGTGGACCCAAGAAGAGGAGGGTTGGGCTGCTTGGTGTAAAACCATTGCACAGAACAGGTAAATATGTTTACAATTACAAATCTCTTGAGCGTTATGTTGACTGTAAAGATGTAGGTTATGACTATGTAGAATTAAACGTATCCAGTCTAACCTTACACTAATAAGACCACCCCTTTTATATCTGTAGAACCAAGACACTCCGTTCCCCGCCCCCTCACCCGTGTTCTTGTCTTTCCTCCCACCCCCCTCCTTAATCATTTTCTTCTTGCTATCTCCAATACTTTTTTTTTTTTTTTCTTCTATGATGGCTCTTAAGCCTAGTACACACCATCCGTTTTGGAAACTTGGGTCAGAGCCGCTGTACTAACAGTCCGGTGTTGTGTTTGGTCAGAGGGACATGAGGGAATTCTCACAAGAGGAAGCTCCCGTACGAAGTAGGAGCATATTCAAATAAGATTCTGCATCCCTGTCATTCTCATGATCTTGCCAGAAGGCCAGTGACTGATGGGCACTGACTGATGGGCACTGACTGGTGGGCACTGACTGGTGGGCACTGACTGGTGGGCACTGACTGGTGGGCACTGACTGGTGGGCACTGACTGGTGGGCACTGACTGGTGGGCACTGACTGGTGGGCACTGACTGGTGGGCACTGACTGGTGGGCACTGACTGGTGGGCACTGACTGGTGGGCACTGACTGATGGGCACTGACTGATGGGCACTGACTGATGGGCACTGACTGATGGGCACTGACTGATGGGCACTGATAGATGGCACTGACTGATGGGCACTGATAGGTGGCACTGACTGATGGGCACTGATAGGTGGCACTGGTAGGTGGCACTGACTGAGCACTGATGACTGGCACTTATGGGAACTGAAAGAGGGCACTGGTATGCGGCACTGATTTGCTGACCGAGTATACAAGAGCCCATCTTGATACACCCTGCACTTGGCCTCAGTAAGCCAAGTCAGAATGCAGCAGCAGATATCTTGTTACCCCAGCCCATATAGTTGGTGAGCTATATGGTCTGGGTGTAACAAGATGTCCGCTGCCGCCTTGTGACTGCAGGCTACTGAGGCTGAGTTCAGAGTGTATCAAGATGGGCGTTGCCGTGTACAGCCTCTGACGGAGACTCGGGCGAGGGGCTTTTACTCCCTGCTAGCGGCTAAAGAAAGGGTCAAAGCACCAATGTTGCGGCGCTGCCGAATCGCTTTGCAGGCGCTTCAGCAGCGCTGCCTATTCATTTCAATGGGCAGGGCATTAAAATGAATAGGCAGGCGCTGCCCCAAAGATGCTGCTTGCAGGACTATTCTTTCCTGTCCCGCAAGTGCACTGCCCCAGTGTGAAAGCACTTGGACTTTTTACACTGGGGAAGCATGAGAGGTGCTTTACAGGCACTATTTTTGCGCTAAAATGCCTGTAAAGTGCTTTAGTGTGAAATGGGTTTAAATATCTATGGTTAAAAAAATAATTTACATTGGATTTTTACATTTTATTACAGGTGGGTGTTAACATTTCCAAATGGGACTTCTAGGGAATGTCAAACATCATTAAAATAAACTCAAAGGCCTCATGTACACGGCTGCTGGTAAACGGACGTTTAGGAGCAGTTGGGTGTTTTTTTCAGCTGCTCCTGAACTCTCCTCTGTTATCTTATCAGTACCCTTCCTGTACGCGGGGTCGTTTATAGTCATTTCTAGGCAGTTGAGTTTAGAAGCTTTTTTTGGAAAGCAAAAAAAATGAGTTCAGGACGGATGTTCAGAGGCATTTGAAGCGGAAAATACCTGTAACAGTTTAAGTGCAGTAACTCACGTTTAGCCGCGTTTCGTTTAAACCCAAATGCAGCAAAACGGATGTTTTTAAAGGTCGGTTACTAGTTAAATAGTTAAGGAAAGGTTTTAAAACGTCTGTGTATATTAAGCCAAATGCACGCATTTATTATATTGCCATTTACAAATTCTTAGATGTGGTAACTGCATGTGTTCTTTTTAGGCTTTCTTTTATTTTCACCTGGTGATCTAGCCAGTAAGTCTGTTGGTATCTAAATCTGCTAGTACATTTGACTCTCCCCTTTCCCCAGACTGACAATGCTGCTGTCCAAAGGGCTCTGTTGCTCCTTCATTCAGAGTATAGGCACTCTAATACAGGAGATGTTACTTTAATAAAAACGAATGCAGCCACTACATCCAAGAAATAGCAAGCTACAATATTTTTACCTTTTGGGTTTTGGGTTTAATACCGCTTCAAGTTCTGACTGCACATGAAATGATTTGTGAGATGTCTGCTGTCCACCCTCTGTGAATAATCACAGATTTTCTCTTCAGGCCCCCAAACTGCACATGTTGCAGTGCTTTAGGGAAATGGTTGGCCTGAATAGAAGCGCTGCAGTATGGCGTCACAGGAGAAACACTGCAGAATGTGGGAAGGTAGCGTCTTTCTCTGTGTACAAATAACTGTGTAAATACTGTCAGACGAGGCCATAGCCATAAGTGTTGCATTCCTTTGAAGGAAAAAAAAGATTCTTTGGTTTGCAGTAATAAAAAAATGGAAAAATAGGACACCTTGAGCAATACTTAAGATGGTTGCTATGGAAACATTGGGTTTTGACAAGCTAATAATCTTTTAAGCAGCCCACAGATACATTCTAAAAATATCATGGCAACATGAAGTAAACAGGTAGTGTGTTGGAATGTTGGCTATTACTATTTTTTTTTTGTTGTTTTTCATTTTTCATGCTTTAGCCTGGGAACAAGGTTACAAGCCGGGGGGCTTAGCTGGCATTTCCATAGTTAAACATATCTGGTTGCTATTGGCAGCATAAGAGGTGGCACACCTAATTTGCAGTTTCTTTTCAAAATTGCACTTGGCACTTTACTCTTTTTGTAAAATGTTTGCTTCTGTGTCTGTGTTGTGCAGTTTCAACATAATTGTTGTTTGTGTGTGTGTGTGTCGGGGCTGTTCTTTGCTAAATAAGTGTTGTGCATGATCACTCTTTCTATGCCAGCCCTTCATTAGCAGATTACAGCTCAGCAATCAAGGCATCAGTGGGGTTGTGCCTGCATGCGCATCTAATCTACAGAAGGTGGTAGCAGGCAGCTGCAGAGGATGCTGCAATGCAGGACGGAGGATCCAAGGATGGGAAGTGCTGGGGGGGGGGGGGGGGGGGGGGGGGGGGGGGGGGGGGGGGCGGCTTTAGTATAGGTATCAGTGCTAGAGAGGGAAATAGCACAGGCTGCTGTAGATGTGTTACTATTCAGTACTGTAAAAGCAGCACAAGAAAAGAATACATAACTGTAGGTTAGATTTATGCTACTTGTCATAATTTTATTATTGTGTATGTATTAGATGCTTCCCATGTTACATTAGTTTTAGGACGATCATCTGACATTGTACATTAATACAGTTACTTATTTTAATATCTATGCTTATGGCAAATACACTTCTATTCCTGATAGTCTACATTTGTTAATGCTAAATAGGCTTTTTGTGTTTCCAATGCGACATTAATCCGCGTGCACAGAGAAGTATTCTCAGCCTAAGTTCTGTCCATATATATTGTAATAAACATTTTCCTTTCACAACCATATGTTCAAGTTAAGTTGCTATATTTAATTAATCGTTGTCTTTTTCATTGCAATCGCATTTTGAAGGATATCAGAAATAGTTTTTATAGTCACTTTTGACAGATGCCAAACTAAACAGCCCACTTAAAGCCTAAGGATTTGGGGTAAAATAGACACTTCATCAGATTGGGTACCTTCCAGGTGGTACAATGAGGGACCTTCAAACTCACACCATGTCTTTTTTCTTAACAATACAGGGTAACAACTTTTGAGGGACAAAGTTGAATAAAAAATAGCTCATACAATTCTGACACAAGCCATATTGTAATTGAATGTTATTAAAAATTACTTTTTCCCTTTTCAAGCTGCAACTGTAATTTTCTGTAAAATGCAATATGGCTTCCTGAAGGTTTTCAGTCCACCGATGGTGTACAGAACACCCCCCAGAAATGTAATTCCCGGCTTGTGTGATTGGCTTACTGGTTTTCCCAGAAGTCTGATTTTTGGCACCCCCTGCAACAAAAATTAAATTTTTGGTGAAATACTCCCAAAGGGAAATCCCGTCTAAAGGGATGTAGACCCTGCCCTCTTGCATCATTAGGACCCTGCAATTGCAGCAGCTGATTGAGAATGATAAAATCAGTCTCATTAGATTTATTTTGCACATGGACACAGACAGTTATTTCTTCAGAACAGCAAAAGGTAGGAATCTGCAACAAAGTTTGTTAGAATCCCTGCAATGTACATAGATCAACCAAAGGGGATTGTTTTTTTTTTTTTCTCAACAAAAGTGGAGTTATGTTTTAATTATGAGGACAACCTGTGAGGGCATCAATATGGATTTTACATGTGCAGGCCCAGGGACTGTCATTCTGATATGATCTGAAACTAGTGTAGAGCCACAACAGCCTGAGATGTTTGAGATCCCATCCTACAGGCTTAGTCCAGGTCAGGGTACTACTAGACTGAAGCTGTGATCTGGATTATAGCCTCACCAGAGCCTGTACCCTTTAAAAACACATTGCTGCCCTTCGAGTTTCCCTTCTAAGTTTGTAATGTAGTACCAGATTTTGCTAGCAACAGTGCTATCCATCGTTGGAGAATTTTATTGGAAGAAAGTTGGGCAGAGAGTATAATCCCTACACGTTACTGCACAGATGAGTCCTAATCAGTGGATGAGGCACATTTTTTTTTTTTTTTTTTTTCCTCAGGTTTCTTTTGATGGCCATATACTGAGATTTTCTGAAGTGATGATACAGATTCATGTGTCATACCCAACAATTGGGTAATACATGCATTAATAGTGTTTTATCACAGTAAACTTTCTTTGCATTATAATTTTCCAGCATGCAGGACCTAGTAATTTATCCCAACAGTCTGTTGTGAAAAACAGCACTTAGAAATAGCATTCCCTGACTGCAGTGGACTAGAAAGTTGCCATAGTAACTTTAGTTGTAGTTGACATGCCACAATTTCAGTGTGGAAGGTTGACTGCCTATGCAAGTTACATGTTTCTTTAATGTGACTGTAGGACAAATCACGTGTGAAGTCTGATTTGCTAGGCCTTCCATTTTCCTCAGGAAGCACCATCAACATTTAACATTACAGAAATAGGCAAAGTCTCGCACTGGTTGTCTATTAAATCAACACCTAAATCTATGAGCCTTAAAACCAGAGAATAAACAGACATTCCACCCAATATAGTGATTATTTCACATACGATCAAGAAAGTGACTGCATAGTGTGCTTGAATTGGGTGAAGTATCTCTTTTTGGTTTTCTGGGTCATGAATTTAAA
Organism: Lithobates sylvaticus; assembly: GCA_028564925.1. Taxonomy (NCBI): domain Eukaryota; kingdom Metazoa; phylum Chordata; class Amphibia; order Anura; family Ranidae; genus Lithobates; species Lithobates sylvaticus. The sequence goes on from CM053029.1 coordinate 497,664,579, forward strand.
TGGAAAGTCAACCTATATAGCACATCCCAAAGGATACCTTTTTAATATTGCTTTGTAACACTATGATGGCTATTTTTAATGAAAACTATTAAAATACTTGCTGGAGCTCCATCTGAGAATTCCAGTGCATGTGCAGTAAAGGAATTACCTGAGGAAACCAGCATTTTTGGATAGACAATGACACTTCCTAGTCCAGAAAACACATTTGGGGGGAAATCATGTAAATGGCAGGATCACATGGTAATAATTATTACATAAGGCTAATTTGAAAGCGCTACTAAAAGAAAATGTTTGTGTACACTAATTATTGTAACCTTGCGAAAGTTTTTATTTTTGCCTGTTAATTACCATTTTTTTTAATATGAAATAACAGTCCAAAGCTTTGACTATTGCTCTAATGGTAAGAAAATGTAGATATACATATAGTCTTTATAGATCATGGTTTTTAAGAGTGTAAACATAAGTATAATGGGTGTGAAGGATAATTTGATGCAATGAAAGTGTTTCCCTTTTTTTTTTTTCTTTTTTTTTTTTTTTTTTCTTAAGATCCTTGCTGAAAAATTGTAAATAGCTTAGACAAAATTGTCTTTCTTCTTTTTAATCTTTTCTGTTATCTGCATTCTTATTTGCTTTTCTTTTTCTTTCTGCACCTTGTCCTTTTCTTCCCACTGGTCTATCACTGCCTCTCCACTAACCCCTCTAACCATAGCTGGGTTTGTCAAGTCGCCTATGTCAGAAACTAAACTAACAGGGGATGCCTTTGAACTTTACTGTGATGTGGCGGGGATCCCCACACCGGAGATCCAATGGTGGTATGCTGAAGTCAACCGGGTTGAGTCTTTCAAACAGCTATGGGACGGTGCACGGAAGCGCCGGGTCTTTATAAATACAGCCTATGGCACAAATGGGGTGAGTGTGCTGAGAATAACACGTCTGACACTGGAAGATTCTGGCACTTATGAGTGCCGGGCAAGCAACGACATCCGACGGAATGACTTGAGACAAAACCCATCCATAACTTGGATCCGAGCCCAGGCCACCGTAAGCGTCTTGCAGAGTGAGTCCACCCTTCTCCCGTATCGTAGTGGATTTTTAGTAGCTAGATGAGATCTAGTAAATCTGTGTGCCCCGTTTTTCCTCACCAACCCACCACCTGAGATCCTTGATAAACCATCTTGTTGTCTCGTCTTTTTTGACCCTTCGGTTCTTCCACCATACGTAGCCCTAGATGCTTCCTTCAACCACTACTTTCTTGTTTTAGGAATCGGAGAAGTCAAACCTCGATGCCATGGCAAACATGCTCCAATTTTTGTGTATCTGTCTTTTGTAGGTTCCATTCTTCTTTTAGTATGCTTTTTGTAGATTTTTTTTTTTTTTTTTTTGTGCATTGTCTTTACATCCTAGATATACCTCATCATTCTTTTAGCCTGAAGTACAGCTCCTCAAATTTTCCACGTTCCAGTAGCAGTACATCTGTTTTCTGTGTCTCGTGTTTTTGTGAATCAGGAGTATTTACAGCATTTAACTTGCCTTGTTCTGTTGCGTTTTTAATTCTAGTCTTTCTTGGCTATTTCAAATCTTGTCAGCTGTGGTTCTGTGTATCTGCAGTCTAGAGGTCAATGAGTTCTGAAAGTGATAACAGTACTTGGGGGACTGTCTTCATCTTTTTTTTTTTTTCTTTTCTCTGGCAATGTAATCCATATCTGTTGATTTACTATTAGTCTGTTTTTTGGAACCGTACCAGTTTATCATCATTTCATTTAAAACCTATTCTTGGAAGATACGTCTTATTGTTGCTTTCAGTGTCTTTGAGTGGTGGGATTCTGAGCTTTTTGTTTTGCGTGTGAAATCTTCAGCAGCTGAAATGGTTTTAAAAGGCAAATGAAGAAATACGATTGGCTTTGCCGCCTTGTATTTTACAGGGCAAATCTCCCTGTGTGTAAATTGTTTCAAGGGCCTGCCCCCCCCCCCCCCCACTATAGTGCAACAGATTGTATTCCCTTCTCATCTTGAGCTCTGCAGAAAGGTGACTGCTGAACTCTGGAGTACGCTGCAGGAACAAGTGGCCAGAATATTAAGCAGCTTGTTCTGTGATTTGGCAGCTTGTTCTGTGTTTATATCCTGCAGCACTGTATGCCAGACAACCACCAGCACTTCTTGCGTGGTTAGAACTGAGGCTCAGGCTTGTGCCCAAAGCTGATCGGCTAAGCACAGCCTTCTGGCTACAAGCCTTGTGTACACATACCAGGATCTTTAAGTATTCCCTTGTAAGGCTGATTTATTCTGTATGCTGTCATCTCTCTACATTCTGGAGCACTACCAATTTACACATAGTAAAGCCAACACCATGATTATTTTGGATATGCAGTTTCCTATGACATTTCTTAATATGAACAAATACTTTAGTTGGTTTACAGTTCAGGAATATGCACAGATATATTAACTCTATTTAAAAAAAATATCTGGCAGCAAAAATGTTCAATAGTGGGTTGGCTTAAAGTAACAGTATGGCTAAACATATGATAGTCTGTCCCTAGCATTAAAGTGGAACTAAGGCCCCTTTCACACTGGGGCGGTTTGCAGGCGCTATTGCGCTAAAAATAGCGCCTGCAAACCGACCTGAAACAGCCGTTGCTGTCTCTCCAGTGTGAAAGCCCGAGGGCTTTCACATTGAAGCGGTGCGCTTGCAGGACGCTGAAAAATGTCCTGCAAGCCGCATCTTTGGTGCGCTGTAGGAGCGGTGTATTTACCGCTCCTATAGCGCCTCTTCCCATTGAAAACAATGGGGCAACGCTCCAAACCCGCCCGCAAAACGCTGCTGCAGCGGCGGTTTGCGGGCGGTATTAACCCTTTTTCGGCCGCTCGCGGGGGGGGGGGGGGGTAAAAAGCGCCGCTAATAAGACGGTAAAGCGGCGCTAAAATAGCGCCGCATTACCGCCAGCACACCCAGCGCCCCAGTGTGAAACTAGCCTAAACCCTCATATCCTTTACAGCCAATAAGGCTGCCATCTGGGCCTCTTTTTGATTTGAGGTTGCCATGGTGCTGCAGACATAACATCAGACAAACCATTTACCACTGACAGGGGTGCTGAAAATGGTCAGCTTCTATTCATTTATGTAAAACCTTTGTTCCAGTTGGGGAAAAAATTTTTTTGCTTCAACTGCTTATAGAGTGTTAACTGGATTTGGGCTTTTAATTGTAAAGTCCATTTAAATCATGGTTGCTCAACCTGTGGCCCTCCAGCTGTTGTGGAACTACAAGTCCCGTCATGCATCTGCCTTTGGGCATCATGCTTCTAACGTTCAGCCTTGCAATGCCTCATTGGATTTGTAGTTCTGCAACAGCTGGGGGGCCACAGGTTGAGCACCCATGATTTAAATCTACTGGTCCATTTGACACTACCCTTTTCAGTGATTTACAATGCTGATGTCCAAGGGTAGCTACATTGTTCCTCAATAGATACAGTGGAGGAGTGAATGCAGCCACCATTCTGCACTGAAAAGTGCACAGCATGATAAATGATTTTTTTTTTTTTAATGCAGTAGAATTGTGCATTTCTGTGCATCAGTGTGTTCAAAGGGTAATTTTCATGGAAAAAATATAGCATATACAATTGTTAGACAAGCCGTGTTTTAATTTAATGTTGGTAAGAATTCCCTTTCCTTTTCAGTCTGCAATACTACAGTTTTCTGTAAATTTTTCAAACAAAAATGGCCGCTTGATGTACAGAACGCATCCAAAGATGTCATTGCCTGCTTGTGTGTTTGGCTCACTGATTTTAGAAGTCTACACCAAGATAAACATAACATTTTAGGCACTCCCTGCAAAATAAGTTTATTTTTATTTTTTTTGGTTAAGAGTTAATCACTTCTAATAGCTGCATTAGCTGATTTAATAAACCCTCTCGTTCAGAATCTGCATGCGATCAATCAGTACGAATTTTTGCCTGAATTCGGACCAGAAGATGCACAGGAGCCGTTCCAGAGATGTGTGAACTGGCTCAACAGAGAGCCAGTCACAATCTCCTGACATGCTAATTTAATGCAGGGAAACCCGCATCCAATTCGCAATAGTGTGAACTCAGCCTTAAAAACATTTGACCAAGGCTTTTTTTGTCATACTTCTCTTCTGGGTCACAGGAGTGCACTACGTTTTGCTCTCCTGTGACCCAGAATCACCTGACAGCAGACTTTATGCTTCAGCCTCTGGAAAGATCCTGACCATATTATTGGGATCCGCCTAGCTGCCTCAATGGCAGCTTCTCTTTCAGTGCGCAGCTGAGAGCCAAAGTCAGCTGCTCTTGCCCCTTCCGAAGCCTTGGTGCTCCGTTGAACACTCAGGGCACTTTCACACTGCCAGCACCTGGGCGTCGGCGGTAAAGCGCCGCTTTACAGCACTTTACGGACGCTTTTAACCCTAGCTAGCGGCTGAAAAAGGGTTAAAACCGCCAGTGCTGCCCATTGATTTAAGTGGGCAGGGGAGCTTTAGGAGCGATGTATACACTGCTCCTACAGCGCTGCAAAGATGTGGCTTGCAGGACTTTTTTTGACGTCCTGCCAGCTCGCAGCGTCCCAGTGTGAAAGCACTCAGACTTTCACACTGAGGCTTTTTTCAAGCATTTTAAATACGCTATTTTTAGTGCTAAAGTGCCTGAAAAACGCCTCCAGTGTGAAAGGGGTCTGAAGGGGCAGAGCAGAGAGCAGCATCTAAGGCCCCTTTTACACTGGGGCGGGGAGCCGCGGTGACGGTAAAGCAGCGCTATATTTAGCGCTGCTTTACCGTCGTTTTAGCCGCGGTATTCGGCGCTCGCGGTGCGGTTTTACCCCCGCGAGCGGCCGAAAAAGGGTTAAAGACCCCCGCAGAGCGCCGCCGTAGCGGCGATTTGCGGCGGTTTTACCGCGGTGTCCCATTCAATGGGAAGGAGCGATATAGGAGCGGTGAATACACCACTCCTATACCGCTCCAAAGATGCTCCAGTTTGAAAGCCCACCGGCTTTCACACTGGAGTGAATAGGGCCGGATTTTTTCAGGCGATATACAGGTGCTATTTATAGCGCTGTACCGCCTGAAAAACGCCCCAGTGTGAAAGGGGCCTTACAGTAACATCTTTCTGCTCAGAGCTGACACAAAACTGAGCTATCAAAGTTCTTGGCGTTCGAGCTGGCGGCAGACGGCTGCAGCATTGAGGTAAGCAATCCACCCCCCAAACTTCTTAAAAGAAGTGTTTTTTAAGAATTTCTGCCTTACTTTAGAACATTGTTTCAAATGCCCTACAGCAATATGACAACAAACTGTTATTATTAAAACAGATTTAACACGAACAAAAAAAATTAAGCTTCAAATTCTGTAGACAACCAGATGGATTCATGTACAAATAAATGCACACAAACGCTCATTCAGCTCTCAAACTATATGCCCACAAGATATTTTATGTCCATAAGGTGAGAAGTCCATATGAATAGTCTCTTATGCAGATACACAGATCAAGGGAAGAGAACAATCCTGCAGCTCCTCAGCAACAATCGGGAATTATCCAGTCAGTTAATGTAAAAAAACAATCGCAAGGGCACAGGAATTCGTAAACTTGTATCATGTTTATTTGCAAAACATGGCATTACTTACATCAGGGGTAAGCAACTTCGGGCCTCCAGCTGTGGTGAAACTACAAATCCCATCATGCCTCTGCCTCTAGGAGCCATGCCTGTGATTGTCAGGGTCTTGCAATGTCTCATGGAACTTGTAGTTGCAAAACAGCTGGGGGGCAGATGTTGCCTACCCCTGACTTGCATCAAATAAGACTGTATCCAGCTCAGAGTGCAGAGAGACAGGTGTTGAAACACAGCCAGAGGGGATCCAGGGATTAATGAGCCACAAAGCAAGAGCTGAACCCACTAAAGAGGGATTACCAGCCGTGCACAAAGCACTATAAGCAGAGTTAGTGCAAAGTTAGTGCGCAGCAACATTTTTCAGCAGCTCTGCCCCCTTTAGACAGCACATTGGAAATCTAGACCACTGCTTTCACACAGAGTATAGTGATCTGGGTGACCAATAGTCAGACACTTGTCATGGTCTGTTTTCTGGTCAGCAATGCAAAATAGAGAGTATGAGTATGTTTGAAGTATTGTGTAGTGCACGTGTCAGACCTCTAGGTACCCAGACTGTGTTCATTGTGAAAGCAGCGGTCCAGCTCTCTATTGGCACTGCCTACACATGGCTGCTTTTACAGGAGTGAATGCACACATTGGGGGAAAAAATTGCCATACTACATAACCTCTTGGAAAAAATGCTTTAACCACTTCAGCCCCGGACCAATTGGCAGCCAAAGGACCAGGCCCCTTTTTGCAATTCGGCACTGCGTCGCTTTAACTAACAATTGCGCGGTCATGCGACGTGGCTCCAAAACAAAATTGGCGTCCTTTTTTCCCCACAAATAGAGCTTTCTTTTGGTGGTATTTGATCGCCCCTGCGGTTTTTATTTTTTGCGCTATAAACAAAAATAGAGCGACAATTTTGAAAAAAATGCAATATTTTTTACTTTTTGCTATAATAAATATCCCCAAAAAATATATAAAAAAACTTTTTTTTTCCTCAGTTTAGGCCGATACGTATTCTTCTACATATTTTTGGTAAAAAAAATCGCAATTAGCGATTATTGATTAGTTTGCGCAAAAGTTATAGCGTTTACAAAATAGGGGATAGTTTTATAGCATTTTTATTAATATTTTTTTTTTTATTAGTAATTGCGGCGATCAGCGATTTTTATTGTGACTGCGACATTTTGGCGGACACATCGGACATTTTTGACACATTTTTGGGACATTTGTCATTTATACAGCAATCACTGCTATTTAAATAGCACTGATTCCTATGTAAATGACAGTTGTAGTTAGGGGGTTAACCACTAGGGGGCGGGGAGGAGTCAGTGTGACGTGTTGTGTTTTTTTTTTACAGTAGGGGGGCGTGGCTGTACGTCTGACGTCATTGATCGGCGTTCCCGATGACAGGGAACCGCCGATCACTGACAGTCAGTGTAGGAAGCGCGGGGAGAGGTTTGTTTACATAGACCTCTCCCCGTTCTTCAGCTCCGTAACCCGATCGCGGGATACCAGCGGCGATCGGGTCCGCTGGTCCCGCGGCCGTGGTCACGGAGCTCCCGACCGGGCAGGCAAATTAAAGGGGACGTACAGGTACGTCCTTTTGCCTGCCCGTGCCATTCTGTTGACGTATATCTACAGGAGGCGGTCGGGAAGCGGTTAATTGCCATTTAACGTTAAAGTAAATATTATCATTATTATACACGATTTATACAGCGCCAAACGTTTATGCAGCGCTTTACAATGTATAGGGGGGACAACACAATTACAGTACAGTGCAATACAAAAGGTACAGGAGAGCCCTGCTCTTAGAGCTTACATTCTAAAGGGAGAGGGGTGGTGGTACAAAAGGTAATAGCTGCAGAGAATACATCATCAAGTATCTTGTTTTGTGCAAGGTAATGTTAATAAAGCAACTAAGCATAACATTTTTTATTGCATATGTATCTACAGTGCCTTAACCGCTTCAGCACCGGGCCATTTTTTACCCTTCCTTACCAGAGCACTTTTTGCGATTCGGCACTGCGTCGCTTTAACTAACAATTGCGCGGTCGTGCGACGTAACACCCAAACAAAATTGACGTCCTTTTTTTCCCACAACTAGAGCTTTCTTTTGGTGGTATTTGATCACCTCTGCGGTTTTTATTTTTTGCGCTATAAACAAAAGAAGAGCGACAATTTTGAAAAAAAACACAATATTTTTTACTTTTTGCTATAATAAATATCCCATTTTTTTAAAAAAAAAACGATTTTTTTACTCAGTTTAGGCCGATGCGTATTCTTCTACATATTTTTGGTAAAAAAAATCGCAATAAGCGTATATTGATCGGTTTGCGCAAAAGTTATAGCGTCTACAAAATAGGGGATAGATTTATTGAATCTTTTTTTTTTTTTTTTTTACTAGTAATGGCGGCGATCTGCGATTTTTTTTTTTTTCGTGACTGCGACATTGCGGCGGACACTTTTGACACATTTTTGGAACCATTCACATTTACACAGCGAACGTTGCTATAAAATTGCATTGATTACTGTGTAAATGTGACTGGCAGGGAAGGGGTTAACACTAGGGGCGCTGTAGGGGTTAATGTGTTCCCTAATAGAAGTGATTCTAACTGTGGGGGGAGGGGACTCAAGGGGAGAAGACCGATCATGTGTTCCTCTGTACTGGGATCACATGATCGGTCTCCTCTCCGCTGACAGGACGTGGAGCTGTGTGTTTACACACACAGCTCCACGTTCCCGCCCGGTCCCGTTGTTTTAACGGGCAATCGCGGGTGCCCGGCGGACATCGTGGCCGCGGGGCACTCGCACCGGGTCCCGAGCGATGCCGCGGGCGCGCCCCCCAGGCGGCCGGGAATCCGAGGACATCATATGACGCCCACCCAGGATGGGAGATCCACCTTGTGGGCGTCATATGACGGCGGGCGGTGTTGAAGTGGTTAAAAGTATTCATACCACTTGAAATTTTCCATATTTTGTCATTACAACCAAAAACGTAAATGTATTTTATTGGATTTTATGTGATCGACCAACACAAAGTGGCACATAATTGTGAAATGGAAGGAAAATTATAAAAGGTTTTCACTTTTTTTTTTTTTTTAACAGATATCTGAAAAGTGTGGCGTTCATTTGTATCCAGCCCTCTTTACTCTGATAACCCTAACTAAAATCAAAATGCTATGTGTGGCAGAAAACTAATACTGCAGGTCGCCCTGAACACACCATTCCCATCGTGAAACATGGTGGTGACAGCAGCATGTTGTGAGGATTCTTTGCTATAGCAGAAACAGGGAAGCTGGTCAAAGTTGATGGGAAGATGGATGGAGCCAAATACAGGACAATCTTAGAAGAAAACGTGTTGGAGCAGTGGTCATCAACCCTGTCCTCAGGGCCCACTAACAGGCCAGGTGTGCAAGATAACTGAAATACATCACAGGTGATATCATTTGCTGCTCAGTGATTGCAGTATTCTAGTCTGCATCTCCCCAAGGTAATACTCAAAATCTGGCCTTTTAGTGGGCCCCGAGGACAGGGTTGATGACCACTGTGTTAGTCTGCAAAAGACTTGAGGCTGGGGTGGAGGTTCACCTTCTAGCAGGTCAACAACCCTAAACATACAGCCATATCTTCAATGGAATGGTTTAGATCAAAGCATATTCACGTGTTAGAATGGCCCAGTCAAAGTCCAGACCTAAATCCAATTGAGAATCTGTGGCAAGACGTGAAAATTGCTGTTCGCAGATGCTCTCCATCCAATCTGACAGCGCTCAAGCTATTTAGCAAAGAATATGCACAAATGTCACTCTCCTGGATGTTCAAAGACATCCCCAAGGAGACTTGCAGCTGTAATTGCAGCGAAAGGTGGTTCTACAAAGTATTTACTATATATATATATATATATATATATAATGTGTGTATATATATGTATGTGTATATATATATATATATATATATATATATATGTATATAAAAAAAAATTAAACGATTTATCATTTTCCTTCCACTTCACAATTATGGGTGGCACAGTTGAGTAGTGGATAGCACTTTCGCCTAGCAGTAAAAATGGTCACTGGTTCGAATCCCAACCACGACACTACCTGCCTGGAGTTTGCATGTTCTCCCCGTGTTTTCGTGGGTTTCCTCTCACACTCCAAAGACATGCTGGTAGGTTAATTGGATCCTGTCTAAATTGACCATGTCCATAGTATGTGTATGAATGTGAATTGGGGACCTTAGAGTGTAAGCTCCTTGAGGGTAGGGACTGATGGGAATGTATATATAAAGTCAATTGACAGTGATATACAAGTGCCTAAAATAAATGTGCCGGTTTGTGTTTGGTCTATTACATAAAATCCCAATAAAATGAATTTTTACTTTTTTGGTTGTAACATGACAAAATGTGGAAAATGTCAAGGGGTGTGAATACTTTTTCACTATATGCAGTTAAAGCCAAACTCCAGCTTAACCTTTTATTCTTGCATGGTTCTACCGGCTCATTTCCTGTACTGAAATTGCTTCCTCCAGTTTCACTGCACATGATGAGCTTCTCAGTGGGGTTTAGACACTGCAGCAAGTCAGAGCCCACCCCATTTTCTGATATGGGGGGCATCTAGCTTTTTCTACCCCAGCTTTCAGTCCTTGGCCTTCTCCTTTATTGGATTTCAGTTATTTCAATCATGAAATATCATCATCATATGTAGGTGTTACCTAGGGTAGTTTGCATGCAAATACTGTGTGGCTTCCACATAAACTTTCAATTGTATGCAAATAAAAAACTTACTGCATGGAATTGTTTCTCCTTTATTGAGAGATTTAGAAATATTTGGGTTATCCTGCTGCCAATAGGAGGATTTGGACACTGACCAACCCTTCACATTTTTCTTCATTTTTTTGCTAATAACCTAGGGGAATGGATTTCTTTACTGAAAGATTTCCACTTTATTTTTTATTTTTTTTCTCATCAAGGCTGTGTGGGCTGCACATCAGGAACAACTTTTATTAGAACCCCCCCCCCTTCCCATTTGGTTTCCAAAGGGTCAAAACACTGTTATAGTTCTAGTTCGGCCTGCAGTGTTTCCTCTCAAGGTCCTGAAACTGACAGCCTGGCTCATTTTCCCTGCTTGAGTCCCTACACTAATCTGTGCTGTTGGGTATGGCTTTCCCCCTTAAACTGGTGTCTCTAACTGCAGAGGCTGTAAGTTTACCTCAACACCTTCCGCCAGAATCTGATTTTCCTCCAGCTTAAGCAGCCTCTGATTCTGAAGCTGCAGAGGTTCCATCTGACAGTCTCAAATCTTTGCCTTATGTTATCCCTGAGGAGTCACCAACATCTGCCATAGCTTCTAGTTTGTAACTTCTACTAGCGCTGTTACTTGTCTGGGATCTGTTACAGGCCCTAAGACTTAAAAATGTCCTGGTGCACACCCCATGCAAAGATATGTACAGAGACTGGAAATCTGATAAATTCACATCTCCCAAACATTTTTCATTCCATTATTGTATTGAGGAGTCCTTTTAATAAGTGGGCCATTCTCCCTGTTAATCCATCAGTGTGATGTCTTAAACACTGGCATATTAAGGGTTCTGTAGGTAAAACATTCTTTTGAATGAAAAATTTATTTTGAAAACCTTGTTTTCTCTGTCAGACCACAACCTACCACGGCTATGATGTTAGTATGTCAAACATTAAGGGAATAGCTGAAACTTGTAAAAAAAAGGCTCCAGTTTCCTTCCCACTGATCCGCTCAGAGCTCATGTTGGCTACACTACTGTGTAGATGAGCTAGTGTATGTGTCCTGTTTTATCGCCAGAATGAATCTCTTATCCATGCACATGCAGGAAAACTATGGTTGAAATGTTGGTTTGTAAAACAGGCATGTAAAAAGCTTCTTTTGTGCACATCTTCCGAAGGGCAGGTGTCTTTTTGAAACTGCATTGAACTCCTGTAATCATTGATGTCACTGGGGTAAGAGTACTCATCTACTCCAGTAAAAGAGGCCTAGCCCTTAAAGTTATGTAATTAGGTTGAAAAAAGACACTAATTCATCAAGCTCAACCAATTAAAGAAAAAAAAAAAAGCTGGGAAGACCTACCTCCCTCTAAGTAGAACTGCTTTTGTAACTTCCAGGCTTTAACCTCTAAGACCAAACCCAATTTAGAAGCCCAGTTCAACTGCAAACCCTAGACCTCCAAACCTACAGACAAATCCTCTTCAGACTAAAAGGCCACTACCACTTTTTGTAGTAGGGGGAGACATCTGTCAGCTTTTGTGAATATCTGGAAAGACAGCGTCTCGGTTGCCTTTGTAGGTGAGGTGGTTTCTAAGGGCTACCCCTAGCCACCTTTCCATTTATTGCCTTTCAGCCTTCCTGTGTCACTGCGCAAGTTTTAATCCAGCTCTTTCGGGTATTCTGGATCAGTGGGTTATTGCTCCTGTTCCTGTACTAACAGGTTTCAGATTTTATTCCAACCTTTTCACAGTTACCACACCACAAGGGGCAACCTTCCTTTCTATCTTTATTCTGACCCCAAAATTCTGCATGGACTCCACCAAACTGTTATAACCTCCCATCAGAAGATTTTATGGCCTCTGTAGACAGACGCCACACATAGAGGTGTTCAGGACTTGTCACAACTGGGGGGATGCCAAATATGGACCTCCTGGTCCAACAACACACTGGACAGGTTTGTCTTGTGGTTCAGAGATTCTCTTAGGCCCCTTTCACACCGGGGCGTTTTTCATGCGGTGCAGCGCTAAAAATAGCGCCTGTTCACCGCATGAAAAAATCCGGCCCCTTTAACTCCAGTGTGAAAGCCGGCGGGCTTTCACACTGGAGCGGTGCGCTAGCAGGATGACAAAAAAAGTTCTGCTAGCAGCATCTTTGGAGCGGGATAGGAGCGGTGTGTTCACCGCTCCTATATCGCTCCTTCCCATTGATTAGAATGGGACACTGCGGTGAAACCGCGGCAATACCGCCGCAAAGCGCTGCTACGGCGGCGCTCTGCGGGGGGTGTTTAACCCTTTTTTTCGGCCGCTCGCGGGGGGTAAAACCGCACCGCGAGCGGCCGAAAACCGCGGTAAAAACTACGGTAAAGCAGCGCTAAATATAGCGCTGCTTTACCGTCACCGCGGCTCACCGCCCCAGTGTGAAAGGGGCCTAAAGGAAGCAGTAGATTCTCTGATAGCTCTTCATGATTAATACAGCCTGATATAGGCTTATCCTCCCCTGAAATTACTTTCACCTGCTCTGTAGGTTCAAGATGGAAGGCATTTCAGTAATCTTCATAGCTTTGGACTGGACGAGGCAAATGTGGTACTCTGACCTTATCAGACATTCTGTGGGCCTTTCCAGATTGTGAGGATCTCCTATCCCAATGACAAGTTCACCACCCTGCTTCACAGTCGCAGGCTTTAATGCCATGACTGAAGCCCAGGTCTTAAGGGATAAGTGGCCTCCTTGAATCAGTGATTCCTATGAAAAGCTAGAAAGCTGAATTCTCCTTCCCAAAAAATCTACTATAACATGTGGAAGACTTTTACTTCACTTGGTACGAGGAGATAAACTTATTACAGAAAATATTCTGTAGGGCATAGCCTGACTTTTTTTATATAAGTTCTGGTCTCAAAATTTACCCTGATTACCATCTAGGGTCCAATCTTGGCTTTTGCAATCTTGTTTCCACACACTGCTTGCTTCCCATTCTTGACCTATGTTCACTTATCTCTCCCTGGAATCTGAAAGGTCGCCCCAAATGTCTTTGACCTGTGCCCTTCAATGAATGAGACTGAAAATGGGAGTTTGTCCTCACCGTAAAATCGTTTTCATTGTGTTTGTGGGGGAAAAAAATCCTACCCCTGAGGCATGCATGGTGTGGGAGGGGTTATACCAGGCTGGGTTTTTAATTTGCCAGTGTCCAAGACCTGTATATTATGTGGCAGTATAAACTAAATGTCCCTGACTCTTGTAGGCTCCAAAAATAAGCAATATACAGGGAGTAAACCCCCCCCCCCCCCCCCCCCGACTAGCTGTATAACCACTCCCAGGAGTCAACCTTGCATCAGGAATACTGAGATTCATACATGCTCTGATGTGTGATGACAGGCCTACAGCACCCTGTTGATCACACCCCATGCCATAATCTGCCAGCATTGCATAGAGGAACCGAGACCCAGCAGATGTTGGGTCAAAAATAAGGTATGTAATAAAAATAGGTTTTATTTAATTTATAATGGAAAAAAAATAATCCCAAACTTACAGGCTTTGCAATGGAATTGCACAGAGCGTACCTGAACCTCCTATTCACTGGTCCCTCGCTGGCGCTCCTGGCTACTCCTCTGTCCAGTGTCCCCATGGGAAGCCGCTTCCCACATGGGTGCTTGTGCATGCTCGCTCCTGAGCTCCGCTGCTGCATCCATTGACACAGACAGCAGGACTTGGCCCCAACTCCGCTTCCTTGTCACTGGCTTTGATTGACCGCACTGGGAGCCAATAGCACTGGAAGCCCAGCGCACAGCGTTGGATTGAATGAGGTCTTAAGGTTAGTATAGAGAAGGGGAGTGAGGAGCCAAATTCAATGCCTAAACATTTTTTTACCTTCATGCAAGGAATGCATGAAGGTAAAAGATGTTTAGGCTTCAGAACCATTTTAATGCCATTAGCATGTTGATGAGAAGGTGGGGGTGGGGGAATAGGAGGAACCAAGGAAGACAAAATATAAAATGTAATCTTTAGCTTTAATATGTAGATACCATCACCAATAATTACGGACAGATTTAAAGTGTTGCTTACTCGCTCTCCTTTCCTCCCATGGGCCCATAACTGTGATTGGCTTCTTTACTGGATAGTCTGGGTGTTCAATAGACTAGAAGCATAAACTGGAAATGCCAAAAGCTTTGCCTGTTAGAATGGTTCAGGTTTTTGGGCAAAGTGGGGGGGTACTTAAAGCTGCTGCAGGTAAGTGTAGGCACCTCTGGGTTTCTGCACTTCAAACCTATCAGCAGTTTTTAGTTTTTCTGTAATGATCAAATCCCTTTTTAAATTGTGAGCATCCAGGTGATTTTTAAGTTGCTATTCACAATATTACAAAATTTACAAAAGCTAGATTTAGTTTATTTGCAAATTTGTTCCTACGTCTTCAATAAATGTGTTTTTTTTTTTTTTTTTTTTTTTTCAATACCAATAACTACATGTTGGGTTTCCTGGGTCTTTTACTGCATAATAACACATTTGGTTTATGGCACTTTTCTAAATGATGAAACTAGTGAAGTAGGTCCTATCTGCAGCAATTCTGATATGTAGTTGCTTTGCCATATTAAGGCTTATAATTAAACCTTCACTTGTTTTATGGGAAAGCCTTCAAATCTACAGGATTGAAATTCAGCATTAAAATATTAAAATGAATGTATGAGCTTTGAGTCTTTGAGACTTGACTGTATATAGTTCTATGTTGTTTTTCGACATTTGTGCTTTCATTATTTGTTTGTCATTGTCCCTGCGTGTTATACCAAATGTGCGCTTGAGAAATTGGCCATATTCATGATGCGAATGGAGGGTATATACTATCCAAAACAAATTATTAGCCTTTGTCTTGTGACTAAAAGTATTAATTATCACTAGTGACACATTACTCTTTCAGGGCCATCGATCAATGCCAGTGAAGATGTTTTGATAAAGCCTGGCTCCATTGTGTTACAGTGTAACCTCACCCAAAACGGAAGCCTTGGGTCCGTTAATGTCACTTACTGGACCAAGAATGGAGTGGAGATAACGGACTCTCGGAAAAAAGATTCCTCCACCATGGAACACAGGTGAGTGTGCGATAGCCATATAGCCTTTACATTTCCAGGGTATAGACATGTTGATATAACGTGCATGGGCAAGGTCCTGATGTATATGCTGAGACAAATCTACCAACAGCAATATGAGTGCCCAAACATTTGGGAAGGGGTAGTCAAAGCTTTCTAGATTGAAACACGGGTCACTTTTGAGAGGGATAGGCTACAAATAACATGCACTGATTTTTGATGCAGTTGACCATTTGATGCAGGTAATTTCTAAAGTCTGGAATTATATGATGTAACAGAAATGACAAATCGCTGTATCCAATACAAACAATGTTGGCTTGACCAACATTGAACACGTATGACTTTTTGCTAGATTTGATCATGGGCAATTGAAATGTTTTGTAATTCTGATTGCTTTGGTTTTGAGGTTGCAAACAGTTTTTTTTTTTTATTAATTTTTTTGCTACTGCATTGTGTATTATACACCTTTTATTTGTACAAATATATATCAGTGCTATGTAAAAGAGTAAAATACCGCACTGTCTATTATATCGCTCTATCATAATGTGATAAATGTGTAGATAATGCTGCAACTTAAAATGTGAGACACACACAATAATTGGAAATTTCCAAAGGAATAAGCTGCGCAGAAAGGAATAATTATAGTGGAAAATATGGTGACATATATTCACATGAAATTTATCAGTGACTAAGGAGACTATGCTAGCTCCCTAACCACTTGAAAAATGAGTACTACCTAATATAAACATGTAATATCTAATATAAACATGTAACTAGAACAGATGTAATGTTGAAAACATATAGAACCAGGATCACAGTTCATTAAGGGCTATGAGAACCTTTTTTAAAAGTCCACACTCGAATTACTAAAGAGACCAAAGATTTCTATGTTAAAGTTTTTCCAGAAGAAGTTCAAATGAAAAATCCTCCATTCATTGATCAATGGTGACTTCAAGCAAAAAACACCCAAGAAATAGTGGTTGATTGGGATAGAAAGATTCCTCCACATGATAAATTACTGTCGCTTACCAGCTAAACTGGAATTCTCTTTTTTAGGGAGATCAGAAATTGCCTGTGGCTTTTCCCCCAGCTCGGGTCTCTGTGCTTGCCAGCAAGATATCCCCACTTCTCAGCTAAGTGTCCTTGGAGTTGCCCGTAGTCAGTAATTCCCCATGTTTAAGATGAAAAAGAAGGCTTCCATAGTGTAATTCAATTAAATTTAATAGTAATAAAAGAGCAGAGTTTACACTTAAATTTAGTAGTAAAAATAAAAGCGTTGTGTTATAAAATCAAGTTGAGCCAGCCGGCTCTCAAAATGCAGCCCGTTTCTTCCGGGACCTTGCGTTTATGGTGACGTCAGCACGCCGCTCCTCCCTATGCCGTTTCGTCATCTGTGAACTAGTTGCTCTTTCAGTGCCATTAAATTGTTAAAGGCACCCAAAACATTGAAGGAAAAATGCCATTTGTCAAAATTGGTGTGTTTACACCCTCCCCTTCCCTGAGCTGGTCCTGGATTACAAGAGCATTGGCGGTTTAATGTCTCCATCCCATATACTTGTATAAAGCTGGCTGTACACTATGCAGTCTTGATCGTACAGTCTCTGTGCAAATTTAGATTTATAGAAACTGTAATAGGAGAACCCACCTGAACAAGCCATTACGTTTTTATCAGGCAGGCCCTTGCACTACATAGTTGATGGTAGATCTAAAGGAAATTGTACATCTGTATGGTGTATGGCCACTACAAAGTAAGAAGTGGAAATAAGTGATATAGTAATAAGAAGGTGTTGCCCAGAGTGGTTAAACACTCCCTATTCTGTAATGCAGGAAGGCAGTGCATGGTGGGATATGAATTTCCTGGAAGGTCACATGACAGGACAGGAAGTCGGGTCTCATAATGCATATTTAAAAATTTTGAACTCGGGTGAGAATTCAGATTCCATAGACTAGGTAAGTGAGAGAAGTGCATAGGGATGGCTTGGGCACAAAAGAACATTAGAAAAGACTTCTGTTGTGAAAAGTGAAATTTTGCCTGAAAAAGTGAACTTGGCCTTTAAAAGGGGTAGTCCCAGATGTTGGGTCGGTCTTCTGTCTCACGCCATAAACTCCCACTTCATGCCTTTACCTCCTTCTTTAATCCTTAACTCAGGGGCAACATTTAGAAAAACATGTCCATAGTGCAGCATCTCTCAAACCATTAAACTGCTTTCACACTGGGGCGGGCGTTAACGGTAAAACGTTGCTAGTTTTAGCGGCGCTTTACCGTCATTTTAGCAGTACTATTCGTCCGCTAGCGGGGCGCTTTTAACCCCCGCTAGTGGCCGAATAAAGGGTTAAATGTGCCCGTCTAGTGCCCCTGCCAAGGTGCTTCGGCAGCGGTGCCCATTCATTTCAGTGGACAGGAGCAGTATATACACCACTCCTTCACCACCCCAAAGATGCTGCTTGCAGGACATTTTTTGACATCCTGCTAGCGCATTGCCCCAGTGTGAAAGCACTCGGGCCCTTTGCTCCACCACTCGTCTCCTTCCTGAGGCATTTTAGATCAGAATTAAAATAAATTCCCATAATGTAGTAGTTTAAGACTTCAGTATAATATAAATATCACTCAGTTTATAAAATGTATAACCACAGATCCTGTGATATTACTGTGGCTCACCAGAGAGAACACTAGAGTACCATCACTCCAGGTTATCTGCATATAATGGATAAGGTAATTCTCATCAGAGAGAATAGACTCCTTTTCTTAGGGCTGGTTCATACCACAAAAACACACTCCCAGATCCGTTACGGATGCGTTTTTTAATGCGAGTTTTTGATGTGTTTCCAGGTGCTTTTTTTTCCGTTTTTTTTTTTTTTTTTTTTTTTTTTTTTTTCTTTCACTATACTAGAGTCCAGTGCATTTTTGATGTGTTTTACTGCGTTCCAGTGCAGGAAAAATACTGCATGCTTTTTTTTTTTTTTTTTTTTTCCTGGAGCTGAAAAGCCCTGGAAGTGACTGCACTGGTGTGAACTATGCCATTGGAAACCATATAACCTACTTTCCCTGCATTTTTGATGCAGAACAAAAACGCACTGGACTGCATGTGGTGTGAACTGACAAAGTGAGTTGCATACACGATCCTTGGATAATCAAAAAAAAAAAAAATCCTCCCAGTTTTCCTCCACTTCAGGACAAGAAAAAAAGGGGGTCCCTAGCTCAAGACAGAACTTGGCTCAACAAAATGAAATGCTGCCTTAGCATAAGTACTATTAAAACCAAAGCACTTTTTTATTGCATCAATATCACTCCATAGAGTGATAAAACTAGTACATCTTCAAAACACTGTTATATAAAAAAAAAAAAAAGGCACTTCCAGTTGATGCATTTCATCGTGTGACTTCCTCGGGATTTCTTCTGGTGAGCCTTTGTAATATTGCACAAAGATTTTAACATATGGTGAATGCTTTTAATAATGAAATGTGAGTGTAACGCTAATGGTTTGAGAGATGCTGTATTATGGAAATGTTTGTTTTTCTAAATGTTGTCTCTGAGTCGAGGATCAAGGAAGGAGGTAAGAGTGAAGTGGGAGTTTCTGGCCTGGGTAAAGAGACAAGATCGAACATCTGGTGCGCCTAACGCCTTTAAGGGGGAAGCACTATATATGACCTACTTTTGTTATAAGAGATGATGAGCACTGGGCACATGGTGGATGCAATTGGTAATTAATAAGAGGACTGTATAACGCGGACTCTCCACACTTTTGATTTTCACAATTTCGCTATATTCACGTGTGTATGTTGATTCATTTGTTGGAACACTTTATCAACTGATATTTATTATTGTTTGTAGTCCTAAGCTAGCGCTGATTTATATTTGTACAAATTTAGAAGCACTGAGGTATATATTCTATTGGCAGCCTGCTAAGTTATAACTAAGAGTGGGCTTGGGAGCTATTCGCAGCGTAGTTTTTATAAATAAATGCACCTTTCCTTGTTGTAGCTTCCTTATGTTCTCATGACCATATCCACTATTACATATGAATCGCATTCATTTTCTAAAAGCCTGTTGTGATTTAAACCATATTTTTATTACCACTAATCGTACTCTGCTTGTTTTGATTATAGGATCATTAAACCTAAAGCTGACGATTCAGGAGAATATTTGTGTGTATTTACTTTTTCCAACGGTTCTCCATCAGTCAATGCAACCATTGAAGTAAAAGGTAGTCTTTGAAAAGACAAATATTTTTTTTTTTAATAGAGTTCTTTGTAAAAAGGAACAATCTCTAAAATTGGTCATAAGATTATTTTTAACATGGGTGTAATAATGTGGTCAATCCTGTGCTCATCCCTTGCACTTCACTATGTTCATGTTTGATCTGAACAGTTTTCAGTTGCATGGTTTGTGAATCCAAGCAATCAGGATTCATGGATTGCTTTAATCAACAGGTACATATTCTGGAGAATCAAAAACTGGTATAATTGGAAAATCTGTTTCTTCCGTATTTTGGTTCACTCATCTCGTCTAGCAATACTTGAATAATTTGTAAAGGTAGCAAAATATCAGGTAGTAAGTGGTCTTCTTAAGACTATTCTGAGAAAGTTGTACACTGCTAAATTGTTCCTGCAAGGGAAAACAGATTACAGATTTTTTGGTGAGTATCTGCCAAAAAAAAAAAAGCTTTAACTACAACCAACCCTTTCATAAAATGCTAATTTCCTATCTAGCATCAATACTTCTTTAGTCTCTGACCTGAAAGCTTGTATGCAGCACACAATACCTGTTCCACAGTAAGGAAGCTTTGAAACCAGAAAAAAATCCAGGCAAATTTTAGCTCTCGGTACAAGTTTTTTCCTTTGGTGACTACCCAAATAGTAATGTTTAAACTGTTAATAAACCAAAAAACATTTTTTTACCTTAATGCATTGCTTGCATTAGGGTAATGTTTTTAGTCTCCCTGTGTGAAGGGGAGGGGGAGGAGAGGGGAAAATATGAGCCCTGTGCATGGCTGCATCTTTTCTCCCCTCTTTTCCTCTTTACACAGCACTCGAGCAGGAGCAATTGGTACTTGCTGCAGTCAGAGGAAGTGGGGTGCAGGCCTAAGTCCCGCTGTGTAATGCTATGGAGCGCGGCTCCGAAGATGCACAACTCAGGAGCATGGGGAGTACCTCTCCACATAGCCAGTGGCTGGCTATGTAGTCAGAGGAGCAGCCAAGATTGCCACCGAGGAACCCAAAAGAGGACGATCGGGGTCGCTCTAAGCATTACCACTGTTACCACAAGAGTTTAGTAACAAAAATCTTTGAAAATTTCATCTGTTGTGCAACACTAAAGCTGGCCAACAAAATTAAGGCAAGTACATTTTCATAAGCCTAACCCTATCCAAATAGTTTTTTTTTTTCCGTTTAGTGCTTTCATTTTTGCCCAACTATATTGCAGGGCCTTAAATGTTCAGTTTGGTCTTGCAAAGAAGTGAAGGTTTGTTTCCTGGTTAGTCTTGTATGTAGGAAAACCGATGCCTAAAGGATATCTGTTTTAGCTGCTGTGTTTTCTTGTTTTCAGCTGCTCCAGAAATCACTGGGCATAAAAAAAGCGAGAACAAAAATGAAGGAGAAGAAGCTCTTTTATATTGTAAATGTGTAGGATATCCACACCCTGAATGGTTTTGGTTCAAGATGATTAATGACGTGCCAAATGTAAGTACAATAAACCTTGTAAATGATGGCCCCAAAATCACTGCTAAAAAAATGTCATTGGAAGTTTGATATTTTGGTGTGTTGTCATGTGAAGATCCAATTGAGAAGAATGCTGTGTGGACTTGTCTGCACTATTTGGAACAATCAAACAGATTTTTTATATATATAATATAGGCTCGGTTCACACTAGATGAGCTGCAAATCTGCACCGCATCTAAATCGCAAACTTGATCATGCAAACTGATTATGGAATCTATGTTAACGACACCCCGCAATCAGTTTGCAAAATGCAGCGCGATTTGCAGAATCAGATCGTATAGGTGTGAACACCCATGCGATCCGATTCTGGTGTGGACAAATAAGGGTCCTGCACAAGTTTAGTCAGAATGTGATGCGAATACCGCCATACAGTTTGGCTGAATTTGCATCGCATGTGATCTGCACAGCAATGCGGTGCAAATTAAATGCAATGTCTGGCATCACACTAGTGTGAACCGGCCCTTAACGGTTTTAAAATTAAAAAAATCATATTTTCTATTCTAAATTTTCTTTTCAATCGTTTTTATTACAATTTTAAGAAAAATACAAAAAACTTACATTTGAACATTATCAGGTTATCATCAAAACGAGGATGCATTAACCAAAGTGAACAGAGGCCCTGACCGGCTTTACAGAAGAGCTGCTACAAGAAGTTTCCGGCCTAACAATCCAGGTCTACTTGCTGGCATGACCATTTTCCTAAGGCTATAAGCCCCTAGGTATATCAACCACTAGGCGCCCAAAAAAAATAAGAATAATTATCAAGTGATATTACAGCAAGTTGTCGGTCATACACATTCCCAGAACATACTGAAATATAACATTAGCATCTAAAATGGGTCCA
The DNA here is from genome assembly GCA_028564925.1 of Lithobates sylvaticus. Lineage (NCBI taxonomy): Eukaryota > Metazoa > Chordata > Amphibia > Anura > Ranidae > Lithobates > Lithobates sylvaticus. The sequence continues at coordinate 497,686,541 of CM053029.1, forward strand.
GATGCCTCAACCCAGGGGGGGTCCCGATCCTGGGAATAAAGTACAATTGGGGAAGATGTAACACCCCCCCCTCAGCTTCCTACCAAAACATTTATCAATATGATAACCAAACCAAAAACAAGAAAGCGAGAAATGAGGAAAAAAAGGAAAATGTGGGAAACAAAAAAGAATAGTAGAAGATCAGAATAGAGTAGGTCCCCTTAGCCCAGGCGTCTCCTTGCAAGGTGGCCCAGTGTCTAGGGAGCTTGGAGATATGCAATCCAGGGGTTCCACACTCTCTCAAATCTAGCTTGTTTATCTCTGCGAATGTTGATCAATTTTTCATTAAAGCGTTTAACCCCCCCAAAAATAAAGATCCTGTTCCTTTAGAGCAGAACTCTGGGGAAAAAACTTTTTTCCATGCCCTTGTTGCTGATCTCCTACCTTCAACAACTATGCCATCCATCTTCTAAGCTCTGTAGTTCCTCTGCAATAGCCTGCTGATCTAGCTGAAAAATCGTTATTGCCTTGTGATATCCTGTTTGTAAGACTGCTGGCTGCTATTCCTCCTGTTTCCTCAGCCAGTGCCTTGTCAATTCCCACCTGTAGTTCTCTAAAACAAGCAGGGCATTGTATTTCCACCCTGCTCGCTGTAGTGGGCCGAGGGGGGTCTCGCAGCCCCCGGTCTGTGCTGCCCATGGAGGTGGTGTCCATCTCCATGGGCACCTCCGTTGCCCTGCTCGCTTTTAGAGAACTACAGGTGGGAATTGACAAGGCCACTGGCTGAGGAAACAGGAGGAATAGCAGCCAGCAGTCTTTCAAACAAGAAAAGGCAATAACGATTTTTCAGCAGGCTATTGCAGACTTTAAATTTTCTGCTCCTCCTCCTCCTCCTCTCTGCCAGCTCTGCCCCTATCCCATTCGTCGCTCGCCATCTCACGGTGCAAAGCGGGGATCAATAACAGAAATCATTTGCATGAGAGAGTGGAAATTTCGAGCTGTGACAGGTGTTGTATGTGAAAACACTGATCGCTGTAACTTCCCGCCTCCCGTACTGGCATTGGAACAGTGCACTCTGCGCTGTCTTATCACAATGCCAGTACGGGAAGTGGGAAGTTACAGCGATCAGTGTTTTCACATACAACACCTGTCACAGCCCGAGAACTCCGCTCTGTCATGCGGATGATTTCTGTCATTTATCCCCACTCTGCAATGGGCACTGGTGAGACCCGCACTAATGGGCACTAAGGCTGCACTTATGGGTTCACATTTATGCAAGAGAAGACACAGGGAGAAAATGGCTAGGGTGAGCACACCGATGAATCTTTAATTTTCACTTAAGAGACTGGAGCTCCTCTTTATGGTAGACTCCAAAGTGTTGGTTCTGTCTGCAGTCTGTTTTATTTTATGTCTGTGAGTAATCTATGGGTACAGGGACTGCGCACACTAATGGTAGGCTCAGACTTAACCATGCCCCGTTAAGCCAAGCCAAAAAGTCAGTGCAATGTAGCCACCACTACTTTCTCCATTGTGTGCTGCACAGACTGCATGTCTTATCCACCCAGGGTGTCTTCGTTACATAGGTTCCAAAGTTGTGATGTATGCTGTTAAGTCTGGCTTCCTCTGTGTAATGAGGAAGTGAACATCTTAGGATGCCATTTTAAATGTAAAGTGTATATAAACTAGGGCTGCTACTGATTAAAATTTTCGTGTTCGATTAATCGATTTTTTTTTTTTTAATCAACTAATTTCGATTAATTATAACGCACATACAGATCCAACTACTTTTAGCTGATCTCCTTGCATTTCAACTCTGCATTAGTCAGTAAATGTGGTATACACTATATACAATCACCCGACACTAGTTAGTTTCCAAAATCCATGACTTAAAGCGGTATTAAGCCATGGTAAGTGGAACTCCCGCTCATTGCAACCCTCCCCCCCTCCGGTGTCACATTTGGCACCTTTCAGGGGGGAGGGGGGTGCAGATACCTGTCTAAGACAGGTATTTACACCCACTTCCGGGCATAGACTCCCGTGGGAGTCTATGCCTCTTCCTGTCCCACCGCGCTGTCTGCTGGGACACACACGGGTCCCAGAGACAGCACGGACGATTCTCATTGCACTGCGCGACTCGCGCATGCGCAGTAGGGAACCGGGAAGTGAAGCCGCACCGCTTCACTTCCTGATTCCCTCACCGAGCGATTGATCAGCCTCTGCTGCCGACATCGCTGGACTCCAGGAAAGGTAAGCGTCCATTTATTAAAAGTCAACAGCTGCAGTATTTGTAGCTGCTGGCTTTTAAAAAAAAAAGTTCAGGTGCAATCCCTCTTTAACTTCACAGTTCACACAAATACGTTTTAAATTCAAACTGTAGCACTGACGTAAGTCTTTTTTATTTTTTCCACAGTAGCGTGACAATCCCTCCACCTCCGTTCTAACTAATCACTCTCACCTTATGGCATGGACCCCTGTGCAAACAGGTGGTCATGCAAGCGGGTATCAAAAGGGTTAACACAGACCATAAACTTCTCTCACGTCTCCTTAGATCTCAGCAAGGACGCCAGGTCATGGGTAGAAAGAAAAGATCCAATTGCTCACCGCTTAAGTGTAAGATTTAATTTTTGTGTTCAAACACAAACTACTCACATAAAGACGATAAAAACACAGCATGTAAAGCCGACAACCGTGTTAGTTCAGCAGGGCAGCAGCGGGTGATGTCATGCGTAGCTCCTCCCCCGTACGCGTTACGTTCAATCAGAACTTCAACGTCACCCGACTCCTCCCCCCTTCCCTTTGTTAGCAGACGGAGGCACTTGGGGAAGGTGGGAGGAGTCCTGTGACGTCGATGTCCGTGACGTCACCGGATCTCCGATGGAAATCCCTGAAGGCCCGGAAGCCGACGGAGAGTTCCGAGCAAAAGAATTTTGATCGATCAAAAAAATTAAAGATTAATCGAGGAATTTATCTTTAATTTTCACAGCCCTAATATAAACCTTAAAAATTATTGGCTGCCATGGTAAACACGCAATTAGTTTTCTTGCATTTCTGGATGGCATTCGACATGTAAAGTGTAAACCCTTAGGCTGGGTTCACATATATGTAGGTCCGGTTTTAGTGCACAGTCCTGTGCGGTTTCCATTTCAGCAGTTCAGGTGCGAATTTGACACTGAAATTGCATCTGAACCGTACTGAAAAACACACAGGATCCTCTTTTAATTCGCCCTGCATAACATGGTTCACAAGTTATGCAATTCGGATGCAGCCCAAAATGGAACCAATTTGCATATATGTGAACCGTTCCTTAAAATGACTTGTGGCCAGTTAAATATAATACTTGCAATAATTTATCGGTTTGATAAGTGCAAAAAATAAGCTGTTGCTCCTGCCAGAAAGCTTTGTTTTCTGCCGAACTCTTGATTGGGATTGTTCCTACTCCCCCTGTGGAATACAGAACACCACCCCCCTAGGTTATAGTGCAGAAGACAGGGGAAGGTGTTCTACAGTCCTAACCTACTTGCCTTCCTAGGGTGACATCATTGCTTCTCCATAGACGAAATACACTGAGCATTGTCACCCTAGGGAGGGAAGTGTTACTAGCAGAATCACAAGGTAAAAAGAAAAAAAAAAGCCAGAAAAAATAACTGCCTTCTATATGGCTCTAGCTCACATTGCTCAGCTGTACTTCTCCTTCTGCATTGTTTGTAATGTAAATGTATGAAAAATTCTAAAATAAAATTGAGACTCCTTGCAAAGGCTGGTGACGCTGACTTTAGGAGAACATGCACATTTGATTGTACAAATTTTTCTATTAAACACTATTGGTGATAAACCAGTCTCATTGTAATCTGCTAGGCTGATCAGTTATTGGAGTGAACTATCTTCTTCTTTTTTTTTTTTTTTTTTTTTAATAGCAAGTGTTGCTAACTTTTGTTTTTTCAGTTGCAAATGAACTAGAAGTTTGGTTATTTAGTGTTTGTCAGATCTCCTTTCCAATATCCAAAATTAAAGTTGAGACAGTATAGTCAATTCTAAGGTTGCCGGATTAAAGTCTTTAAAGTGGTGTTTCACCAAAAAAAATATAAAATGGCCTTAAATTCATAAAAAAATAATTGGAAAAAAAAATTTTTTTACTTACCTCTAAATGCCTGTTGCTAGGGGGTCCCTCATAGTCTGCCTCCTTCAGTGTCCGGGCACTGACATCACTTCCCCTCGGCACAGTCAGTCATCTGGGACACGTGACAGGTCCCAGATGACTGCGCGGCGTATCACGGCACGCGGCGCCGCTCGCGCATGCGCAGTGGGGGCCTGGCTGTGAAGCCACAGCCGGGTGCCCACAGTAAGAAAGCCGGAGCAGGGGAGGGGGGGGGCTTCGATCCCCCGCATCGCTGGACCCTGGGACAGGTAAGTGTCCAATTATTAAGTCAGCAGCTGCAGTATTTGTAGGGGCACCCCACTTTAACAAAGTATTTTGGTAATTTGCTGAAAGTGGTTCTAAAGCCACTTTAATGGAACTGTTCTGTAAAAATCTGTATTTTCTGCTAGAAAATTACTTGGAATCCCCAAACATTTTTATTTAAGCAGAGGCCCTAGAGAATAAAATGGTGTTGCAATTTGTCACATAGTATTTGCGCAGCAGTTTTTCAATGCAATTTTTTGGGGAAAAAATACACTTTTAGAATTTTAGTATGCAATATAATGCCCATTTGTTTGGTAAAATAAAAACAGATGTTATGCTGAGTAATTGGATACCAAACATGTTTTAAAATTACATACGCCTGTGCAACATCGACAAACGGCGTAACTTTTAAAAGCCTTTACAGGTTACCACTTTAGATCTACACAGGAGGTCTGCTTCTAGAATTGCTGCCCATGATCTGACATTCCCGGTTGATACCTCACGTGTGGGACGATCACGTTCTGGACCGACGCTTGCATTTCCCTTTTGCGTGCAAGCATTTATTTTTACACTGTCGCTTAAAAATGTTTTTTATAATATATTATAATCTCCTGCGATAGGCAGTGACAGGTACTCTTTATGGAAAGATCTGGGGTATTTTAGACCCCAGATATCTCTTCTGCCCTTAAAAGCATTTAGTCACACCAAGATTGTGATTAAATGCTTTCCCCTATTTAAAAATGGTGTGGTTTAACCACTTTCAGACCGGACCAATTTGCAGCCAAAGGACCAGGCCCCTTTTTGCGATTCGGCACTGCGTCACTTTAAGTGACGCGCGGTCGTGCGACGTGGCTCCCAAACAAAATTGACGTCCTTTTTTTCCCACAAATAGAGCTTTCTTTTGGTGGTATTTGATCGCCCCTGCGGTTTTTATTTTTTGCGCTATAAACAAAAATAGAGCGACAATTTTGAAAAAAAATGCATTATTTTTTACTTTTTGCTATAATAAATATCCCCAAAAAAAATATAAAAAAACATTTTTTTTCCTCAGTTTAGGCCGATACGTATTCTTCTACATATTTTTGGTAAAAAAAAATCGCAATATTGATCGGTTTGCGCAGAAGTTATAGCGTTTACAAGATAGGGGATAGTTTTATAGCATTTTTATTAATTTTTTTTTTATTAGTAATGGCGGAGATCTGCGATTTTTTTTTTTTTTTTTTTTGTGACTGCGACATTATGGCGGACACATCGGACATTTTTGACACATTTTTGGGACCATTGTCATTTTTACAGCAATTAATGCTATTTAAATGCATTAATTCCTGTATAAATGACACTGGCAGTGAAGGGGTTAACCACAAGGGGGCAGTGTAAGGGTTAAGTATGCCTAGGGGTGTGTTTCTTACTGTGGGGGGGCGTGGCTGTCAGCTAGTGAATGCTGATCTCTGCTCCAATCACAGGGAGCAGAGATCGGCGTCACTAGTTGCTAGGCAGAACGGGGAGATGCTGTTTATCTCGGCATCTCCCCGTTCAGCCTTCCCGTGAAACGATCGCGGGGGGCCCGCGGCGATCGAGTCCGCGGGGACCGCAATCGGACTCACGGGGGTCCCGACCGGCGCTGGAGCGCGCCGCTCCCCGCGCGCTCCCGATGGCACGGACAGGCAGAAAGGAGGGACTTGTATATACGCCCTCCTGCCTGTACGTGCCATTCTGCCGACGTATATCTGTGTGCGCCAGTCGGGAAGTGGTTAAATCTTGGGAAACCCAAAGTGATGTATGCTCATCACATCTGGTTTCCTATATCATAAGGACGATCAGAGCTGTTCGAGTCTCTGATTACCTCTATGATCAGCTGGCGGAAGTGCCGGCTGGTTGCTCGGGAGGTTGCATGCAAGCCCAATAAATCCGAGGTGGAAGGAACATCCCCTTCCGCTGCTTGTAAAAGCAATCCAGTGGCTAATTGGCCACTAGGATTCCTTTTTACCAGAAAGCAGACCGTTGGCTCTAAAAACTTTACTGGGATGATACTAGGGCTGAAACAACTAATTGATCGGCAACTAATCGATTATGAAAATAGTAATCGATTAATCGGCCAGTAACATAATGGGGTTAAAAAAAAAAAAAAATGAGCCCTTTATACTACAAAAAGAGCAAATCGATACTGTAAATATTACTTTCACAGTTCTACAGTAAAAAAATGAACCCCTACAGTAGTGATTATCCGCTTATTTTTTGGGCTATTAAGGGCTCATTTTAGTTTTTTTAACCCCATTATGTTACTAAACGTCTTAGACCTGGTTCACATCTATGTGTTTTTGGGTGCTTTTTGCAGAAAAGCTGAAAGAATGTTTGACATTTTCACTTGTTTTTAAAATGAGTGAAATTTCTGAATGAAAACCACATACACTGGTCTGAAAATTACGTTAACCAAGAAGTTGATTTGACCCCACTAACAATTAGTAAATAACCCCCACTGTGTACAATCCAAGGACAAGAGGGGAGGAATAACACCAGGATGAGGAATTTATAGTGGAAAGGTGATATCCTGGTGCCTTGGTGAGATACAAGTTGCATTTCTGCTGGTATCAGCCCAAAGTTCAGAGATTGGGTTTGTGTGGACTTTGATCTTAGCTTCCCACTACATCTTGTAACTGATAAAAAAATTTCATATTTTGCAGCCTCTAAATAATGAGAGTGGACGTATAACTATCACCAGCAAAGAAAACATTACTGAGCTGAAAATCATAAAGCTGGACATCAATGAGGACCCTGGTGTGTACATATGTAATGCTTCAAATTCGGTTGGCAACACAACAAGCAGCATCATCTTGAGAGTGCGCAGTCACCTGGCTCCGTTGTGGCCCTTCCTTGGCATTGTAGCAGAAATTGTCATCTTGGCGGTTATCATTGTTGTATATGAGAAGCGCAAAAGACCAGACGAAGTTCCAGATGGTAAGAATGGCATAATGCTATTGTAATATATATCCAATTTTTTACTACATTATAGGAAAGGCGTTTTGGACAAAAAAAAGTATATCAGAATACCAGAGAGAGAAAAAAAGGAAAGGCATCTGCAAATGAAGTTGACTTGCACCAACCTGATCTTTTAGTAGAGACTCAGTCAAAATTATGTTTGACTACATGATGCTTGAACATGTCTACACAGTGTGTGTTTTTTAATTATTATACCATAGACACTTGTTGCATTGTATTGGCATTTCCCATAGGCCTGAATGAAATGTGAGGTATTGGAGTCTTATAGCCAGAGAAGCACGCATTGAAAGATGAGGATTAATTTATTTTCAGTGTATACTTAACACTTGTGTAACTGCAGGGAGTGCAGCTGTCCCCGACCCATGCCAAGTGTCTGCAGATGACCCCATTATGACTTGTGTCTTGCATGCAGAGGCTTATAATGCCTAAAAGAAAAGGATGCTGTGTTAAGGATGATATATGATGACTTCAATATGCTGCCTCTTACAATAACATCAGTCACTCGTGTTCTTCTCCAGTCCAAGGCTGCATCATCACTTTTACTCGCATATGAAACAGCCTAATAAAAATATTTATTTTAACTTTTATCATTTTAAGATTTATCTTGAAATGATTGCATTTTCCTCTTCTGGTCCCCATATGCAATTGCTTTGGGTAGTACATGTGCCACCAGCCAAAATAAGTTGCCTGAATTACAAAATGTAGTAATTTTTTGTAAATTTCACAGTAAAAAACTGATATATTATGCATTGTTTAAATCCTGATCAAATTTACCAATTAAGGACCGGAAGGATTTGCCCCCTTAATGACTAGCGACATTTTTTGCGATTCGGCACTGCGTCGATTTAACTGACAACTGCGCGGTCGTGTCGACGTTGTACCCAAACAAAATTTGTCGTCCCATCCCCCCCCCACACAAATGGAGCTTTCTTTTGTTTTTGTTTTTTTTGTTTACACTATAAACAAAAAAGACCAACAATTTAGAAAATAAAACAATGTTTTACTTTTTGCTATAATAATTATCCCCAAAAAATGTCTTCATCAATTTAGGCCGATATGTATTCTTCTACATATCTTTGGTAAAAACAATCGTAATAAGCGTATATTGATTGGTTTGCGCAGATTTTTTTTTTTAGTAGTAATGGCGGTGATCAGTGATTTTTAGCGGGATTCTGACATTGCGGCAGACAAATCGGACACTTTTTTTTTTGGGATCAGTCACAGTATATATGTCACTGGCAGGGAAGGTGTTAACACTAGGGGGCAATCAAGGGGTAAGGCTTCCTGAACGGTTTAACTTGATAGCTAGAAACTGGTGCCTAAAAATGTTTGCGCCTAGAAGCATTTTTTTCTTTTTTTTTAACATGAAAAACATCTGTAAACGCGAGTTACCGCTTTTAGCAGCGTTTGCAAGCTATTACAGGCATTTGCCATTTCAAATGCGTCTGAACCCATTTTTTTGCATTCCAAAAAAAGCTTCTAAACTCAACTGCCTATAAACTACTATAAACAACCCTGTGTACATGTACTAATAAGATAACACAGAGGAGAGTTCAGGGGCAGCTGAAAAAAATGCCCAATTGCTCCTAAACGTCCGTTTGCCAGCAGCAATGTACATGAGTCCTTAAAGCGGGACTGTACCTGAAAAAATGTTTTTAAAAGCCAGCAGCTACAAATACTGCAGCTGATGGACACTTACCTGTCACAGGTTCCAGCGATGTCGGCAGTAGAGGCCGATCAATCGATCGTCTCTCTGCTGCTGCCGGCGCCATTCTCGGTGAGGGAATCGGGGAGTGTCGCCTTAGCGGCTTCACCTCCCGGTTCCCTACTGTGCATGCGCGAGTCGCGCAGCGCAATGAGAATCGTCAGCGCTGTCTGCCGGGACACGTGTGTGTCCCGGCAGACAGCGCGCCGGGACAGAAAGCTGCGTAAACTCCCGTGGGAGTTTATGCCTGGAAGTGGGTGCAGATACCTGTCTTAGACAGGTATCTGCACTCCCCTCCCCCCTGAAAGGTGCCAAATGTGACACCGGAGGGGGGGAGGGTTCCGAAAAGCGGAAGTTCCACTTTAGGGTGGAATCCCGCTTTAAGTGTTCCATAGGGAGGTGTTTCTAACTGGGGGGAGTATAGTGACTGGAGATGGAGACAGATCGCTGTTCCTGATCACTAGGAACAGCATATCTGTCTCCTCTGACAGAACGAAGATCTGTCTGCTTACCTTAAAGTGGAGTTCCGCCCACCGCTGTTTCTGTCAGGTGCTGCCGCCTCCATTGCGAGTAAGAGAACCCGGCAGTGTAGCCTTACGGCTTCACGCTGGGAACCCTACTGCGCATGTGCTGTGCTCCGCTCCTCTCTTCTGGTCTGACGGCCAGTGAAGGAGAAGGAAGCCTGCTCGGTGATTCATATATCTGCTGCTGAGGCTCTCGGAAGTGGGGACAGGATACCTGAGAAAGACGGGTATCCTGCACCTCCCCCGAAAGGTGGCTAATGTGGCAACGGAGGGGGGGAGGGGGGAATATAATGAGCGCAAGTTACTTTTGGCTGGAACTCCACTTTAACAGTTCCCCGTTATGTCTCTCTCAGGAACAATCGCGGGTAGTCGGCGGACTCCGGCATTGCGCGTGTCCCCTAGTGGTATTAAAGCGGTCGACTTACCAGGTGTGGTGATTCGCCCAGGAGAGCCAACCTGCCACAGTACAACTGCGGCGGCTGGTCCTTAAGTGGTTAAAGAACAGTGTTAGATAAATAAAAATAGCTGCCCTATTAATAACAGACTCTTTTAAGTTGTATATAACTTGGGCACCTTTTTATTATATTACTTAAGTAGCAGAAAGAAGATTTGATTTGTTCACTAAACAAACATGAAAATATAATTTTGCAATGATTTGGTTTGGCATCCCCTTCAACCAGATACAGGGGGGTTGGTAAGACCTTCAGTTAAAAGGAAATATCCTAGCCATCTCTGCCATAATGTATTTGATGTGTTGCTGCACAGTTTAACTAGAATACACTTGCATATTAACATAAGAAACAAACCTAAGAAGACTTCTACAATTGTAGTGCAGTATGTGTGTAGTGTCATCAATAACTTTAATGCCAGTTCAAGTATTGCTCTTTAGTGCTACCTGAATTTCTCTTTGCATTGTCTTCTAAACACTGCATTTATGTTCCAAAAAGAAAGGCATGGTAGGCTTTAGAAGTCTAAATGTTTGTTGCTATCAAGACTTGTTGCATACATCCACGGATACCAACTTCATAAGCAGTCCCCAGCTATGCTTCCTTGACAGCATGTGCTACAATAAGTGTTACGTTCACATATACAGTATGTACCTGGAAGAAGAAAAGTCTAGGCGTTGCCGAAGGCCCCTTTCATGCGCGCTGATCAGATCCGCCTGTCAGTTTTTCAGGTGAAGCTGATCTGACCCTCCAGTCTCTTCTATGTAGCCGCGGATGTCAGCGGACACATGTCCACTCACACCCGCCGCCATCTGCTTTGATGGCGGTCCTGTTCCCCATGTGGCTGATGGATCGAATAGAAACGGACAGGCGGTTTGTTTCCATCCGATTGCCCCAAATGTATCCCTTGTAGAACAGGTTTAAAAATGCAGAACTGCTTTGTATGAGCAACACTCCTGCTTATTAGTAGCATACCTCTGTTTAGGTTTAGCACTTGGCCTATTTTAACCATTTTAACAGTATATCATTTCAAAAGAATGTGTCTGTTGTGATTAACAATGTCACTCACACATTTCTTCCCTTTACCTGGTATATCTGGTAAGTTTGTGTCCTATATGCTTTTAAGTAACGCTTCTCTGCAGGAACACCCTAATGTCATGTTTTCTTTGTCCTGAGGTTTGTATTATATCTGAGCCCTGGTGCCAGCTTGCTGTGGGCATGAAACACACTGTTGAAATGACTGCATGGTCATATGGCAACTTGAAGGGGTAGAATAGTATTCCCTCTGCCAATATCAAAGTTTGCTAAAGCTTTTCACAAAGCTTTTTACCTACATACCATAAGGTTTTTTTTGTCTTGTTTTTCTAGTTAAAGCTTAAAGGCAGGGTTTGGCAATATGTACATATTAGCATTGCTATTATAATGAGATTTGTTTCTTCCCTCCCCCACCCTTTGTCTAGAAATTCAGCAGTGCTTTTCATACTCGAGCATGAACTGAGGTGTGTTCTCTCTGGCTCAGCTTTCCCTGCACATAATCTGTTTATATACCCATGCATTTTTGCATAGGTTTTAGTTGACTAGTTTCAGATTCTGCTTAGCTACAGATTCTTTCTTTTTGAAAGTTTGCCATTGCTTCCAGCTTCAGCGAACCAGTTATATGGATGCAGTAAGCTATGCACCTCTGTGGCAAAGTAGGCAGCTGCAGGAAAATGTTGAAGTTCTGCTTATTTCAACATTTCTAGTGGGTGTTGGTCACTGAGTCAAAGAGTTCAACATTTCACTTTTAACCAAACTGCCTTCATTTCCATCTCGGCAATTGTACAAAGTACTAAGCTGGCTGTATTGGCCTAGACTGAGCATACTTTTCCCATTTCTGTACAGAAACAGACCTATTGTGAGAGGTATAGCTCAGTAGAACTAATGTGAACTGTTTGGGTGGAATTTGAAGCTGTATAGTTTCATTCTGTTTTCCCCTCTGGACTAGTAATTTGTGTTGATCATTAACCAGAGGCCTGAACTCTTCAATTTTTCACACGGAAATATATGGTGTGTGTGCATGGGTGTGTGTGCTAGGATTCTCCCTTCAAGCATAGTTTTCCAGCATGATGCACTGCAGCTCTGTCTGCCATTTGAAAAGGGTTCCCTTTTATTGGCAGTTCAGTGTATCCTGCTGGTTTACCTGGGCACTGCCAGAATAAACTTGCTCTTCCTTTCACCATTGCTTTGTATCCGCTTCACATTTTGCTTGCCTCCTTTCTCAGCAACACAGATTGGATCACTCACTCCATTTCTTTACTCCCAAAGTGTTTTTTCTTAAGTTTTCTTTACTTTGTTGGTTGGGAGGGGGAATCCAGGGAAGCAGCTTCTCTAATGATTCTTGTCGGTTACTGTGACTTTTTTTTTCCCCCCCTTCAATTGCATCAAACCTTAAATATTACGGTGGTAAGTGCGAGTTTTGCATGCTTTTCCAGTTTGTTTAATCTCGCTTCCGTTGTTGGGATTGCTCAAGCCCATGATGTTAACACTTGGAGTTTCCCTCATCCACTTTCACAACTAATTTTCAGTTTCTTTTGGTTTTCTTGTTTTGTTTATCCTTCGCTATGTTTTAATAAAAAAAAAAAAAAAATCAGTTTTTTTATTTTTTTTGTAATCTCCTTTACTCACAGCCTGCCCCTACCTGTGTCCTAGCCTTAAGAGGGTTCTTGGCCTGTTATGGTACTGGGTCAACAAGCTAGTGCAGAAACCTACACCTTTTGACAGATATTTTCACCTTCCAAGGATTGCCAGTTTAACCACTTCAGCCCCAGAGGATTTTACCCCCTTCCTTACCAGAGCACTTTTTGCGATTCGGCACTGCGTCGCTTTAACTGACAATTGCGCGGTCGTGTGACGTTGCACCCAAACAAAATTTACGCCCTTTTTTTCCCACAAATAGATCTTTATTTTGGTGGTATTTGATCACATCTGCGGTTTTTATTTTTTGCGCTATAAACAGAACGACAATTTTGAAAAAACACTACTATTTTACTTTTTGCTATAATAAATATCCCATTTAAAAAAAAAAAAAATCGCAATAAGCGTTTGGTTTGCGCAAAAGTTATAGCGTCTACAAAATAGGGGATGGATTTATTCCTTTTTTTTTTTATATATACTAGTAATGGCGGCGATCTGCGATTTTTTTTTTTTTTTTTTTTTTTTTTTTTTTTTTTTTTTTTTTTTTTCGTGACTGCGACATTGCGGCAGACACTTCGGACACTTTTGACACATTTTTGGGACCATTTACACAGCGATCGTTGCTATAAAATTGCCCTGATTACTGTGTAAATGTGACTGGCAGGGAAGGGGTTAACACTAGGGGGCGCTGCAGGGGTTAATGTATGTTCCCTGCGAGTGATTCTAACTGTGGGGGGAAGGGGACTCACAAGGGGAGGAGACCGATCGGTGTTCCTCCGTACTGGGAACACACCATCGGTCTCCTCTCCACTGACAGGACGTGGAGCTGTGTGTTTTACACACACAGCTCCACGGTCCTGCTGTCTTCCCGGGCAATCGCCTGTGCACGGCGGACATCGCGGCCGCAGGGAACGCGCACTGGGTCCCGAGCGAGCCCCCTAGACGGCCCGGAATAGGACGACGTCATATGACGTCCACCCAGGATGGGAGATCCACCTTGTGGACGTCATATGACAGTTGCCGGTATTGAAGTGGTTAAAGCCGTATTAAACCCAAGACCAGAAATGTAACGTATTGCAGGTTACCAATCCTTAGATGTGGTGACTGCAGTTTTCTTTTTTTGGGACTTTCCCTCTGTTTTCACCTGGTGATCTAGCAAGTAACACACCTCCTGTATTAGTGCCTTCACTCTGGATGAAGGAGCAACGGACATACCTTTTGGACAGTAACATTCTTAATCTGGCGGGAGGGAAGATTAGATGGACTTGACTAACAAAGTTATTGCGTAAATAGTAAATTGCCATTGTGAGCACCCCTGTCGGTGTTAAATGGTTTGTCTCAACACTCCAACTGCTACATCTGCAGGACAGCTTGTTCTGTTACTGGCTGGATCACCAAGTTAAAATAAAGGAAAAACTCTCTAAACAAAATAAAATAAGATTCTTCTCTGTAATTGATAATTTGTAATACTTTTGTTACCCCGTGATGACATTTCTAAAAGCACAACTGCAGAGGGAGCTGTTGAGAAACTCCTTCTCAGATCTCATAGAAATATATAAATTGCTTGTTTCCTGTTCTTTGCCAAGTTGACCAACAATGGTTTTGATTTTCAGTTCAGTGTATCCTTTATAGATTGGGCAAAGCCATGTAGGTAGGCAGTCAGATGACGCATATTAAGTACCCTTCGCAGTTCATAGCAACAGCTATCTTAAAGGATAATTGTAATCAAAATCACAGGATAACTGGAAGCATATTTTCAGTCACACTGTACATCCCTGAGGGGTATGTATGATAACACACTTGCTCTTAGGGCTTGCTCTTGAGGTGTAAGTACCTGCATTAAGCAGACCATAGTTTTATCTCCTTTTTCTAAAAATGCACTGAATATGGACCTGTAAATAAAAATAAAAAAAGTGTCCTAGTAGTTAATGTTTTGCCCACTGTATATATTTTAATGAGCCATTGTGTATGGTATGGAGCCTTTTCACAACTATTTAAAAACCTATTTTACATATTTTGCTTCATGCACAAGAAAGTTAAAGATTTAGGGTTATTTTTATTCTGTAGTATGTGATAAATAGGACTTATTACTGTGGGTTTTTTTTTTCTCCACCCCCCCCCCCCCCCAACATTCCTCTAAACCGGAGCCGAGTCAGTGTGTGGGCACTAGATGGAGCTAGAGAATGCTTTTGACTTTATTAGATGAGGTGCCAACACACAAGACTCACTTATATACGTTGGTAAACGATACAGTACCACTGACAAGCTACTGTGGCATATACAGGTGCATCTAAAATTGGAATATCATCAAAGTAATTTAAAAAGTGAAACTCTAAATTTTATATAGATACGTTACATGCAGAGTGAAATATTTCAAGCATTTCTTTCTTTTCATTTTGATGATTATGGTTTACAGCTAGTAAGAACCCAAAATTCTGTGTCTCAGAAAATTGTAATATTACATAAGACCAATAAAAAAGAATTAATACAGAAATGTTGGCTTACTGAAAAAGTATGTCCATGTACAGTATAGTATACATGTAATACTTTGGGGCTCCTTTTGCCTGAATTACTGCATCAATGCGGTGTGGCATGGAGGCGATCAGCATTTGGCACTGTTGAGGTGTTATGGAAGCCCAGGTTGCTTTGATAGTGGTTTCAGCTCATCTGCATTGTTGGGTGTGGTGTCGCTCATCTTCCTCTTGACAATACCCCACAGATTCTCTATGGGGTTTATGCTGGCCAATCAAGCACACTGATACCATGATCATTAAACCAGGTATTGGTACTTTTGGCAGTGTGGGCAAGTGCCAAGTCCTGCTGGAAAATGAAATCCACATCTCCATAAGGCTGGTCAGCAGAGGGAAGCACCAGCATCATCAGACTGTGGAAAATGTTGCATTTCATTTGGAAATGAAGGTCCCAGAGTCTGGAGGAAGAGAGGAGAGGCACAGAATCTAAGTTATGTGAGGTCCAGTGTGAAGTTTCCAGTCAGTGATGATTTGGGGATCTGCTGGTGTTAGTCCACTGTGTTCTATCATGTCCAAAGTCAGAGCAGCCCTCTATCAGGAAATTCTAGAGCACTTCCTGCGGATTTAAATTTTCCAGCAGTAGTTGGCACCTTCTCACACTGCCAAAACTACCAATACCTGGTTTAATGATCATGGTATCACTGTACTTGATTGGCCAGCAAACTCACCTGACCTAAATGGGGTATTGTCAAGAGGAAGATCAGACACCACACCCAACAATGCAGACTAGCTGACCTCAGCAGTGCCACAGGCTGATCACCTCCATGCCACACATTGATGCAGTAATTCATGCAAAATGAGCCCGACCAAGTTTTGAGTGCATACTATACTGTACATGGACATAATTTTCAGTAAGCCAACATTTTTGTAATAAAAATCCTTTTTTTTTTTAATCGGTCTTATGTAATCAAAGTTTCTGAGATACTGAATTTTGGGTTTTCATTAGCTGTAAGCCATAATCATGACAATTTTAAAGAAAAATGCTTAAAATATATCGCTCCGTGTGTGACGCATTCATATAAAATAGGAGTTTCACTTTTTGAATGGAATTACTGAAATTAAGTTTTTGATTTCTAGTTTTAGGAGTTGCACCTGTATGTGTCAACTTTTTAACCCTTTTCAATCCTACTGGGAAACATGTTTTCCTGCCAGTGAATGGTTTGGTTTTGCATTTGTGCGTGCGTGTGTCTGTCTAGGGAATCGGTTGCTGTGTCTCTCAGGCCTTCTGTGTAAATGTAGCGCTCCTGTACATTAATATAGCACGCTGTAGCCCTCCCCAGTCTGACTTATCTGTCCCATTTCAAAATGCATTTTGCCAGTTTACCAGATGTCTGTGGACAAAGGCTTGTTGACTGTTTGTGCACAGTTTGTTTTTCCTTTTATTTCTTCTCTTGCTTTGTTTTTTCTCTTTTTGTATTTATTTTCCCCAGAGATATTATTTTATGGCTACCTGTTGACTTTGTTCATGCGCTGCCAGCAGGTAGTAAGGAAGTAATGGGGGATCATATTACTCCCCGATTGTGCTCATGCAGGTGCCAACACACGTTTCAAAGACTATAACTTTTCTTCATCTTTTTGCTTCATGTGCACTAGTCTCCTTGTGGAATCCTGCTGCAAATTTTTCTTCAAGACTTCAGTGAAAATCCCTCAATTTGTCACACTTGTTTGTAGGCATTACCTCTTTAAGGAAATAAAAACAAATTAATGTTTCTGTATTCTAGAAAGATATGAATGCAGTCAATTTGGCCACTGCACATATTAAAGCTCTATGTGACCTTGTAGCTGAAGTCTGGCAGGGGAAGAGGATGTTCATGCTTTTTGTATTTGCTCAGTCCATGATTGTGTTAGGAAGAAATCAAACTTCTGGTAATAGTTTAGAATCTAGATAATGTACAGTGTAGAGTTTTGGTGAAGGAAGACATCTTCTGCTGTCATCACTTACCTACCCATTACCCCACTATAAGAAAACAACCAGCAGGATTTTACAACTGAAATGTTGGGTTTGTCATGTCATTAGTCCTCTGAGTGAACCACTGGAACTAGGGGACAAGATGGTTTCAATGAAATCTCAACAATCTGTCCACTACAGTTACAGTCCTTCATGGCTGATATCAAACTTATGCTTCATCTTTAAGAACATAACCAACCATTTAGTAACAAGATAAGCAAGTTGCCTCAAGTGACTGATGCATCCAAACAGTGAGCTGCAGTCACTAAAGTTATGAGTACTATGTAGGTCTGCTGTTAACTGTTCTTTGTCTTTAATATTTTCCCTTTCTTATTTCCCTTATGATCGCTTGGGTGCTTCAGATGATGAACCAGCTGGACCAATGTAAGTAGATCTGTATACCTCTAAGATGTTCTCTCCCTTCAGTACAGTCATCATCCTTCATGCCTAAAGCATTTTTGCACAGCTTCAAGCCTTAGCCTACAGTGCTATTGTGTGTGTGTGTGTGTGTGTGTGTGTGTGTGTGTGTGTGTGTATATATATATATATATATATATATATATATAAAATAAATATGAGTGTGTGTGTGTGTGTGTGTGTGTGTGTGTGTATATATATATATATATATATATATATATATACACACACACACACACACACACACACACACACACACACACACACACACACACACACACACACACACTCCTGTGCAAACATTTTAGCCAGGCGTGGGAAGCAATTAAATTAGGAATGCTTTCAGAAATAGAAGCTTTAAGTTCATTTTTATCAATTAAGAAAATGGAACGTAAATGAACAGAAGAGAAATCGAAATCCAATTAATATTTGGTGCGACTACCCTTTAGCTTCAAACCAGCATCAATTCTTCTAGGTACACTTACACACAGTTTTTGAAGGAACTCAGCAGGCAGGTTTTTCCAAACATCTTGGAGAACTAACTACAGATCTTCTGTGGATGTAGGCTGCCTCAAATCCTTCTCTCTTCATGTAATCACAGACAGACTCAATGTTTATCAGGGCTCTGTGGGGGCCAAACCATCACTTCTAGGACTCCTTGCCCTTTACCCTGAAGATCTTAATGACATTTAACTGTATATTTGAGGTCAATGTCCTGCTGCAGAATACATTTGGGTCCAATCGCACGCCTCCCAGATGGTATGGCATGATGGATAAGTATCTGCCTTTACTTCTCAGCATTGAAGACACCATTGATCCTGACAATCTCTAACTCCCTTTGCAGAAATGCAGCCCCAAACTTGCAAGGAACTTCCACCATGCTTCACTGTTGCCTGCAAACACTCATTATTGTACTGCTCTCCTGCCCTTTGGTGAACTACCTCCTGCTACAGCTATATATTTCAAATTTTGACTCCTCAGTCCAGGTGGAGCTGTCAGAGCAGAGGAGCAGGGGCCATTCCTTTCATAACATGTTACACCCTGAATATGGGTTGTAACATGTTATGAAAGGTGAACTTCTCATTTAATGACTATTTTTCAACCTACATATGAAATTGATGATCATTAGCACCTGCGTAGTATAATAGATTGATCATACACCTGACCCTAATCCTGCCAAATCCCTGACATTGTGCAAGTGTACAAAGTATATAAATTTAATTAATGTTGGTTTGAAGACAAAGGGTAGTCACAATAAATACTGATTTGATTTAGACTTTTCTTCTGTTTGCATTTGGTAAATTTTATATATATATATTTATATATATATATATATATATATATATATATATATATATATATATATATATATATATACAGTTGTGCTCATAAGTTTACATACCCTGGCAGAATTTATGATTTCTTGGCCATTTTTCAGAGAATATAAATAATAACACACAAACTTTTTACTCATGGTTAGTGTTTGGCAGGAAACATTTATTATCAACTGTGTTTACTCTTAATAAATCATAATGGGAACAGAAACTAACCAAATGACCCTGATCAAAAGTTTACATTCCCCAGTTCTTAATACTGTATTGCCCCCTTTAACAGCAATGACAGCTTGAAGTTTTTTGTGGTATTTGTGGATGAGGCTCTTTATCTTCTCAGATGGTAAAGCTGCCCATTCCTCTTGGCAAAAAGCCTCCAGTTCCTGTAAATTCTTGGGCTGTCTTGCATGAACTGCACATTTGAGATCTCCCCAGAGTGGCTCAATGATATTGAGGTCAGGAGACTGAGATGGCCACTCCAAAACCTTCACTTTATTCTGCTGTAGCTAATGACAGGTTGACTTGGTCTTGTGTTTTGGATCATTGTCACGTTGGAATGTCCAAGTACATCCCATGCACGGCTTCCTGGCTGATGAAAATGTTCCTCCAGTATTGTTTGATAACATACTGCATTCATCTTGCCATCAATTTTGACCAAATTTCCTGTGCCTTTGTAGCTCACACATCCCCAAAACATCCGTGTTTCACAGTAGGAATGGTGTACATTTCATCATAGGCCTTGTTGACACCTCTTCAAATGTAGCATTTATGGTTGTGGCCAAAAAGCTAAACTTTGGTCTCATCACTCCAAATGACTTTGTGCCAGAAGGTTTGAGGCTCGTCACTGTGCTGTTTGGCATATTGTAAGTGGAATTCTTTGTGGAATTTTCGTAGTAATGGCTTTCTTCTGGCGACTCGACTATGACTATGCAGCCCATCTTTCTTCAAGTGCCTCTTTATTGTGCATCTTGAAACAGCCACACCACATGTTTTCAGAGTCCTGTATTTCACCTGAAGTTATTTCGTGGGTTTTTCTTTGCATCCCAAATAATTTTCCTGGCAGTTGTGGCTGAAAATTTTACTTGGTCTACCTGACCGTGGTTTGGTTTCAACAGAACCCCTCATTTTTCACTTCTTGATTAGAGTTTGAACACTGCCGATTGGCTTTCTCAATTCATTGGATATCTTTTTATACAGTTCAACTACCTTTTCCCGCAGATCCTTTAACAATTCTTTTGCTTTCCCCATGACTCACAATCCATAAACGCCAGTGCAGCACTGGATGAAAGATGCAAGGGTCTGTCAGGAGTCCAGAAACTCATTGACCTTTTATACACACACACTAGTTACAAGCAAACAGATCACAGGTGAGGATGGAGCCATTCAAACCCCTTTGTGTCAACTTTGTGTGCATGTTATCAGGCCAAAATCACCAGGGTATGTAAACTTTTGATCAGGGTCATTTGGGTAGTTTCTGTTGTGATTATGTTTTAAAAAGAGTAAACACAGTTGATAATAAATGGCTTCAGCCCAACACTAACCATGAGTAAAAGAAAAGTTTTTGTGTTATCATTCATATGCCCAGAAAAATGGCCAAGAAATCATAAATTCTGCCAGGGTATGTAAACTTATGAGCACAACTGTGTGTGTGTGTGTGTGTGTGTGTGTGTGTGTGTGTATATGTATATATATAATTTTGTTATACACACATGTATATATTTTGTGTGCGCACATTGCTCCCAAATTTTGTCTATGAATGCTCTTTTATGCTTGTATGTAGGACCCTGTACACACATTTTCTAATCTAGTATAAAAGCTATACAATCTAGAATTCCAAGTATTTAAGTTTTTTACTTGGTAATAGTCTCTCTCTCTCTCTCACACTCTCACTCTAGATAACTAATTTGATTGATTGTAAATCTCATAATTGGATATTATAATAGGCCATTATTTGGTACAAATTTATTACCCCACTCAGAGTTGAGTATTGGTAAATAGAATAAAAAAAAAGCTAAAAATCTTTTTAAATCTTCGGATCCATCTCCCTTTTCAAGCACCTCCTGCGCACTGACAATATGTGCAGAAGAGAAAATTGAGGCTGTGAGGATGCTAGGGCAAGTGTTATCATTGCAGGAGAGCAGGCTGAGTTTCCAGCACAGTGTAAAGAACTGACCAAGGTGTGTTCCCCTGCTTAGTGTGGTTAATTTTTTTTATAGGAAAGCAGAGGGACTAGGAGGAACACCAGGGATTTCAATACAAAGCGAAAGATACATTTCATACAAATATATGGTACATTAGGAATATGAAATGTTGGGTTTACATATTAATGTTCAGTAACAGAAACAAAATAATATTTTTGCATTTTTCATCTGGCTAGTTTGTCATTTTACTAAAAAGAAAAAAAAATGTTTCAGGTCTAAACCGTTCAACCTCAACTTTGTACACAGACAGAAGTTGAATGATGGAGTTCATTAAGAGAAAGTGTCTAAAAGCACGCTACTTCTGCTGTGCTCTCCTTGGAAAACCTATATTCCTCCCAGTCACTAGTGGATGCTGTTGCATGTTTAATTATAAAAACATAAAACATCAGCTTAAATTACCGCAAAAAAATTGTCAGTTTTGCTGTCGTTTTTCCTAGTCTAAATGTAGTCTTTTGTTACCAATGTCAAATCTCTTGCCAACTCACTTGTTTTCTTCTAGCAAAATGTTGTTATTTTGGTGCTCCCAAATTATGCGATTTGTGGATTCTGATTTATCTTTTCTCATATCTTTCCTTCAGGAAGAGTAACTCTACAAATAACCACAAAGATAAAAATTTGAGGCAAAGAAACACTAGCTAAACAAATGCTGTAAGTAATATATTGTGTATACTTAATCATGTCACATGGAATTGTATATGATTTAATGTCTTCACATGCAGTTCCCATTTTGTCTGGTGTGGATAATGGACTACACAATTAGGATAGTTTCTCCATCTAGAAGAGGCTATCGCTTGTCAAGAATTTCTTTACTTTAGCAAATTTTGAGCCAACAATATGGAGATTTGCAGGTACCTTAATCACTATAAACACCTTAATAAAAAGAATGTGTCTGTTTTTAATACGCTTTGCTGAAGTAAAGGTGGATTCTCATGGTGTCTTAGCTTCCTTAATTGATTTAATAAAATAGAATAAAAGTTGTTTATGTAAAATTTCTTTTTTTATGATTACAATTAATATATCTAAACTGAAAGCAGTGGTTGAGAGGTAAACTTGTATAGCACAATCTACATTCAGGCAGTGAACATGGAGATGGGAGAAAAATATCCATAGGCGAAGGACTGACTAGGAGGGTAGTAGGGTCTAGATCTTGGCACCACTTTGTGTAAGAGGTAATCACAATAAGGAATGTAACCTTGTGAGGATGAGCAGGGGAATAGCCCTGATATGTTCAAAGGGTGATTTTTGAAGAGCCATTAGAACCAAATTCAAAACCCAAGTAGTTACATAAGGTTGTACAGGAGGAACTACAAGAGACTCCCTGTACAAAAGTCTTAACTGACGAATAGGCTAATGGTCTTTGAAAAAAGGTCGCAAGGATGAGGTATTTGTACTTGGATGGTACTCGGGACCTAATCCTCATCCAAGCCTTTTAAGAGAGTGGTCAGCATTCTTCCCATGAAATATTTTCTAGGGTGAAATACTTGTTCTTCGCTCCAGGTGAAATAAGCTTCCCATGTGAGATCATAAACCCCATAGGAGAGAGACTTTTAATTCTAGATTTTACTTGCGAGGGGATTACTGATTTACAGAGACCCCTGTCTCTCCAGACCTGGTCTTCAACAGCCATGCTGTTAAAACCAGTTTCTGGGAAGCAGTCACTGGTATTTGGGACAGGAGATCTGAAAAAGCCCATGGAGTGTCTGCCAGTAGTTTAATAAGGTCAGAGTACCACATCCGCCTGGGCCAGTTGGGTGGTTTGGGAATAGTCAGAATGCTCTCCATCTCAATTCTGGAGAATTATGAGTAAGAGAATACTACAGGCCACCCTGAAACTGTTAGTGGATTGGGAGCTGGAGTAACCCAATGTAGCGGGACTGTGTCCTCCTGAAGTCTGGAGCCAAAAATATTGTACTGCTTAAAGCGGAAGTAAACCCATCGATTTAACAGTCTAAAAAAAAAGGCATGCCGTGAATGCTAACTGCACATTGGCTGTGCTCTCAACCAAACAGTCAAACCATCCAATGGCTGGTGTCATAACGGATCACATGTGCAGCACTGTGGCAGTTGAAGATTAAACAGAGGCAAAGATGGCAGCTTCCTTGGCTGAAAACGATAGGGGGTTTACTTCCACTTTAACGGGAACAACGTAATAATACCAGATGGAAACCTTGGGTTACAACCAGCTCCACAACTTGCAGTTATAAGGTGCCATTTTTTTTACTTTTTTATAGACTGGAGGTTCTCAACCAACCATTTTAAACATCTTTCAGGGCTGCATCTGAGAGAGTGGCTTCTCCCAGCAGGTAACAGGAACCACCAACTCCACCAATGTTTTAAAAAAGAGGCTTCACCCACATCTTGACAGTATTTGTTTCCTCCAACAGGGGAACACCTGGTAGGGAGCCAAAAAATTCCAAAAATGTGCTGGTCAAAGTTCTTGGCACCCTTAACTTAATATTTGTTTGCACACCCTTTGCAAAAAATAACTGAAATCAGTCGCTTCCTATAACCATCAATAAGCTTCTTACACCTCTCACCTGGAATTTTGGACCACTCTTCCTTTGCAAACTGCTCCAGATCTCTCTTATTGGAAGGGCGCCTTTTCCCAACAGCAATTTTAAGATCTCTTCACAGGTGTTCAATGGGATTTAGATCTGGATGCATTGCTGGCCACCTTAGAACTCTCCAGCGCTTTGTTGCCATCCATTTCTGGGTGCTTTTTGATGTATGTTTGGGGTCATTGTCCTGCTGGAAGACCCAAGATCTCGGACGCAAACCCAGCTTTCTGACACTGGGCTATACAGACCGACCCAAAATCCTTTGGTAATCCATCAGATTTCATGATGCCTTGCACACATTCAAGGCACCCAGTGCCAGACGCAGCAAAACAACCCCAAAACATCATTGAACCTCCACCATATTTCACTGTAGGTACTGTGTTCTTTTCTTTGTAGGCCTCATTCTGTTTTCGGTAAACTGTATGAATGATGTGCTTTACCAAAAAGCTCTATCTTAATCTCATCTGTCCACAAGACGTTTTCCCAGAAGGATTTTGGCTTACTCAAGTACATTTTGGCAAACTGTAGTCTTGCTTTTTATGTCTGTGTCAGCAGTGGGGGGTCTTCCTGGGTCTCCTGCCATAGCATTTCATTTAAATGTCGACGGATAGTTTGCGCTGACACTGATGCTCACTGAGCCTGCAGGACAGCTTGAATTTCTTTGGAACTTGTTTTGGGGCTGCTTATCCACCATCCGGACTATCCTGCGTTGCAACCTTTCATAAATTTTTCTCTTCCGTTCACGCCCAGAGAAATTGGCTACAGTGCCATGGGTTGCAAACTTCTTGATAAAGTTGCGCACTGTGGACAAAGGCAAATCTAGATCTCTGGCGATAGACTTGTAATCTTGAGATTGTTGATATTTTTCCACAGTTTGGGTTCTCAAGTCCTCAGACAGTTCTCTTCTCCTCTTTCTGTTGTCCATGCTTAGTGTGGCACACACAGACACACAATGCAAAGACTAAGTGAACTTCTCTCCTTTTTATTCACTTTCAGGTGTGATTTTTATATTGCCCACACCCTTTACTTGCCCCAGGTGAGTTTAAAGGAGCATCACATGCTTGAAACAATCTTATTTATCCACAATTTTGAAAGGGTGCCAAGAATTTTGACCAGCCCATTTCTGGAATTTTGTTGTGACATTATGTCCAATTTGCTTTTTTCCTCCCTTTTTTTTTGTTTTGTTCCAAAACACACTAAGGGAATAAACATGTGTATAGCAAAACATGTATTACTGCAATACTTTTCTGTGAGAAATACTTGATTTTCTGTAAAAATTTCTGGGGTGCCAACAATTTCGCCCATGCCTGTACGTGGGCGGGATGTGAAGTGGTTAAAGAAGACCCAGCTGCGCTTTGGAAGTTCCTAAACTTGATGCAGCCTTTTCACAGGTTTCTATATCTGACCTGGCATTCTCTACCCTATCAACGGCTGTGGCTTACATTTACAGATGCATCAGCATAATCTATAAGGATGACCGCAAGGTGTGCAGCCTTAGCCAACTCGGCCAGGAAAGCTCTGTGGTTGAAGACCTGGCCGGGAGATGCAGCATCCAAAAGTAAACTTTGCAGTATTCCATTCATGGGGGATTTGTTATTTGGGCCTGACTTCGATTTGTTTCTAGATAGGACAGCTGACAAGAAAAGATAATTTCCTGTTAAAAAGAAAAAGCAACCTGCTCAATGTCTTTTTCGATCTCAAAGGGCTCAGGAGCAAGACAGCAAGCAATTGGAAAAGGAATTGGTTAGCGCAGAAGGCTAAAGGCAAAGGTGGGCTCCTTTTCATCCTCCTGCGTCAGCCAACAAGAAGCAATGATACTTCATTGCTGGTGGGAGGAAGACATCAGGTATTCCTTCCCCTATGGGCAAGCATGACAAGAAATTAATATTTAACCATGCTGTCCCAGGGATACAAGATAGTTTTTATTTATTTATTTTTTTGGTTCTTCCTCCAGAAAGACTTTTGGTCACAAACCTTCCAAAGGACACAGCAAAAGCCCTTGCTGCTAAGGACCTTTTAATGGATCTGATGTGACGGGGTTGTGATTCAGGTGTCACTAGAAGAGCGTCATCAGGGATTCTATTCCCATGTCTTTCTGGTGAGGAAGCCATTCGGAAGTTTTCATCTCATCCTCAACTTAAAACCACTAAACAAGTCTGTGATATACAAAGGATTTCGTATGGACTCGATCTTTATAGTCAGGAATCTATCGACACAGGGATGCTTCATGGTGTTGATGGACGTGTATCTTCATATTACTATAGCTCTCCAGTCTCAAATGTTTCTGAGGTTGGCAATGAAAATGGGGGAGGATATTCTACATCTGCAATTCAAAGCCCTCCCATTTGCTCTTTCATATGCTCCGTGAATTTTCACAATCGTAATGGCGGAAGCTCTCATACCACTTCGTCTTCAGGGGATCGCCATATTTGGATGATCTTTTTTTTTTTTTTTTTTTTGCCCCTTACAGGGAGAAGTTGCAAGAAGATTTGGGCCGGGCCCGCAGTCATTTGGAAACATTGGGTTGGATTGTGAATCTTCAAAAATCTCATTTCAATCCAGCTCAGCAGGTATAGTTTTTAGGTTACCAGATAAACTCAGTGGAGTTCTTCCTTCCAGAAGAAAAGAGGAAAGTCCAGGATGTAGCAGCTATGCTATCAAGACAAATCAAGTGATGACGGTCAGGAAGGTTACGTGGGCCTTAGGAACCCTAACCTCAACTATGCTCGCCATTCAATGGGCAAGGCTTCATTTCAGACCACTTCAAAGTTTTCTCCTGACAGTATGGGATCACATTCCAGAATCCCTAAACATGTTAGTTAGGATATCCATCAGGGTAAAGAGGACACTTTGGTGGTGGAGGAGTCGGTCTTGTCAAAAGGACTGCTACAGTCCTTTTTGGTCGAAAGAAGAGTGACAACAAATGCCAGAGTGTGGCGGTGGGGAATCCACTGGGATCAGAATATGGCCCAAGGTGTTTGGTCCCGAGCAGAAGCAGCCAGATCCTCAAATTGGAGGGAGTTGAGGGCATTCGCTGTATCGTTGGCTGCCTTTTTACAAGCCCTCCAGGGATACCATGTACAGATTTTATCAGACAACGCCACTACAGTGGCCTACTTTAATAAACGGGGGCCCAAGTAGCAAGGCCCTTCAGTTAGTTACTGGCAGCAAAAATCCTGGATTGGGCAGAAAATCGGTTGCTTTCCTCATCAGCGGTCCATCTCAATGGCACATTAAACAATGTGGCAGATTTCTTGAGCAGACATCAAATGCTGGAGGCAGAGTGGACTTTGAATCCAGAGATTTTTGCTTTGATCGCCAGGACTTGGGGACAACCACATCAAGAAAGAATGTGCCGCTTCCTCAATTCTTTTCTCTTCACCGAGATGACGGTGCTCTGGGGACTGATGCCTCGGCACATCCTTGGAAGTTTCACCTGGGGTAGCCCCCCCCCCCCCCCCCCCCCCCCCTTCAGTTAATCCCACTGGTATTGAAGGTGCAGAGAGAAAAAACTTCAGTAATTCTGATTACTCCATTCTGGCCAAAGAGAGCCTGGTTCTCCTCCATTCTTTAGATGGCAATCAAACCGTTCTGGCATCTTCCTCACATAAGAGATTTACTGCTTCAGGGCACAGTGAATTACCCGGATGTAGCCAGATTATCCCTCACTGCCTGGTATCTGAGGAGCAACTATTAAGGAGTTTCCAGAACCACTAGTGGCTACTCTGCTTTCCAGTAGAAAGAAAGTAACTAGAGCTATTTATGCAAACATGTGGAAGGTCTACAATTCTTGGTGCTGTTCCACAAAATGAGCCTTGGAAGAGATTGCATCAGTACTAGAATTCTTACAGAATGGCTCAGATAAGGGTTTGGCAATTGGTACTCTTGAGGTGCAAGTGGCCGCCTTTTAGAAGTGTTTTTTTGGAGAGACCTAAGATTTTTTCGGCCAGCCCATACAAAGTACTTTCCAAATTGGGATCCATCAGTGGTTCTGCAAGCTTTCACAAAAGAACCATTTGAGTCATTTTCTTTAACCCGTTCACGACCGACTCCTGTACATATACGTCGGCAGAATGGCACGGCTGGGCAAAGTAACGTACCCGTACGTTACTTTGAATTTCCCACCGTGCGCGCGCCTGCCGACAGCTCTGTGACCGTGGTCGCGCGGACTCTATCGCTGCGGGGATATCCGCGATCGTGTCACGGAGCTCAAGAACGGGGAGATGCCGATGTAAACAGCATCTCCCTGTTCTGCCTAGTGACAGCACACTGATCTTCTGCTCCCTGTCATCCGGAGCAGCGATCAGTGTGGTGTCACACACAGCCACGCCCCCCATACAGTTAGAAACACGCCCCTAGGAACACTTAACCCCTACACTGCCATCTAGTGGTTAACCCCTTCACTGCCAGTGACATTTTTACAGTAATCAATGCAATTTTATAGCATTGTTCGCTGTATTAATGCCAATGGTCCGAAAAATGTGTCCGCCAAAATGTCGCAGTCACGATAAAAATCGCTGATCGCTGCCATTACTAGTAAAAAAAAAAAAAAGATTAATAAAAATGCCATAAAACTATCCCCTAGACGCTATAACTTTTGCGCAAACCAATCAAACGCTTATTGTGATTTTATTTTTTTTGTTTTTTTACCAAAAATATGTAGAATACGTATCGGCCTAAACTGAGGGAAAAACGTTTTTTTATATATTTTTGGGGGATATTTATTATCGCAAAAAGTAAAAAATTGTCGCTCTTTTCTTGTTTATAGCGCAAAAAAATAAAAACCGCAGAGGTGATCAAATACCACCAAAAGAAAGCTCTATTTGTATGAAAAAAAGGACGCCAATTTTGTTTGGGAGCCACGTCGCACAACCGCGCAATTGTCAATTAAAGCGACGTAGTGCCGAATCGCAAAAAACGCTCTGGTCAGGAAGGGGGTAAATCCTTCCGGGGCTGAAGTGGTTAAGAAATCTAACCTTCAAATTTCTGGTTGCGGTTACATCCGCAAGAATAATCAGTGAATACGCTCTATCAATTAAAGAGCCTTTCCTGTCCATATTCACTGATCACATTATTCTTAAAATGGATCGGCGCTTTTTGCCTAAAGTGGCGTCCGTTAAAAAACGTTCTCAGGAGATTTTCTTGCCAACTTTTTGTTCTAACCCTGCAGGGGATAAGGAGGGACTGTTTCACAATTTAGATGTGAGAAGAGTTCTCTTGCGTTACCTAGAGGTAACAAAGGACTTTAGGTCGTCTTTTTTCGGGCAACAAGAAAGGTCCTTGAGCATCTAAATCAGGGGTAGGCAACCTCGACCCTCCGGCTGTGCTGAAACTACAAATCCCATCATGCCTCTGCTTCTAGGAGTCATGCCTGTGATTGCCGGGGTCTTGCAATGTCTCATGGGACTTGTAGTTTCAAAACAGCTGGAGGGCCGGGGTTGCCTACCCCTGATCTAAGGGATCAATTAGTAGATGGCTTAGATCAGCTATTTCTGAGGCTTACTCCTGAATGGATTAGTCTCCCCTGCAGGGAATCCGAGCACACTCTACTAGAGCTCCTGCACCACATGGTCAGAAAGAGCTGGTGCCACCCTAGATCAAATTTGCAGGGTGGCTACGTGGTCAGGTTATTTGACGTTTGTGCATCATTACAGACTGGACCTCCTGCCAGCTGGAGATCAAGCATTTGGCAGAAAGGTCCTTCAGGCTGTTACCCCTCCCTAATTGGTAAGTCTCATTTATCCTCTCGGTGCTGTCCTGAAAGACGCTTGGGGAAAATTCAAGTTAGACTTACCGGTAACTTGTTTTCCAGGAGTCTTTCAGGACAGTAACGACCCACCCTTATGCTGCTGTTAACTGTTATGCTTTTGTGTTCCTGGCTGGAGGTACTCTGCTACAACAGACGAGATGTGGGGAGAAGCCTCCTTTTAAAACATTGGTAGGTTTAACTTACATTTTTTTGTTTTAGAAGACAGATTCTCAACCAATGTTTCTATCCCAAGAGGCACTACTGGCTGGAGATGGTACTTTTCAGCACCAGAACAAATATAATGCATGTTCCAACCCAACACTTCACCTCACCCTTCAGGCAGGAGTTGAACTACTTGTAGGTTAATGGCTCATTTACACTTTGGGTTGGGTGTGGTAAAACCCCCATGATTGAGCTGCACATTTACCACCTCTCAACCGCTCTCCCTTTAGCAGGAAAGGCAGCCTGGGGGTCTGTAAACATGCTGTGACTGTGATGCTTTTCTTCATGGCCATGTCAGGAACTGTATCCCGTCACGATCCATGAGCACTACCACCTGCTGAACGTGACCTATCAAGTGAATGGGGCCATACTGCAACCACATATATCGCACATGGTTGCAACACAGTAGTAGTCCAGCATTTAGGAGGTTCAAACAGGGGGTGAAACACTGTCTACTCGCCACCTGTCAAATGCTTGGTGTGAAGGAAGGATTGGAAATTATGTACTTTTTTTTTTTTTTTTTAAATGTGGTCTGTGCCAAACAGAGTAGATAATAATTATTTATTTTTTTGTTCTGATACCATCACTTTGAGGTGTTGGCCCTTGGTACTATGTCCCTCGACTTTCAAGTGGAAGGCCAACTGCTAAATACAGGGTTGCAATACACATTTACTGCTACATTTGCTAAAAGATTTGTAAGTTTTTAGCAAACCATTCTTCTGACAATTCACAAATCGGAACGCTCTGCTCTACCATGGTTTAGCATTAATGCTTTTTATTTGTCTCCATCTCACTGTACAAGAGTCCTTGTTGATTCTTTATCCAATGAGGATGCTGAAGGCAGCGAGGAAGATGTTCAAATACATGTCACCTGTCTGACTGTACAGGATATTAATGGAGATCTTGGCTTCCACGGGTGGCCATGTTCGCAGGTCCACGAGGGACTGGAACACTCCTTTGCAGCCTGAAAGTCTGCTATCTGTTGTCATTACTTTCCAGTGTTAGTGAAGAAAAGACTTCCCAATTTTTGGGGTGGGCCTGGGAACCACCAAGAAAGGGAGCTCCTTGCTTGGCTGTACAGGAGCAGTCAAGAGAAGAGTTAATGTTTTTTCCAGGTCGACAAAATGTATCGTGGAGAGCTCTTGAATGAGATTAGGCAAATGGTACAGCCTCAAGGCTAACATGAGACCTAGAACCTCATGGAGAATCTCCCGGGATGTCTCTGATCTCAATTCTTAAGTGTGGGCTGTGAGAGAATTTGCTCTTCTGAAGAAAAGGGAAATCTTTTGCTTAAGAAGCATCCAGGACCAGACCCAAGTATTTCAGGCAAAGAAGGATAAAGAGCAGATAAGATTTTTTTTTTTTTTTTTTTTTAAACACCCAACCAAAATCCTGGCGCATTTGAATTGTCCTGTGGATTTGTTGACACCTGAAAGGAAAGAGGAGTCCTTCTGGAAAAGGATTTTTTTTAGAAAGCCTGTGACCTAGGTGCCCTGAGTTCTGAGAAGGGCAAGAAGAGGTGTTAGGACCTTTGTGAATAGTCTGGGGGAAAAAAAAGTATATGCCAAAGGGCATTGCAACAAACTCTGGAAGTGATTGTCTGCCACTGTGAGGCGCAGAAAGTGCTGATGGGCATCATGCCATGTCTCAAGAGAAGCAATTACTGAACGTGTGGATTCCATGTGCAATTTAAAGTTTTGAGGGATTTTAAAGGGTTAGTTTAGTACAAAAATGCTCTATGCAGGTAAGGATTTTTTATAGATACTGTGCAGCTGACTAAAGTTGAATGATGCCCTTGCTATGGGTGTAGGTCATTTGCATACCTTCTGAAGCCTGACTGAAATACTCCCAGGACATAGCCAAGTGAGTCCCAATAGTTACTTCTCACCTCCACCATCACAGGAGTGAGCTTTTTCTCTGATTCAAACACCCTCACATGCTGTTTCTCTCCCCCGATGCCGTAGCTCTGAGCTCAGCGTTTACTGCTCACCACTATCACAGGGGTGAGCTCTCAATGACAAGGCCTCACTTGGCATCATCCTGGGAATATTTCAGTCAGGCTTCATGAGGTACATAAATAGCATACACCTTATAGCAAGGACATTATTCAACTTTAGTCATAGCGGCACAGTTTTTATCTACAGATGCCCCTTATCTGGTAAAGGTGAGCTAACCCTTGAGGTGCAGAACAAGATGACTACCTTTTTGTTAGGCTTTGGAACCATGAACAGGTTTGAATAAAATAGTTTGATTTAGTTTTGTGGTGATTATGGGAACTACTACTCTCTGGGACAAGATGGTTCGGGGCATTCTGCAAATCTGTCTTTGGTCAGTTTGGTTAAGTAGAGTGGAAGGTAGTTGCTGTAACTGCTCTTTTAAAGTACAATCCTAAAAAAATAGGGTCATTTTGGTTATGCATTGCCCTAATCCTGTTAGCTGCAGTCTGACATACTGAAATTGCAGCGAGAGTTGGTTGCAGGGCTGCACCTGCCAAAGTAAAGAGAGCCTTTAAGAGCATCTCAAACTCTGTTTGCAGAATCTTTAAAATAAGGAACTTCAACAAGTACTGTGAGACTGGTTACAGGAAAGAAAATTGCTCAGTCTGTGGCAAGCTTAAAGAGGAAGTAAAGCCTCCTCAAAAAAAAAAAACGGAACCTGCAAGGCCAAAGGCCTAATGAGCTAGTATGCTATGCATACTAGCTCGTTATGAATGACTTACCTGAGAACGAAGCCCCCGAAGCGACCCTCATCCACGACCTTCTGCAATGCCATCAATCCCGGTGTGACTTCCGGGTCTCGCCGCTCCAGCGCTGTCATTCGATGGAGCGGCGATGACGTCACTCCCGCACATGCGCACGAAAGCGGCATATTGCCGTGAACTCAGCATGCGCAGTGCGCCGCTGCGCTGTAGACACCGATGCCTGTTTTTTTCTAAATATCTTCTAAACCATGTAGGTTTAGGAGATATTTATTGGACCTACAGGTAAGCCTTAATCTAGGCTTACCTGTAGGTCAAAGTGGTTTGTAAGGGTTTACAACCACTTTAACTCTTGTATTTATTTCTATCTGCAACCTTATTGGAGAGAGTTTCAATTGTGTTACTATGGAACCCATAAGGGTTCAAGCCATATACATTTTGGCTGCAACCAAGGCTGAAAACCTCTTCATATGACAGCTGTCACCTGAAACCACTTCTGTTTTTGAGCTTTGAGAACGTCTCGGTTTGGTCTTATTTGTAATTGTGGGTAGCTTTGTAACAATCAATTTACTTGTGCTGTGCACAACTCATGCTACCTGGAAATCTTAAAGCGGTTCTGCACACGTTTTTTTTTTTTTTTTTCCTTTGTACATATGTTTTTTCCAAGCTATAATAGTTGCCAATGCCCCTTTATTTTTTTGGCTCCTACCTTGCGCTGTCTGCTGTTCTCCCTTATCTCTCCCTGCGTCTATGGGTGGGGTTTCAGTGCGGGGATTAGCATAATTTCCGCTGATCTCCGCACTGTCTCCTGGGATATCGTACAATGGGGGCGGTAACTTTCCAAGACACCGCCCGTTGTCCTGGCAACATTGCAAATTACAGAGCTCGTAGCTGTAGCTACTGAGCGTGCGCGGGAACCAGCAAGGAATGCTGGTTCCTCAGAAGCGACGAAAGGAGGAAGTGATTGCTTGTGGGCTTCAAATGGCCACAAGCAAAATTACATTGGCCGAAAATTAGTAATATAAAGAAAGATTTCACTGTAAAACGGACATGGATAGCGGGAGAAGGCAGGAAAAGTAAGCTTATTTTTTTTAAACACAACTATTTTAAAGATTCAGCAAAAAAAAAAAAAATCTTCAGTGCAAAACCGCTTTAAGCATCAAAGAAGACTCCATATCCAGAATGGAGTTTACGTAGCCAGGTATTTGGAATTGTCATCAGCAGGAGAGCACCCTTGAGGCGATTCAGTTCGCATTTGCAGCGCTATACAAATTATTCATACATTCACCCTGTTAACTGTTTTTACTAATTGAGTAATACCCTGATAATTGGTGCTGAATGTTTTTCTGTAACCAATATGGTAACCCTGCGTTGAATATTTTTATTTTCCCTCTTTTATCATTTAGACATTCATGGATTTGGACAGACCACACTACTCATTCTCCCTCTGAAGAGCTGGCATTGCTGAAATCAAAGTTCAGATTTCTTCAATATTCCTATTTTGTGTTTGTGTGTTTTTATTAAAAAAATTACTTTATGGGACTGAGGGTACAATTTTCTTAAAAGCATGCCTTATATAGCCTTCAAGGCGAATAAAACTGATGGGGTATTATAAGGAGCTTCAACAATAGAGTGCATATGCAGCTTTGTGTGCTGTGGCTTTTTTCTAAGTTCACTTATGATATATATATGTGTGTGTGTATATAAAGAGAGAAAATATGAGCCTTCAAGAGGGGATAGCTGGGGTGTGAGCAGGTAATGCATGCATGGTGGTTTTTTTTTGGTCTGTATTTCTGTATGTTCTCAGCTCCGCTGAGCAGGGTTTACCAAGCCCCTACTGTAATAAGGCTTAATGTGTACTATAGCTGCTATGTGACCAATCAAAAAGCCTTTTTGGAAC
The DNA here is from genome assembly GCA_028564925.1 of Lithobates sylvaticus. Taxonomy (NCBI): domain Eukaryota; kingdom Metazoa; phylum Chordata; class Amphibia; order Anura; family Ranidae; genus Lithobates; species Lithobates sylvaticus. Next base: position 497,720,819 of record CM053029.1, read on the forward strand.
ACCTAGTAGAGAAAGTAGGTGGTCAATTGAAGCCCTCTCTTCATGGCCCAGATTTTTTTTTTTTGTAATCATCTAAATGGATTCTGTCTGTCACAGAAGCATGATTCCACTGCTACAGGTATTTTAAAGTCTGGTACACACGATCAGATTGTTGGCCAAAGGGCGTGTGCCAGGAACTTGTCTTGCATACTAACGGTACACAATTGTCGGCCAATGAACACGAAAGTAGTGACGTACTACGAGGTATTTCAGCTCTTGAGCCCCATCCTTTGGGTACCTTCTAATGTCATGTTTGGTGAGCATTGATTCCGAGCATGCGTGTTTGTACTTTCAACTTTTGTGTGACGGACTTGTGTACAGACGATACGAAAATCTGTCAACAGACCGTTGTCCACCGAAAATTTACTAGCCTGCCATCCAACATATGTTAGCCGAAAGTTGGACAACAATTGTCTGAAGGATCGTACTAACGGTCGGATTTTAGGACAACAGTCTGTCAACAGACAATCCCCTGCCAACAATCGGATCGTGTGTACGAAGCTTAAGAGTCTGATGCAAGCCCGCCACTTGGAAATTGTGTGAAGCAACATTTTTTTATTGCACTTGTCTATAAACTGTGTTTTTTTTGTACTGGAGTACAATACTTTATTTCTATACCCAGTACCTTGCACAAAATGTTATGACTGGACAGAATGCTGTAGAAAAGGGCTTAATTCTCTGCTGTGCGGCTGCTACAGAAAGTGATATATTTGAGCTTAGTGGAATATGTGACCATGTGCAGAACTGCTCCAGTGTAATGAGGTAAACCAGTTGGCTTGTTGGTGCAGATTAATGATATGTCCAGTACTTTAGAAAATAGACAAATATATACACATATATAGGTGGGATGCTTTATAAGTGAACATTGGTTCTAACATGTATATTATTAAATCCTTTTGCACTGTTATGTCCAAAATGTAAATTTTAGCAGGCAGAATTTTTATAAGTTATAATATATATAATATATATATATATTTTTTTTTCTTTTGTTTTTTGAAGGGGGTTTGTGTTTGGGTTATTTAAAAATTTTACATTGTTCTTTATAGCATGGTTCTATTCTATGCAACTAGATGTAAATGTGTCAGTATATCAGAGCTGTAATATCTTCTACTGGGCAAAAGGGGTGGGGGAATGTTCTAGTTGCATGAACCCATGGATTGTGCAATTGAAGTGTAATGTGTGTGGCAAAATAACACTTGATAAAGTGACTAAAACAAATGTTTTGTACCTGTGTGCTGCATTTTGTTCTGGTTAGTTCTCCGAGAGTTTGTGTAGTTCTTTTTCAACAGCCTCAACAAATGCTGGGAAATGCTGGTCTAGCAGGCACAGCTTGATAAACTGGCCAAGATCCGCTGTACTGAAGGGGAGGTTCTGATGAGCGCCGCTTAGACAGGTCATGTTTCCTTTCAGGAGAGACTATAAACATAGCTTAAATTGTGACATACTGTATGCTATGCATCTATATTTAGTTTAGCAGATTAGTTAAAAGAAATCTTTCTAGGTAAGCAGTATATTTGATTCAGCCCTCGTTCACATTGAATGCGGCTTTGAAATCATGCAACTTCTGAAATCGCACAATTTCAAAGCTGTATGTCAGTGTGACTTTGAAGACATCGGTGCGGCGTTATGCACAGATGTCTATGCAAGTTGAACACTAAATCGCCAAAAGTAGTGCAGGAACTACTTTTTCAAATTGATGCCGCACCACAAAGTCGGTGTCGCACCAACATGAACAGTGCAATTGCTGACAAGGTGTGATTTGGTCTGTCAAATTGCATGACAAGGCACTTCAGTGTGAACAAGGGTTTATACAGTTCCTGGCCACATCAGTCCTATATTTCACATTTAATGTCAGATCAAAAAAACATTTTTTTTAACTATCTTCATATAATTTCAAATGTACAGTTGTGCTCATAAGTTTACACACCCTGGCAGAATTAGATTTTTTTTGGCCATTTTTCAGCGAATATGAATAACACACACTTTTCTTTCACTCATGGTTAGTGTTTGGCTGAAGCCATTTATTATCAATCAACTGTGTTTACTCTTTTTAAATCATAATGACAACAGAAACTACCCAAATGACCTTGATCAAAAGTTTACATACCCCAGTTCTTAATACCGTGCATTGCCCCCTTTAACATCAATGACAGCTTAAAGTATTTTGTGGTATTTATGGATAACTCTTTATCTTCTCAGATGGTAAAGCTTCCCATTCCTCTTGGCAAAAAGCCTCCAGTTCCTGTAAATTCTTTGGCTGTCTTGCATGAACTGCACGTTTGGGATCTCCCCAGAGTGGCTCAATGATATTGAGGTCAGGAGACTGAGATGGCCACTCAAGTACCTTCACTTTATTTTGCTGCAGCCAATGACAGGTCCACTTGGTCTTGTGTTTTGGATCATTGTCATGTTGGAATGTCCAAGTACGTCCCATGCGCAGCTTCCTGGCTGATGAATGCAAATGTTCCTCCAGTATTTTTTGATAACATACTGCATTCATCTTTCCATCAATTTTGATCAAATTTCCTGTGCCTTTGTAGCGCACACATCCCCAAAACATCAGCGATTCACCTCTGTGTTTCACAGTAAGAATGGTGTCCTTTCATCATAGGCCTTGTTGACTTCTCTCCAAATGTAGCATTTCTGGTTGTGGCCAAAAAGCTCAATTTTGGTCTCATCACTCCAAATGAATTTGTGCCACAAGGTTTGAGGCTTGTCTCTGTGCAGTTTGGCATATTGTAAGCGGGCTACTTTGTGGCATTTGCATAGTAATGGCTTTCTTCTGGCAACTCAACCATGCGGCCCATCTTTCTTCAAGTGCCTCCTTATTGTGCAACTTGAAACAGCTATACATGTTCCCGGAGTCCTGTATTTCACCTGAAGTTATTTGTGGGTTTTTTTTTACATCCCAAACTATTTTCCTGGTAGTTGTGGCTGAAATTTTAGTTGCTTTACCTGACCGTGATTTGGTTTCAACAGAACCCCTCATTTCCCATTTCTTGTTTAGAGTTTGAACACTGCTGATTGGCAGTCTCAATTTCTTGGATATCTTTTTATATCCCCTTCCTGTTTTATACAGTTCAACTACCTTTTCCTGCAAATCCTTTTGACAATTCTTTTGCTTTCCGCATGACTCAGAATCCAGAAGCGTCAGTGCAGCACTGGATGAAAGCTGCAAGCGTCTGTCAGGAGTCCAGAAACTCATTGACCTTTTATACACACACACACTAATTACAAGCAAACAGGTCACAGGTGAGGATGGTTACCTTTTAATAGCCATTCAAACCCCTTTGTGTCAACTTTGTGTGCATGTTATCAGGCCAAAATCACCAGGGTGTGTAAACGTTTGAGCAGGGTCATTTGGGTGGTTTCTGTTGCAAATATGATTTAACCACTTGCTTACTGGGCACTTAAACACCCTTCCTGCCCAGACCAATTTTCAGCTTTCGGTGCTCTCACACTTTGAATGACAATTACTCAGTCATGCAACACTGTACCCAAATTAATTTTTTGTCCTTTTTTTCCCACAAATAGAGCTTTCTTTTGGTGGTATTTGATCACCTCTGGGTTTTTTATTTTTTGCGCTATAATTGAAAAAAGACCGAAAATTTTGAAAAAAAACAAATTTTTCTTTGTTTCTGTGATAAAATTTAGCAAATTATTAATTTTTCTTCATAAATTTTGACCACAATTTATACTGCCACATGTCTTGGGTAAAAATAACCCAAATTAGTGGAAATTATTTGGTCTTTGTGAAAGTTAGAGTCTACAAACTGTGGTGCAAATTATACAAAATTGATCACATCTGATGTACTGGTGACCGATCTCATTTCTTGTGACCCGAACAAGCCAGGAAAGTACAAATACCCCCCAAATGACCCCTTTTTTGAAAGTAGACATTCCAAGGTATTTAGTAAGAGGCATGGTGAGCTTTTTGATGTTGTCATTTTTTTCCCACAATTCTTTGCAAAATGAATTATTTTTTTATTTTTTTATTTTTTTCCACAAAATTGTCATTGTAATAGGTTATTTCTCTCACATGCAATGTGTATACCACAAATGTCACCCCAAAATAAATTCTGCTACTCCTCCTAAGTATTACGATACCACATGTGTGGGACTTTTACATAGCCCGGCCACTTAGAGAGGCCCAACATGCAGGGAGCGCCATCACGTGTTCTAGGAGCATAAATTACACATCTAACTTGTTGACTACCTATTACACTTTTGAAGGCCCTGGAGCACCAGGACAATGACATGTGACACTGACATGGCACTGATGACAGGTGGCACTGATGACACGTGACACTGATGTGGCACTGATGACAGATGGCACTAATACGGGGCACTGATGACACGTGACACTGATGACAGATGGCACTAATACGGGGGCACTGATGACACGTGACACTGACAGATGGCACTAATATGTGGCACTGCTGACAGATGGAACTTATACGTGGCACTGATATCATGTGGCACTGATGAGAGATGGCACTAATACGTGGCACTGATGACAGATGACACCGATACGTGGCATTGATGACACGTGCCACTGATAACAGATGGCACGTGACACTGACAGGTGGCACTTTTGACAGATGGCACTGATACGTGGCACTGATGACACGTGGCACTGATATGGCACTGATGACAGATGGCACTGACGTGGCACTGATGACAGATGGCACTGACGTGGCACTGATGACAGATGGCACTGACGTGGCACTGGGGACAGGTGGCACTGGCAGATGGCACAGATGGCACTGGGGGCAGGTGGTACTGGGGACAGGTGGCACTCTGGGGACTGGTGGTACTGGGGACAGGTGGCTGATGGTACTGGGGACTGGTGGCTGATGGTATGGGGGACTGGTGGTACTGGGGACAGGTGGCTGATGGTACTGGGGACTGGTGGTACTGGGGACTGGTGGCTGATGGTATGGGGGACTGGTGGTACTGGGGACTGGTGGTACTGGGGACAGGTGGCTGATGGTACTGGGGACTGGTGGTACTGGGGACTGGTGGCTGATGGCACTCTGGGGACAGGTGGCTGATGGCACTCTGGGGACAGGTGGCTGATGGCACTCTGGGGACAGGTGGCTGATGGCACTCTGGGGACAGGTGGCAGCGGGACAGATCGCTTTATTTTTCTTTTTTTTTTTTTTCTTTTTTTTTACTTACGGCGCCGGCGCCGTTCCTCTCTCACTCCTCACACGCTGTCTGTGTGAGGAGGCAGAGCGGCGCTGACAGATGATCTCATATGTTTGCATATGCAAACATATGAGATCATCTCTCATTGGACAGCTGGATCTCGCTGTAAACGGCCGCTGTGATTGGCCGTTTACAGCGATCTGTGACCGGCTGTGTCCGACGGACACGGCCAGCACAGAACTTCCCCGATGCGCGCTCTCAGGAGCGCGCATTAGGGAAGTAAACAGGAGGACGTCCAGGGACGTCCTCCCAGCAGAGAGCGTCCGCGCTGCAGCCGTCTTTCGGCTATAGCGCGGGCGCGAAGTGGTTAAAGAGTAAACACACTTGATAATAAATGACTTCAGCCAAACACACTTACCATGAGTGAAAGAAATGTTTTTGTGTTATCATGTTCTCTGAAAAATGGCCAATAAATCATAAACTCTGCCAGGGTATGTAAACTCATAAACACAACTGTATAATTGTTAGATATGCATTTATATATCCAGTCTAAGGGGTATAATTTACTTTCTGTAAGGCTACTTTCACACTGGAGCGGTGGGGGCGCTGGCGGTAAAGCGGCGCTATATTTAGCGCCGCTTTAGCGGCGCATTGCGGCCGCTCGCGGGGTGTTTTTACCCCCCGCGAGCGGCCGAAAAAGGGTCAATACCGCCCGGCGTTTTGCGGGCGGGTTCGGCGCGCTCCCCCATTGTTTTCAATGGGACCTGGCGCTATAGGAGCGGTAAATATACCGCTCCTATAGCGAGCCAAAGATGCGGCTTGCAGGACATTTTTGAGCGTCCTGCAAGCGCACCGCTTCAGTGTGAAAGCCCTCGGGCTTTCACACTGAAGGAACAGCAACAGCTGTTTCGGGTCGGTTTGCAGGCGCTATTCTTAGCGCAATAGCGCTTGCAAACCGCCCCAGTGTGAAAGGGGGCCTAACCATTTTGACCATTATTTTACTGAAGTCAATACAATACATTTTCCATCCAGGGCTTCATGAAAAAAAGCTAAAAACATCCATACTACAATCAAGTGTTTGGTTATTTTAAGTAAGAGTAACTGACATAACAAATTATCCAAATAAGAGCACAACATAGCTACATTTGGAAGAGTGTGTTGCTTCATTAGATGTGCTACTAATGGACACTTTTTTAATTTTTAGCTTTAAATTTGTGGGATTGTGAATGGGATAATTTGAATGGAAAGTAATTGCTTGAAAGGCAGTGAAAACAAGCTTGGTAACAGAAAAGTTTACAAAGTAGAAGCCCAGCAGCAGAAAGAGGGTAGATCAGCTGTTCTCCAGCTGTTGCAAAACTACAAGTCCCATCATGCCTCTGCATGTGGGAGTCATGCTTGTAACTGTTAGCCTTTCAATGCCTCATGGGACTTGTAGTTTCACAACAGCTCGAGGGCCCCCAGTTTGAGACCCTTGGGGTGGAAGGTTTGTGAGGTTAACAGTATAAGAAATGCAGGTTCCGGAAGCTAACACTTCAAGTGCAATTACACACACTTTGTTCTGCTAGCAATCCACTGGAGTGTGTTGGAAGACTCATTTGGAGAAAAGAAGAGGTAGCGCACTAAAGTTCTGTAGACAAACTCTTGGAGTTGTATACTTGGGCATACAGGGATGATCCAAATCCAGTCCAAAGAGAAGATTAAAACCATTTTAATTTGTAAAAAGAATCTTTGACAAAGAAGCTGTTTGCTTTGGAACGCGTTATCCTATGTGAGAGAAGATTCCTGGCCCTCTCCAGCCTCCGTTCTCATTACTTGACATCTTTTCCTGTCCACGGCTTGAAGCTGACATCTCATCCAGTCCCCCATGTGTGCTCAAGGCTACCATCAAGTTGGTTGCATTCCAGCTTCTGCTACAACACTTACCTCGGATCAGTGCTTCCCTTTCTCCCTGGCACAGTCACAGCTTCCTGACATTCCCAGCCTCTTTATCACACTAGGAGCTGTAATACACACTGGGGTTGATTTACTAAAGGCAAATCCACTTTGCACTACAAGTGCACTTGGAAGTACAGTCGCTTTAGATCTGAGGGGTAGATCTGAAATGATGGGAAGCTCTGCTGATTTTATCATCCAATCATGTACATGCAAAAATGCTGTTTTTTATTTTCCTTGCATGTCCCCTCAGATCTACAGTGACTGCAGTTCCAAGTGTACTTGTACCATTGTGCTGCAAAGGCTTTGTGGAACTAGGAACTTCCATGTATGCATTATAGTGCTTGCACTGAGGTGTTACTATAATTGATTTTATGAAATAAAACGGTTTTATTCTTCTCTTTGGACTGGAGTTGGATCAATCTTGTATGCGCAACTATACAAAGGGTTTGTTTACAGAGCTTTAGTGTGCTGCCTCTTCACTTTTCTGGTTTGTGAGGTTGCTACCTAGTAGTAATTCCTGTCGTATTGTGTAAAACTTTTCATTGGTTAAGGATTACAAAGTTTATTTTTCTTCAAAGAATACAATGTGCCTTAGACTTTGACAAAATTAGATAATGGTGCAAATGGCCGGTCACGTGACTCTCGGCTGGTCTCCAGGGCTACTGCAGGTGGGGCTAAATGCCCATGTGACCTCCCCGGCTGACATCAGAGGGTGATCTCGGTCCCTCCTGCAGTAGACCTGGATCGGAGACGTACAGTGGCCAGGAGTCACGTGACCAACCTGAAGATCGCTCTAAAACTGTATTTGCATGCTGAATTTTAATAAAAGACTTATACAGTGTGGTATGCCAAGCGCTAATAGAGGTTTGGGTTAACCACTTTAAAGCGGTTCTGCACTCTGAAAAAAAATTTTTTTTTTTAGGATGTAATATAAAGTGTGCTTACCTTTATTAGGGGACTCACCTGTTCCATCTTCCATCTCGATCGCCGCCGGTTTTCGTCCGATGAAGTTCCTCGTCTTCTTCTTTAGTGCTGGGGGCCATCTTGCCTGTGGGCATGTGAAACACCCACAGGGACTTTAGATGGCCCAGCATGCACTGCCGTTACTCGCGCGTGCGCAGTAACGGCTCATCTGCCGAGATCTCACGAGATTTCGGCAGATGCGGCCGAAATCTCGGGAGATTTCGGAAGATGTGGCCGAAATCTCGCGAGATTTCGGAAGATGCCCGCACTGACTCCTGGGATCAATACACCAGATCCCAGGAGACAGTGACGACGATCGACGCAAGACCCCGCCCGCCGCCGCAGAGGGAGAAGACCGGAAGTCTTCAATTACAAGGTAAAAAAAAAAAAAAAAAAAAACATTTCATTTAGTACTGCCTGATTTGGAAGGCAAAGAGATTTACTAAATGAAAAGGGTGCAGAACCGCTTTAAGTAAATTAATATTTATGAAAAGGCAACATTTTCAATGCAGAAGAAACATATACCCATGGGGGAAATCATAGCAAGTGCAGCACCAAAAGTGTTGGTGCTTGTGCCCAATTCATGTACCTGTTACAGATTGGAACTAGAAAGAAAATGGGCAAAAAAAATGAGGGTGCTCATACACATCGCTTTGATGGAGTAGGAGGCATTGTTCTGCTTCACAAAATGCAATTTCTTGCTGTGTAGTAATTTAGTGAGGCTAATCTACAATCTGCACACAGTATACACTTTAGTTATCCAGTCATGTCTGTATAGGACACATACGCAAGAATTTGCTTTTCACCTGCTTGTGTGAACATTTACTTACCGTATATACTCGAGTATAAGCCGAGTTTTTCAGCATATTGTGTTGAAAGTGCCCCCCATGGCTTATACTCAAGTCAATCACTTTGCTGCAGCAGAGAATGACATTTACCCCAAATTTGGTATGCAAACCCAGTGGTACCAACACTACTACATATACAAATTTGGAGTTCCTAGCACTAAGTGGCCCTGAGATACGGGGCCCCAAATTCGGTTCAGAAAATGTCATTCTCTGCTGCAGGAAAGTGCTTGCCTTTTTGCGACCCGAAGTTGGGGCCCCCCGTATCTCGGGGCCACTAGGAAACCCAAATATTGTATGCAAACCCAGTGGAACCAACACTACTACATATCCAAATTTGGAGTTCCTAGCACCAAGTGGCCCTGAGATACAGGGCCCCAAAGTCTGTTAACTGTGTCCATCTGCAGCAATGTCATTTCAGGACCCTTTGGGTCCAGAGATCCCAAATGTTGGCTGCAGTTAGGGGGCATCTAGGAACCATCAACTACCAAGTTTGAAGTTCAGGGGACCTATGGCTGAAAATGGGTACAGTGAGGCTGCAAATGGGCATTATTGACCCTCTTTTCCACTTACAGTAGCTGCACATTTCTCACCCTAGGCTTATACTCGAGTCAATACGTTTTCCCATTTTTTTGTGGTAAAATTAGGTGCCTTGGCTTATATTCGGGTCGGCCTACACTCGAGTATATACGGTAAATGATCCAATTTGTGTGAAAATTCTTATATTTTTTTGTTAACGCAGCCTCTATGTATGGACAAGATGTTCAGTTATTGGATCTGTATTTACCTGTGCAACCTGAGTTACTCCCATCATTTGGTAAGGAAAACTTTGGATTGATTTTCTGATGGCCTCATCCTGAAACAAAATTATAGAACACAACAGCCAGCTATGCCTTGTGAAGTCTACAGTAGTGTTTAAAATTACAATATATTCTTTCCTCTAGCACTATCTTCATACCTGGTCTCCCAAGTAACACTGGAGCTTCTGAAAGCAGCTGTCACAATTTTCTAGGGCTTTCTCCTTGCATTCACCTTTGAATTGAACTCGAAACATGCGTGACTCATCCTATATGTATCCAAAACATACACAGAATCAAGGACTAGCTTGATTTACAGGGCATCGTGTATGAGAGTTGTCACGCAAACATGCACAAAACAGGCAGTTTGACAGAGTTTAGATTAAAAATGTAATCGTAATTTATATAAGACACTGGAAAGCTAAATACAATCGATAACCTAAAAGTTTTAACTTTAACAAATGAGTATTTGTGTTTTTAAATTGTTTTACTGGATATTTATTTTCCATGTTCTGAAATGGCTTCAATGTTGCCACACTTAGGGCATAAAGTATGTAAGTTGCTCAATTCTCTGTTAATTTATAGTGGGTCATTGAGCAGTATCTAAACATGTCAAAAAAAAAAAAAGTCTGTGCAATGTAAAGGGGGAAAAAAAAGGAATTTTGTCTTACCTGTAAATTCTTCATCTTGGAGTACAGTACAGGGCTTGTAGTCCTAGATGATGGGTTATATGCAGGCTACCTTCAGGTGATTGGACATTGGAAAAAAAACTTGCTAGGGCTGCCTCTAAAGCACACCAACAACCCTGTACCCCCTGTGAAACAGGCAGTTTTTTTTCCTTCTAATCAGCAAGCAACAAAAAGTGATCAAGGCATAGGGAGGAGGGGGGGTCTGTTCTCTGTACTGTATTCCAGAATAAGGTATTTACAGGAGGGTCAAAATGCCTATTTTAATCATACAGTGCATGACTTGTATTTATAGACCATGGGATGTACCCAAGTAATAAACTGAGGGGTGGGCAACAATATAGCAAAACGGAACAGCCAACAGACCCACAAGGAAGAGGAATTTTGACTTGCCTGTAACTTCCATATCATGGAGTACAGTATAGGACATAGGCTTGAGTATTCATAGACCCTGGGCCCTCCCCACCAATGAATATGAAAGGTGGCTAGCAACTAGGCAAACAGAACTGTATCAACAGGGTCAACTGAACCAATTTCAGAGTGCTGTAGCTAGAACCTTACGCCCAATAGCTGCATCGGCAGAAGCCTGAATGTCAGTAAAACATTTAAAAGGGATGAACAGAGGACTAGGTGGTAGCCTTGCGAAGCTGAGCAACAAGGGCCTAGTGCCAGAATGGGTGCAAAAGCACTTTGTCATTTTTAAAATGTAAGCACTGGCAATGAGTTCTTATTCATCTAGTAATGGTTGACATGGAAGTGGGGTGTCCCTTTGGGGTAGGACAAATAGGGAATAAGTCTTCCAAATTGAGGCTGTTGCTGCAAGCTGTAGACTCTGATGGCTTGGACTATGTCCAGGCAGTGAAGAGCAATTACCTTTAGGGTAGAACACAAAATAAGACGAGACTGTCTTCATTGAGGTAGAAGATTGATACTACTTTTAGAAGAAAAGATGGTATGGGGCATAAGACCACCTCCCTTTATGAGGAATGGGTCCTTAGAAGAGAACTACTAACTCTGAGACCTATCTCACCAGACGTGAGAGCAACTATGAGGGCTGCTTTGTGGATCTTTCTGTACTGGGGAAAATGGTGGCATAAACAAAGAGACTCTTAATGTTAGCATGTTGAAAAATTATTAACCCAAACCTATCCCTTGTATAAACTGACACATGAGGCCAGAAAGTGACTAGGGAAATTCAATAAGACCTAGAGAGCCTGGGTGAATGGGCAGGACACCAGTGCCACTTTTCTTTTGTGCTGATTCCACCTCTTAACCACTTGCCTACTGGGCACTTAACCCCCCCTCCTACCCAGACCAATTTTCAGCTTTCAGTGCTCTCACACTCATGAGTATGGTGATACTACATGTGTGAGACTTTTACACAGCCTGGCCACATACATTGAAGTAGCACCTTCAGGCATTCTAGGAGCATAAATTATACATCTCATTTTGAAAGCACCTGTTGAACTTTTGAAGGCCCTGGAGCACCAGGACAATGGAAATGCACATAAAATGACCCAATTTTGGAAAGCAAACTCCCCAATGTATAATCTATGCGGCACAATGAGTCTTTTGAACATGTCAGTTTTTTCCAGAAGTTTTTGGAAAATGTGGGAAAAAAATAAAACCGCATTTTTTTTTTTTTTTTTTTTTTAAACAGTTGTCCATTTATAAGATATTTCCAACACATAGCATGTACATAGCAAAAATGACATCCCAAACTACATTCTGCTACTCCTCATGAGTATGACGATACCACATGTGTGAGACTTTAAGACTGGGTTCACACTATACAGAGGCCAAACATTAAAGGCATTCTAGGAGCATAAATGACGCATCTCATTTCTCAACCACCTATTGCACTTTTGAAGGCCCTGGAGCACCGACAAAACACCCCAACATGGCGATACCACATGTGTGAGACTTTTACACAGCCTGGCCACATCGAGAGGCCCCACATGCAAGGAACACCGTCAGGGACACATAGCATGCACATACTAAGAATTACATCCCAAAATACATTCTGCTGAGCAAAGGATAAACAAAAGATTACCTGTGGTTTTAGTAGTGCAGTTGTCCACAGGAGGATAGCACTGGTCCAGGCAGCAGGCAGGGATATGGTCAGCAACAGCGAACGCAATTGTCCAGGCAACAGGCAGGAATACTTTCCACAGTCAGTACAGGCAACAGGCAGGAATACTGTCCATAGTCATTACAGTCAGCAGGCAGAGATACCGTCCATATACAGCCCAGGGTCAGTGCAGGCAGAGATATTGTCAGCAGTGCCAAAATATTGGTCCTGGTAGTAGGCAGGAACATGGTCCATAGTACAGGTAGCAGGCAGAGGTATGGTCAGTTCATGCGACAGGCAGAAGTAGAGCCTCGTTCAGGACAGAATGGGTACAGGCTTCTCCCACCCAAATCTCTTTGAAGCCTCCGGTCTCCAGACCCTAATCTGGGAATGAGAAAACAAAAAAATATATTTTTCTTCATCCAGAAAAACAATTCTGGAGCCCTTCACTTATGTGAGACCCCTGTGTTATTAATCCCACTACTCCAGTAGCAGGGTACAAGATCAATCCAAGAGGCAGGAAAAAAACATGGTCAAACAGTCCAGGGTCAGTTCCAGATCAGGAGGGATGTACAGAAGCAGTAGGCAGAAGCGTGGTGGAATAACAGGCCAGGGTCATTTCCGTAGCAGTGGCATAAGGGGTGTGAAGGCAGGAACCGAGGATTAAGTTTACCATACTGCATTAATAATTTACTGAAGTATGGTAACGGCAGAAACAGTCACCGATGCAGAGGCCTGGTTGGGAAGGACACTGGGGACAATAAGAGGCGTCTCTTCTAACTCCTCCACTGGTACACACCTTACATTTTTTTCTGATGTCTTTGTCCTGTTGGTCTGGGAGGGATTTTAAATCAGGAAAATGGCATTCGGAGACCTTATAACAATGGATAAAATGTTTTCTGGTGGGCTGTTTGGGAATATAAGGGAAGTGATAATTTCCTCCTGGTATCCAAGGAAAGGTTGGGGGCTTTCGGTGGAGTTGCGGTAGATTATAGCGGAGTTGTATATGGCCAAATGAAAAAAAAATATTGTTACTTTTTTTTTACACCAATGGTATGTTCGTCTTGTGGCAAGGTAAGGTTTAAGCATTTGGTTGTTAAAAGTCAACTCCCCATGAACAATTTGTATTCGCGGACACATGTTGGCTTTTGGATGGGGCCATTCCTTCTCGGGATTTCCACGTAGGTGTTATTGTGGATCGAAGACAGCGTGTAGATATCCACTTTACTGCCAGAATTTCTTTGTTTCGCAGACTCGCCGTCTCCCCTCTTAACTTCATATTGATGAGCCTTTGAGGAAAGCCCTTCCTGTTCTTTCTCACAGTGCCACATGCTGGCATCTTCCGGTGAAGGTTGCGGAACAGGGGCAGATTTGTGTAGAAGTTATCTACATACAAGTGATGAGCCTCGTACACGCGGTAGACTGTTATCCTAAAATCTTATCGTTGGTACGCTCCTTTTGACAATTGTCCAACTGACGTCAGATTTTCGTATGGTCAGTACACAAATCTGTCGCACAAGTCAAAGTACAAACACGCATGCTCGGAATCCATGCTCACCAAACACGAAATTAGCAGAAGGAGCCCAAAGGGTGGCGCTCAAGAGCTGAAATTCCTCGTAGTATGTCACTACATTCGTGTTTGTGGCACAATTGTGTAACATTAGTTTGGAAGACAAGATCCTGGCACACGCCCTTTTGACAAAACTCAGACGCTCGGTTGGCCAACAATAGTAATGTGTGTACGAGGCTATAGCCTTTCTCCAGTAGTGGGTATATTTGGGAGGTCCCAAACAACTTTCCCACTTGATCCTATGTAGTTTGGGCAATTAGGGGGGGATGAAGCTGGGTGTCCTTCCCTTTATACACTATGAAGGGATATGTGTACCCTGTCGCTTGGTCACATAATTTATATACTTTCACCCCATAGTGGGCCTTTTTGCTGGGGATAAATTGCTTGATTCCCAGCCTGCCGCTAAACTTGACAAATGACTCAGCCACGTATATGTGTTGGTCCGGGGGAAATTATCAGAAAAATTATTTAGAAGTGCCCGAATTTATAAAGCTTGTCATAAGTTGGGTTATTTCAGGGAGGGCACTGGGTATTGTCATTATAATGTAGTGTAGCACTAAGGCCCCTTTCACACTGGGGCAGTTTGCAGGCGCTATTGCGCTAAAAATAGCGCCTGCAAACTGACCCGAAACAGCTGTTGCTGTGTCTTCAGTGTGAAAGCCCGAGGGCTTTCACACTGAAGCGGTGCGCTTGCAGGAAGTTGAAAAATGTCCTGCAAGCCGCATCTTTGGCTCGCTGTAGGAGCCGTATATTTACCGCTCCTATAGCGCCCGTTCCCATTGAAAACAATGGGGCAGCGCTCCGAACCCGCCCGCCAAACGCCGCTGCAGCGGCGGTTTGCGGGCGGTATTAACCCTTTTTTGGCCGCTCGAGGGGGGTAAAACCGCCCCGCGAGCGGCCGCAATGCGCCGCTAAAACGACGGTAAATATAGCGCCGCTTTACCGCAAGCGCCCCAGTGTGAAACTAGCCTAACCCTCGAAGGAGCTGCTGGTACCTTCTTGACCTCGTGTGTGTCTAGGGGTTTCCCGAGGTAGATGGCCCAAAGAACTGTAGAAACTGACACTGGATCCACTTTAGGGATTTTTATTTGCAAAATGTCAGATAAACACAGTCTCTCGATAAGGAATAGAAGGTATGGGTAGGAAGTTCAGGCACTCTTGGAACTGCTGACACTTGAATATCTCTCACTATACAATCCAGGGAATAGCCATTCACAACTGGATACTTCAGGCATCGGATAAATCCCCTTTTGGTGAATTTAGCAACCGACAGATGATTCAGATAAGCAAAGTCTCTGCCACAGACTTGTAGTGAAAAGTCTCTGCCACAGACTTGTAGTAAACTGAAGGATGAATTTAGAGAACCCTCACACGGTACCAGTATTTTGCAGCCGGTCCGGCGATACAGTATGAGTGTGGATTCACCTGGTGTCCTTTCCAGCTTAGCTTCCAGGCTCTTACCGAGCAGCCAGCCTTGTGCGTGGCCCTCTTCTGAAGAGTCCTCCCCTGGTTGCGTTCTCAGTTGCTGGGCCTCTCCAAAACCGAGACGGCACCGGACCACCTTGGAATCCTCCTTCCAGTTACTGCACCTCGGGCTAGCCAGCCACAAGGCTCGGAAATGGATTGATCCGCACCCCAGGCCATGAGGGCCCCTGGGGGCTGGTCAGGAGGACCAGGACCAAAACAAAAAGATCTGGACCGGAACCCAGAATCACATGACCTCAGTACCTTAAGTGTACCCTCTCCCAGAACACACAGCGAGACACCACATCCACTGATTGGTTCCGATAAAGATTGGCACCCAATGCGTCCAATCAGACTGCGTTCCAATGCCTGCCACTGACACCTATGGCCAAACAGAACACAATACAGTCCAGCCAAACTGGCACTGAGACCACAATTTGGAACAATTAACCCTAAAACCCAACTATGGTTTTAGAAACATTAAATTGACAAAAATATAGCGCATGCTCTTCAGGAGCCCGGCGCTACAGTAAGTACCTCATTATCATAAGATATCTGGTTCTGGGCATTACAGCGGAAAAGATCAGCATGGGGTGGGTTGACCAATATGAATGTAATAAATTTATCTGGTCCCATACAGAATGTGAGGCCCAAAAAAATCTTAAACTCCTCCACTGTTAGGTCTCTGCACTCATAGGGACAGGAATAATAGGACATTAGGTTACTTGAAAAAAAATTGTGCATACAGGTCGCACTGGGCCACAATTGATGCTAACAGGTCCTGAAGAATCGATTGGATAAAAATTCTCCGTGTCCACCTGGACTTCTGGCAAGGCAGCAAAAGGGGGAATGTTAGCTTCTCCTGTGTTAGGAGGAAGCCACAAGGGGTTCTAATGGGAATAGGGAAGGCTGGCATGGGTCCTAACCCTTTGGGGCTGAGGTGACACCCCCACTAGTACTTGGCTTTTCTTGCCAAGGTACTGCGGGTGCAGGTGGATGCCACTGCCTCCTTACCAGAACGCCTTCGTTTGGCAGGCAGAATATCTTTCTCCTCTGAGTCTGTCAGTGTTTCACTGCTTAAGACTGGCTCATAATTTACATCAGACTAAGAATCTGAATTTGAAGAGGAATCCGAAGTAGAGAGCTCCCCTTTGCTCTAGTCGGCCGAACTAAGAATTTGGTACGCCTCCTCGGCGGAAAAGGATTTTCACTGATGGGGTGGCACAGATGTGCACTGATAAGGCAGCACTGATGACACAGATGTGCACTGATGATACGGTGACACTGTGGCACGATGGCACTGTATATGATGGTGTATATAGAATAAATAACGCTGCAGCACAGATCCTCTCCCTCCTCACACGCGGTCTCCTTGTGAGGAGAGAGAGCTGTCAATGAGAGATGATCTCAAATGTTTACATTTGAGATCATCTCTCATTGGACACGCCGATCATGTGGTAAATGGCCGCTGTGATTGGCCATTTACTGCAATGTGTGATTGGCTGTGTCCGGCGGCACCCACACGCATGCGCAGGAGTGACGTTATCGCGGCTCTGGCCAATCACACTGGATCGCTTATACCCCAAATGGTCCTTTTACAGGAAAGATGTTGTTAATGGGTTTGGGATTGTAAAGAAAAATGTTTTTGGCTTGATGCCAGCCTCTGGTATCGAGAGTATGTATAAATATACAGTGCAAAACCTTATATATAAAACATATAAAATTGGTAGACTGTTTTCAATAAAAACATGGGTGTATATAAAAATACTTGTGATTTAAAACTGGTGAAGATAAAATCCAAAGATACTTTTATATCGTGAGAAAATATTGTGAAAGATAAATGAAATAAAACTCAATATCTGTAAAATCGAGGGTGCTAGGTGAAATCTATACATAAAAGTGTATAGAAGTGAAGTCCATAGCAAATTAATTGGTGGTCAGGTGGTCAGGTGAAATGACACTCGTGGCAATAGGTGACTTTATTCGGTGTGATGGTGACGGCTTGTCAGATGGCTCTCAGGCCTAATGGAATGAGGCTTACCGGATAAATTGGACTTGAAAAGGCTTATGCCTTACAAGTCGCAAAAGCTTAAACGTTTAGGGACTGGCAACTCTCAGCTCCTCATGATGACTCCAGAACTTTTCTCAGGTACCACGTTGGTTGGTGGGTAACAGGAGGGTAAGTATCGGATGGGGGAAGGTGAGCGTCAGAGGTCCACGTTTTCAAGCATGTTGTGTAGTCATATTTAAAAGGAAGAACTTACATAGCGTAATACCGTT
This sequence comes from Lithobates sylvaticus, assembly GCA_028564925.1. Lineage (NCBI taxonomy): Eukaryota > Metazoa > Chordata > Amphibia > Anura > Ranidae > Lithobates > Lithobates sylvaticus. The sequence continues at coordinate 497,738,620 of CM053029.1, forward strand.
GAGAAACGTTTTTAATGTTAAGAAAACAGTTTAAAAACACTCACATTTAGATGGTTAAAAACAGGCCTGTTTTAAAATTTGGAGTTTGGCGTGGTGCCGTCCTTGTAGTCCACCCGACACGCGCGTTTCGTCCGCTTAGACGTCGTCTGGGGTGTGGACTACATGTGTTAGCAGCACGCATTTATAGGGAGTGTGACCCCAAAGTGAAAAAACACACTGAGTGTGTATTCATAGGGAAGTATATCTTCAATTTCTTTTAGGGGATATTATTCACGCTTTATTGATAAATGCGTTTATATCCCAGTCTATGTTCATTCCTGTTGGGGAGTGGGATTGCAATTGGTATATCCAAAAAGTTTCAAGTTGTGAGACCCCTCTGGTTTTCGCTCCTCCCCTCCATGGTGCTGTGAACTTATCAATTATCGTGAATTGGGTACCCCTGGGTCTCTATTGTGATGTTTTTGTCGGTAGTGCCTTGGTACCGTGTGCTTAATGCTTCCACTTTTTATTTTAGAGATGTGTTCAGATACTCTCGTTGTAAAAGAGCGTACTGTACGGCCAACATATTGTTTTGAGCATGGGCAGGTAATTAAGTATACAACGTGTGTGGTAGCACATGTACTGAAATGTTTGATGGGGTATTTTCTCTTAGTTACTGAAGATTCGAATTCTTTAGTCGTGCATCTTCCTCTGATGTTATAGTGGCAAACAACGCATTTTTTACATGGGTAATATCCTATGAGGTTATGAAAAAAGGATAGTTTAGTCGGAGGGTTGATGATTGTAGGGGCAATTTGGTTTTTGAGTGAAGATGCCCCTTTATATATCACTCTAGCGTTATCTGGTAAGAGTGGACCCAAAACTTTATCGTTTTTCAGGATATTCCAGTGTTTGGCTAGTATAGATTTGATCTGTTTGTGTTGGATCGAATAATCCGTAAGAAAAGACCATTTGAACCTATCGTCTGCAGCGGCTTTGGGTTTGTCTGACAGCAATGTTGTTCTGTCTGTTTCTATGGCGCTTTTCAGATCTTTGTCCACTTCTTCCATATTATATCCTTTTTCCTTGAATCGATCGCGTAGGGTGTTGGCTTGTGATTTTAAAATGTCCAGATCGGTACAGTTCCTACGTAATCTGAGAAACTGGCTTTTTGGGACCGATCTGAGCCAGCTCCTGTGATGACAGCTGTCGATGGGAATGAACCCATTGCGATCCGTGGTTTTAAAATGAGTGCTGAATTTAAAATTATTCTCAGAGAGTTGGATTTCCAGATCTAAAAAGTGGATTTGAGTGCGGCTTGATTCGTGGGTGAGTATGATTCCACGATCATTGTCGTTTAGAAAGGAGAAAAAATTGTCTAGGGATTCCTGGGATCCCTTCCATAGGAGGAGGATGTCATCGATATATCTGGCCCATAGTTTTAATTCTGGTCTTGCTGTGGAATAGATGACATCCTCCTCCCATTTAGCCATGAAAATATTTGCTAGGCTGGGAGCGAATTTGGCTCCCATTGCAACTCCTTTCTCTTGTGAGTAGAATTCTCCACTGAACCAAAAATAGTTGTGGTTCGTTGCGAAGGTAAGGAGTTCCATTATGAAGTTGGTTTGTCTTCTGATGAGAGTTGATTCCCGTTTTAAAAAGGTTTCTACTGCTTCTAATCCATGCGAGTGTGCAATACAGGTATATAGAGAGGCTACATCTGCAGTAGCCATGATGAAGTCCTCTTCTATAGGTATTGACGATAATTTATTGATGGCATGTTTTGTATCCTTTAAATAGGATGGTGTTTTTTGTACTATTGGTTGTAAGTAGTGGTCGATATACTTCCCGATTCTTGAAGTGACTGAGTCGATGCCACTGATGATTGGGCGTCCCGGAGGTTCCGTTGCGTTTTTGTGGATTTTAGGTAAATAATAAATAGTCGGTATTTTGGGTGCTAATGGGATTAAAAAGGCTTTTACTTTCCGGTTTAAAATATAGGAGTCGAAGCCTCTGGTTATTAACTCTGTGAGGTCTTTCTTATATTTTGATGTTGGGTCTGTGGGTAATTTCTTGTATGTATTTTCATCACTGAGAATTTTATACATTTCACTCATATAGGCGGATTTGTCTAGGAGGACTATTCCGCCTCCCTTATCGGCCGGGCGAATTATTAAGTCTTTGTTGTCACAAAGAGATTTGACTCCTGTGCTGAGCGAGGAATTGTGATATATATGTTTTGGAGGGAGCTTGGCTAAGTCTTTGAGGACTAAATCTTTAAAGATATTTAGAGCCGGGGCTACCTGGGTTGGTGGATTGAATAGTGAAGGATTTGCAAGGCCTGAATGTACTGTGCCTGACATTGCAGCTCTTGCGTGATTTCTAATGGGGTTGGAGATGATATATCTCTGAATATTTATTTTTCTTATAAATTTGTGGACATCTATGAAGGTACCAAATTTATTCAGTTTTTGTGGGGGGGCGAATTTTAGACCTTTGTCAAGTACTGCCTTCTCATTGTCAGTAAGTGTTACTTTACTTAAATTGAAGACTCCTTGGCACGTTATGTCCTTTTTCGTTTTCCGTCTCTGTATACGTCTGCCTCCTCTGCATCCTCTCTTACGTCCTGACCCCTTTTTCTGTTTAGGGGGTCCCCGTGAAAATCCTGGATGGGGTAATGATTGATTTGGTTGTAGCCATAGGTTGCATGTTCGTATTCAGTATTAGGATGTGGGTAGATGTTATCATCATAATTGTCTCGTAAAGGTAAATACCGGTTATGAGTGGCAATTGGTGGATGGTTCGGATATGAGGATGTCAGGCACAGTACATTCAGGCCTTGCAAATCCTTCACTATTCAATCCACCAACCCAGGTAGCCCCGGCTCTAAATATCTTTAAAGATTTAGTCCTCAAAGACTTAGCCAAGCTCCCTCCAAAACATATATATCACAATTCCTCGCTCAGCACAGGAGTCAAATCTCTTTGTGACAACAAAGACTTAATAATTCGCCCGGCCGATAAGGGAGGCGGAATAGTCCTCCTAGACAAATCCGCCTATATGAGTGAAATGTATAAAATTCTCAGTGATGAAAATACATACAAGAAATTACCCACAGACCCAACATCAAAATATAAGAAAGACCTCACAGAGTTAATAACCAGAGGCTTCGACTCCTATATTTTAAACCGGAAAGTAAAAGCCTTTTTAATCCCATTAGCACCCAAAATACCGACTATTTATTATTTACCTAAAATCCACAAAAACGCAACGGAACCTCCGGGACGCCCAATCATCAGTGGCATCGACTCAGTCACTTCAAGAATCGGGAAGTATATCGACCACTACTTACAACCAATAGTACAAAAAACACCATCCTATTTAAAGGATACAAAACATGCCATCAATAAATTATCGTCAATACCTATAGAAGAGGACTTCATCATGGCTACTGCAGATGTAGCCTCTCTATATACCTGTATTGCACACTCGCATGGATTAGAAGCAGTAGAAACCTTTTTAAAACGGGAATCAACTCTCATCAGAAGACAAACCAACTTCATAATGGAACTCCTTACCTTCGCAACGAACCACAACTATTTTTGGTTCAGTGGAGAATTCTACTCACAAGAGAAAGGAGTTGCAATGGGAGCCAAATTCGCTCCCAGCCTAGCAAATATTTTCATGGCTAAATGGGAGGAGGATGTCATCTATTCCACAGCAAGACCAGAATTAAAACTATGGGCCAGATATATCGATGACATCCTCCTCCTATGGAAGGGATCCCAGGAATCCCTAGACAATTTTTTCTCCTTTCTAAACGACAATGATCGTGGAATCATACTCACCCACGAATCAAGCCGCACTCAAATCCACTTTTTAGATCTGGAAATCCAACTCTCTGAGAATAATTTTAAATTCAGCACTCATTTTAAAACCACGGATCGCAATGGGTTCATTCCCATCGACAGCTGTCATCACAGGAGCTGGCTCAGATCGGTCCCAAAAAGCCAGTTTCTCAGATTACGTAGGAACTGTACCGATCTGGACATTTTTAAATCACAAGCCAACACCCTACGCGATCGATTTCAAGGAAAAAGGATATAATATGGAAGAAGTGGACAAAGATCTGAAAAGCGCCATAGAAACAGACAGAACAACATTGCTGTCAGACAAACCCAAAGCCGCTGCAGACGATAGGTTCAAATGGTCTTTTCTTACGGATTATTCGATCCAACACAAACAGATCAAATCTATACTAGCCAAACACTGGAATATCCTGAAAAACGATAAAGTTTTGGGTCCACTCTTACCAGATAACGCTAGAGTGATATATAAAGGGGCATCTTCACTCAAAAAACAAATTGCCCCTACAATCATCAACCCTCCGACTAAACTATCCTTTTTTCATAACCTCATAGGATATTACCCATGTAAAAAATGCGTTGTTTGCCACTATAACATCAGAGGAAGATGCACGACTAAAGAATTCGAATCTTCAGTAACTAAGAGAAAATACCCCATCAAACATTTCAGTACATGTGCTACCACACACGTTGTATACTTAATTACCTGCCCATGCTCAAAACAATATGTTGGCCGTACAGTACGCTCTTTTACAACGAGAGTATCTGAACACATCTCTAAAATAAAAAGTGGAAGCATTAAGCACACGGTACCAAGGCACTACCGACAACATCACAATAGAGACCCCAGGGGTACCCAATTCACGATAATTGATAAGTTCACAGCACCATGGAGGGGAGGAGCGAAAACCAGAGGGGTCTCACAACTTGAAACTTTTTGGATATACCAATTGCAATCCCACTCCCCAACAGGAATGAACATAGACTGGGATATAAACGCATTTATCAATAAAGCGTGAATAATATCCCCTAAAAGAAATTGAAGATATACTTCCCTATGAATACACACTCAGATGTAGCAATACAACGGAACTGCCAACAGACTTTGTTCTCAGAAACACATATACACAAACACATATTTATTTATTTAAATTTTTTACACATTGAAATCTTGACCCTAGAGCCATTTTTATGAATATATTAGTGGTATTTATGGTTTTATGCATATTTTATGTATGGATATTTTTAATATATTTTTTACATTTACATGCATTTTTTATGCGTTTGTACTCAGCAATGCCGCACATTCAAACTTTTATTTACACAGTTTTTATGGGAACTGTCCCTTTTCTAAAACAACATTATTATGATATGTTTTAAGCATATTTTATGTATGGTTATTTTACATATACATTTATATGCATGGGTATTGGGGTGTTTTATGTATTTTAGGTGTGTATATATATACACTTATATACATTTTTTATGCGTTTTTATCCATCAATACCCCATATTTAAACTTTTATTTATACAGTTTTTATAGGAACTGTCCCCGGTATCTTTTAAAAGCAACAATTTTATGATATGCTTTTATATACAAATATTTATTTATATAGATACCTTCGCTATAAATTTTAATCCATTGTCTCTGTACTATGGTCCTTCAAAAAGTCGTGCCGTCTAATTTTATGAATTACGCTGCTTAATTCCAGTCCCCATCTATATACATGTGTATTGCTGTAATGTAAAAGGGTTATGCAATATGTAACAAGTGTCACCCCATTGTGACATTACGTTGGAATCAGGCTTATAACTGTGGAGCAATGTCAGTCTTCTCCACACACTGTAATCTGTTATGGCCATAATTAGAACATATATGCATATATCCATTCCCCCTTTGGGAGTGTATTCTAAATTCTGGCGAATCACGGGACCTCCGGGTCCCCGCCCCAAGTGTCAGCATAATATGTATTAAGCACTTAGTATGGAAACCGCCTGAAAGCGAGGCTTGGTTCTTCCGGGCTATGACGCATTTGCGTCGTTTCAGAACGAGGCTTGGTTCTCAGCAATGCCTATCACCACTATTCAGCGTCTATGCGCCGCAGCTGCAGGGATTCAAAGTGAGGCTTGGTCTGGCAAGCGGTCACGTGACCCTGGACGGAAGTGACGCTATGGCGCCTTCCTAACTAATAGCAATAGATCTATCACCACAACAGAGGCCAATATAGAGATATAAATATACAAAACATATATATTTCAATTTATTGAGTATTCTGGTCCCATCCCCAAGGTTGCCATTCCCCTTGCAATGAAATTAAAACTAAAATTTCGTCAGACCGGAAGTGACATCATTTCCGGTCTGAACCAACGTTTTTTCACTTTGGGGTCACACTCCCTATAAATGCGTGCTGCTGACACATGTAGTCCACACCCCAGACGACGTCTAAGCAGACGAAACGCGCGTCGGGTGGACTACATGTGAGTGTTTTTAAACTGTCTTAACATTAAAAACGTTTCAACGGTATTACGCTATGTAAGTTCTTCCTTTTAAATATGACTACACAACATGCTTGAAAACGTGGACCTCTGACGCTCACCTTCCCCCATCCGATACTTACCCTCCTGTTACCCACCAACCAACGTGGTACCTGAGAAAAGTTCTGGAGTCATCATGAGGAGCTGAGAGTTGCCAGTCCCTAAACGTTTAAGCTTTTGCGACTTGTAAGGCATAAGCCTTTTCAAGTCCAATTTATCCGGTAAGCCTCATTCCATTAGGCCTGAGAGCCATCAGACAAGCCGTCACCATCACACCGAATAAAGTCACCTATTGCCACGAGTGTCATTTCACCTGACCACCTGACCACCAATTAATTTGCTATGGACTTCACTTCTATACACTTTTATGTATAGATTTCACCTAGCACCCTCGATTTTACAGATATTGAGTTTTATTTCATTTATCTTTCACAATATTTTCTCACGATATAAAAGTATCTTTGGATTTTATCTTCACCAGTTTTAAATCACAAGTATTTTTATATACACCCATGTTTTTATTGAAAACAGTCTACCAATTTTATATGTTTTATATATAAGGTTTTGCACTGTATATTTATACATACTCTCGATACCAGAGGCTGGCATCAAGCCAAAAACATTTTTCTTTACAATCCCAAACCCATTAACAACATCTTTCCTGTAAAAGGACCATTTGGGGTATAAGCGCTGCATTAACACACATACAAATCTCTTACCACCGATAGTCTTTCGGCAATGCCAGCAGCTTTAGTCTTATAAAAAAAAAATTTTTTTTATATACAGCGCAGTATCCACCCCCCTTTCTTCAATCACACTGGATCGGCTGCAGTATAGGTAAATACAGCGATTTTTGCTTTATAGGGTTAGATAAATTAGGTTCAGAACGTGGCAGAGAGCAGGTTTAGAGTAACCCTTGGTTCACACAAATGTGTTATTTTTGTGCGGTTTTCAGAAACGCACTACAGTCCATTTAACATGGTTTCCCATGGCACACGATCACAATTATGCGTTTTGCGGCCGGTGCGTTTTTGAAAAGGGTCAGGGACTTTTTCCGTGTTTTGTGTGTAATAGAGTTCAGTGGAATTGCATCAGAAATGCAAGTGTTGTGATGCGATTTTTGATGTGTTTTGCGTTTTTTATTCTTCTGTTTAAAACACTGGTTGATAAGGAGGGGGCCAGGAAGCTTTGTCCCTAACAACAGATGAGTCATTAGCTGTCAGCGGGGTTTCCCGCTGACAGCTGAAAGTAAAAAAATTGGCCAAAATTGCCCAAAAAACAAACGGCGTGATGAATTTGGAGGGGAACCCCCCCACGCTTATTTTTTAAAAATCCATAGCATACCCGATACTCATTCACATGGGGGGGGCGGGATCCGGGGGCAGATTCCGCTAAGCCCCCCACCCGCAGACCCCGAGAACCACCAGCCAGGGTTGTCAGGAAGAGGCCCTTGTCCCCAACATGGGGGCAAGGTGCTTTGGTGGGGGAGGGGGGACAGAGCCCCCACAAAGCACCCATCCTTCCCATGTTGGTATGCTTTGGGTGGGGGGGGCGCTCATCCTCTCCCTTTCCTGACCTGCCAGGCTGCATGCTCGGATAAGGGTCTGGTGTGGATTTTGGGGGGGGGGGGGGCGGGCTCATTTTAAAAAAAAATGTTTTGGTGGGGGTTCCCCTACGAATCTATTATAAACCCGAAGGGCCTGGTATGGACCTGGGGGGGGGGGTGGCTCTAACGCGCTGTTTTTATTCACTCTTAGTTACATTTGCTAAAATCATTTAAGTTCATTTTTTTTTCCTCATTAATGTACACACAGCACCCCATATTGACAGAAAAGCACAGAATTGTTGACATTTTTGCAGATTTATTAAAAAAGAAAAACTGAAATATCACATGGTCCTAAGTATTCAGACCCTTTGGCCCCTTTCACACGTGCGGATCGTATGTCCGTTTTTCATCCATCCGTTTTCGGATGAAAAACGGACATACATGTACCCATATGGGATAGCGGGTGTCAGCGGATGAGCATCCGCTGACACTCGATATCTTCTGCCTCCGCTATTGTCCGATTCTGCAGATGGAGGAAAACCCTATTTTTCCATCCGTCTGCAGAGCGGATCAGATGAACACGGACAGACGGTCCGTGTTCATCCGATCCCCCATAGGGGAGAGCAGAGATGAAGAGCCGCGAAGATCCGGCGGCTCAGCAAGGATCAGCTGAGCGATCCCCGCTGAGCAGCGGATCTTCACGGGGCGGATCAATACGGATCCGTCCCGTGTGAAAGGACCCTTTGCTGTGACACTCATATATTTAACTCAGGTGCTGTCCATTTCTTCTGATCATCCTTGAGATGGTTCTACACCTTCATTTGAGTCCAGCTGTGTTTGATTGGACTTGATTAGGAAAATCACACACCTGTCTATATAAGACCTTACAGCTCACAGTGCATGTCAGATTAAATAAGATTCATGAGGTCAAAGGAACTGCTTGAAGAGCTCAGAGACAGAATTGTGGCAAGGCACAGATCTGGCCAAGGTTACAAAAATTTTTTTGCTGCACTTAAGGTTCCTAAGAGCACAGTGGCCTCCATAATCCTTAAATGGAAGACGTTTGGGAGGACCAGAACCCTTCCTAGAGCTGGCCGTCCCGCCAAACTGAGCTATCGGGGGAGAAGAGCCTTGGTGAGAGAGGTAAAGTAGAACCCAAAGATCACTGTGGCTGAGCTGCAGAGATACAGTCGGGTGATGGGAGAAAGTTGTAGAAAGTCAACCATCACTGCAGCCCTCCACCAGTCGGGGCTTTATGGCAGAGTGGCCCACATGGAGTTTGCTAAAAACACTTGAAGGACTCCAAGATGGTGAGAAATAAGATTCTCTGGTCTGATGAGACCAAGATAGAACTTTTTGGCCTTAATTCTAAGCGGTACGTGTGGCGAAAACCAGGCACTGCTCATCACCTGTCCAATACAGTCCCAACAGTGAAGCATGGTGGTGGCAGCATCATGCTGTGGGGTGTTTTTCAGCTGCAGGGACAGGACGACTGGTTGCAATCGAGGGAAAGATGAATGCGGCCAAGTACAGGGATATCCTGGGCGAAAACCTTCTCCAGAGTGCTCAGGACCTCAGACTGGGCCGAAGATTTACCTTCCAACAAGACAATGACCCTAAGCACACAGCTAAAATAACAAAGGAGTGGCTTCACCACAACTCCGTGGCTGTTCTTGAATGGCCCAGCCAGAGCCCTGACTTAAACCCAATTGAGCATCTCTGGAGAGACCTAAAAATGTCTGTCCACCAATGTTTACCATCCAACCTGACAGTACTGGAGAGGATCTGCAAGGAGGAATGGCAGAGGATCCCCAAATTCAGGTGTGAAAAACTTGTTGCATCTTTCCCAAAAAGACTCATGACTGTATTAGATCAAAAGGGTGCTTCTACTAAATACTGAGCAAAGGGACTGAATACTTAGGACCATGTGATATTTCAGTTTTTCTTTTTTAATAAAACTGCAAAAATGTCAACAATTTTGTGTTTTTCTGTCAATATGGAGTGCTGTGTGTACATTAATGAGGAAAAAAAATGAACTTAAATAATTTTAGCAAATGGCTGCAATATAACAAAGAGTGAAAAATTTAAAGGGGTCTGAATACTTTCCGTCCCCACTGTATCTGCAGATGATTGTTCCCTGAGAGAAATGCGCGGTTTGCTGGTTTATGATTTTACCAGAAAATAAGTTTGAGTTATTTTGCTATAAGTGGTGGCGGATTATTTCACAAAGGTGTGGTGGAAGAATTTCATGTAGAGACAATCACATTGAAGATATTTTTTGCTGTTTTTTTGTTGGACTTTATTATTGAATTTCACACGGGAGTCAAGATAATAATATGGGACTTTGCTCATTGATTCTTCTTATTATATTGAAAGAAGATAGAGACACAATCTGCAATGCGTGATACCACATTCAAATTATATGAACCAAAAGAGAGAAATTGGAAGGTGAAATTTTAAAGAAGTCCAGCCTGAGATTTTTTTTTTTTTAACAACCAGGTTAGTTTTTATTGAAAAAAATGTTGCAAAATAGGCAGTAAAGTAAAACATGTACATTACATTGTAAATCAGCGAGGACATAACGTATAAATGCCAGAAGAAATAGAACAGGTAGGCAATTACAACATTGCAACATGAAACATGTGAATATATTCAGAAGTGGGGGGGGGGGGGGCGCCGCCCTCCCAGTGCCACTTCCGTTTCCGAGAAAGAAACATAACATAGTGGCGGCAAAGAGATCTAGAATTGCTCAATCCAGGGCGACCAGATTCGGTCAAATTTCTGAGGGCACCCTCTGTTAGCATATGTCAACCTATACATGGGGAGTACCGCATTAACCGTGGCATCCCAAGAAGCAACCGTAGGGGGAGAGGACGATGTCCACTTTATGAGGATTTCCTTCCTGGCATAAAACACCAGGAAGGAAATTAGCAGCTTAGTGTACCTGGGTCTTTGATCATCTTCATGAATACCCAGTAAGGCCAGCTCAGGGGATGCAGGTACAGTAAGTTGCAGTCGAACGTTAATACATTCAAAAACAGCTGCCCAGAAGTGTCGGAGACGGGGGCAAGTCCAGAACATATGTAGGAATGAGCTATCAGTGGATTGACACCTAGGGCAGTCAGGGGATCTAAGGGGGAAAATTCTGTGCAGCCTCTGTGGCGTATAGTAGATGCGATGCAAAAATTTGGTATGCGATAATTTATCCCTATAGGATATGAGCATCTTCGACCCGTCTTCAATGCATTCTTCCCAAGTTTCTCTGTCTAAGCTGGGGATGTCAGCACTCCATTTGTCCCAGAGGGCATTCATCTTGGGCAAATCTACCCCCAACAGAATGAAAGGTAGAGAGGGTTTTTGAAGCGTCTCCTGTGCCAATGCATCATCAACGGGATCCATGGCAAGGGCAACACCTCCCTGGAATTTAGATAATAGGGGTAACCAGTGCGCTCAACCAAAAACTATTAAATCAAATAAGGAGAAAAAGTAAAAGCAAAGCAGCCAACATATAAGTGATCTCACACTTGTAAAGGTAAAATTGAATGAAGAGGGTATGTGGCGCTAACCCTTAAGTAAATCAATAAATAATCTAAAATGACCAGTTTGCAAAGCTCAGAGTATCCGAAAGATGAGTGACCTTTCACATAAATAGATATATAAAACCATAAAATAATGAACTAAATAGATAAAATTCCTTAATAGCAATACACATAAAACATTGAATAAATATAAGACGTGTGTAAAAAATATTCAATAAAAGTGATGGTGCTATAATAACCGTGCTGAAAATAAATATATGTGCTGGGGTAAAAATGATGATGGAGTAGGGTTAAAAATAGTGAACACGAAATCTAATATCAATAAAAGGTGCACAGTGCAACGTGCAAAATGTGTGAATAGAAAACCAATAAAGAACCAATAAATTGGTTCTGAGAGTGCAAGGGAATTGCAAGGAAATTGCAAGGGAAATAAATGATTGAATGTGCAGAAATATCCAAAATAATGACACAGTGACCATACAGATGAAAACAGTGTGTCACTGTAGGTAAGGTATAATCAGATGATACCAAAACAAAAGGGATACAAGACAGCATTCATTGAAGAAAAGATACAAGATATTGCACATGTAGACAGAGATGCACTAATAAAAGATACCACCAAAAAAATAGATGATAAAGAAAGAGTACCAATTATAATGGATTTTAATGTACAACACAAACATGTAGAGAACATTTTTAAAAAACATTGGGATATTTTAAAAACAGATCGACACCTTAGTACCATTCTCCCAGAAAGACCCAAATTCACTTACAGGCGGGCCCCTACCCTAAGAGACAATTTGGCTAAAAATGTGCTAGACCCACCACCTAAGAAGACTTTTTCGTTCTTTGAGGGGAAGGGCTACTACCCATGCAAAAAGTGTTATGCATGTCGACATACTAAAGAGCCCAAGAAAAAGAAGTCTTCCTTCACATCTACTGTCACAAATAAGGATTATGATATTGAAGACTTCATAACATGTAAGACTGAGGGCGTAGTATACCTAATGGAGTGCCCTTGCAGATCCAATACATAGGAAGGACAAAAAGAGAATTGTGGAAGAGATTGCGGGAACATGTCCAAAACATTAAAAAGGGTTTTGACAAGCACAGCTTATCAAGGCATTATGCCAAATATCACAAAAAAGATCCCTCGTCCCTAAAAATATGTGCCATCGAAAAATATAAGCCACACTGGAGAGGTGACAATAAGATTATTAGAATCAGCCAAGCTGAATCCAGATGGATATATGAATTGTGTACACTCAGACCATGGGGACATAATGTCGAATTTGACTTGAATTGTTTTATATCTAATTATTGATTACATGCTGGTATATTATTAATTTTAATGATTTTACCAATATGATTAATTTTCTCCCCATATTTTTTAATTATTTTTAGTCGGGTCTCTTTGTACTATGTAAGGTCTTTTTATCAAAAAAAATGTGATTAGACCTTTTTATATCTTGAAACCACATTTTTATACATAATTTTAACAAAGTTCTTTTACTAGAATTGGAATTTTTAAAGAATATGGCCAATCTTATAAGTGACCACTAGATGGCATACATGAAGGATATTTCCTGATGGTCATTTTTATCTACTACCACTGGATGTCACTATTGAGTAGTCTCTCCTACTTTCAGAAATCAATTTACACCTCTGGCCACTGGATGGCACTGTGATTGTTATTTATTATTATTAAACCATGAGGCTAAATCATTTCCTTATTTTCGGACCTTTATAAGTAATAAAAATAGATTAATTTTCTCAGATTAGGATTGCATATGTCATCAAGTCCTACTATGTATGTCCAAATGTCAACTTTTAGTCGTTATTTACACCGCTGCCAGCACAGCGTCAATTGAACACTGTATAAATAGGCCCAGAGACACCTGACTGCCTTACCCTTTGACAAAGTCACGTGTGCTAGTGACGATACTAGTGAGGGAGGAAGGAAGTCAGGTGCCTATCGCTCTACTTCCGGTTTGCGGCCACGACCGGAAGTTCATCCATGCTGATGCAAGAAAACTTTAAATGTGAGTGGTTATTATGTTTGTTTCAATAAACCTGTTTTTTACTACACATTGGAGCGCTTCTTTGTACCTTTAACCCCTACATGCTGATCTAACCCGTGAGTGACCCCTTACCCCTGGAGTGCCTTTTTGGATCGGAGTAGGAGTCCATAGGAGCCCATAGGAGCCCATAGGAGCCCATAAGAAAGAGGACCCGGAAAGTAATCAGGCTTGCCACCTTAGAGGCTATCTGCTCCACTAGGCCTGTAGGGGCCGCAAATAGAGGTGAGAGGCTGGGGGAACTAGTAGGGTGCACCCCTGAAGTCAGCACGGAGCACTGCCTGCACGGATCATCACTGTGATCAACACAAAGATTCCTGAATATTTCTACTCACCTTCACTTATTCCAGAGCCTTATGCTCTTCATTGTTCCAGATTGTGGACTTTATCGTTTATTTTTCGCCATTTTTTTTCCCCACAAGCTGGGACTTGTAGTGCACCAAATTTTACTTTTATTTTTTATATATTTTTTTCAGCGATATTATTGTTTTGGTATCATCTGATTATACCTTACCTACAGTGACACACTGTTTTCATCTGTATGGTCACTGTGTCATTATTTTGGATATTTCTGCACATTCAATCATTTATTTCCCTTGCAATTTCCTTGCACTCTCAGAACCAATTTATTGGTTCTTTATTGGTTCTCTATTCACACATTTTGCACGTTGCACTGTGCACCTTTTATTGATAGAAGGTTTCGTGTTCACTATTTTTAACCCTACTCCATCATCATTTTTACCCCAGCACATATATTTATTTTCAGCACGGTTATTATAGCGCCATCACTTTTATTGAATATTTTTTACACACGTCTTATATTTATTCAATGTTTTATGTGTATTGCTATTAAGGAATTTTATCTATTTAGTTCATTATTTTATGGTTTTATATATCTATTTATGTGAAAGGTCACTCATCTTTCGGATACTCTGAGCTTTGCAAACTGGTCATTTTAGATTATTTATTGATTTACTTAAGGGTTAGCGCCACATACCCTCTTCATTCAACCTCCCTGGAATTGGGCTCTAGCTGCGTGACGTAATTGGTAGTATCGGAATACCCTGTACCCTGGAAGACCATTTTTAGACACTAGATCCTGAAAGGATAGCAGGGCTCCAGCACTTATAACATCCCGGAGGACCTCAATCCCATACCTGCGGATCCGGTACCGTCCTAAAGTGAGGGAGAGAGGGGTTCTCCCACAACAGAGTGCAGGGGGAGTACTGATGTGGGCGAAGAAACCTTTTCCTCGCCACCACCCATACCTTAAGTGTCGCTTTAGTAGGACCGGGTAGAGAGGGGCGCGCAGCGGACCCCTTGTAAACAATATTCCTCAATTCCGTGAAAGAACCCAGGATAGCCGCCTCTAGGCAGGTAGCTGCATTGGACCTGGACTGGACAAACCACCATCTCATCGTGACCAACACTGCCGCCCAAAAATAGACCTGCAGGTTGGGCAAAGCGAGACCCCCACAGCGGACTGGTAGCTGCAGGGTTGTTCTGGCCAGTCGAGGGGATGCGCCTTTCCAAAGAAACGTCCCGATATGCTTCTCCAGGTCCTTAAAAAAGGACGCAGGGACTGGGGAGTTGCGGAACATATAGTTGAACCGAGGCAAGTATAGCATTTTCAGCACATTGATACGTCCCAATAAGTTAAGTGGTAGATCCTTCCATTTAGAGCAATGTTCTTTAAGTCTCGTAACAATGAGCTGGAGATTGAGGCGACCAAAGGCTTGAAGATCTCTAGTCACCACAATGCCCAGGTATTTAAACTCCTCAACCCAAAGCAAGGGAGACCTGGACTGTACTTCGCGTGGGGGGAATCCAGTGGGAAAAGTATGGGTTTTGTCCAATTAATCCTGACCCCTGAGAACTTTCCAAATATATCAAAGATCCGCAATGCCTCTTGAAGAGAGGCATCCGCATCGTGTAGGTATAAAAGCGCATCATCTGCATAGAGCGATATTTTCTCCTCCAGAGGGCCAATCTTCAGTCC
Source organism: Lithobates sylvaticus (assembly GCA_028564925.1). Lineage (NCBI taxonomy): Eukaryota > Metazoa > Chordata > Amphibia > Anura > Ranidae > Lithobates > Lithobates sylvaticus. Next base: position 497,754,162 of record CM053029.1, read on the forward strand.
CTGAACACCTCCAGCCTCACGGATGAGAATGGCCAGGGGTTCAAGAGCCAAAGCAGAGGCTGGGTGATAACGGACACTCCTGCCTCGTGCCCCTCTGGAGGAGAAAATAGAGCGATAGCGTATCATTGATGCGCACCCTGGCTTTCGGAGATTTGTACAGCAGACCCAACCATCGTAAAAAGTTAGGACCGAATCCAAATCTTTTTAAAACCTCCCAAAGAAAAATCCATCCGCGTCCAGAGAGGCGATGACTCTGTTGCCCCCGTTGTCGTGAGTGGTGGCCAAGTTAAGGAAGAGTCTCCGAATGTTGATATCGGTGCCCTTCCCCGGCATGAACCCCGTTTGATCCTGATGGACTAGGTCCTCTATCACAGTAGCCAATCTGAGAGCCAGAAACTTGGGAAGCAGCTTGGCATCTGCATTAATCAATGAGATGGGCCTATAGGAGGCACAATTTTCAGGGTCCTTACCAGGTTTGGGCACCAGCACCACCACCGCCTCTGACAGAGTCAGGGAGCGATTCCGGGGCAGAGAACTGTTTGAGCAGGGAGACCAGCTTAGGAGCCAGTCGTTTTTGATGGACAGAGTAAAACTCTATCGGCAGGCCATCTGGGCCTGGGGATTTTCCCACTTGCATACAGCCCATGGCCTTCTGGACCTCCTCCAGTGTGATTTCCTCTTCCAGAGCCATACTTTTGTCTGAGTCTAGAGTAGGGAATGCTACGAGATCCAAGTAGTTGGACAGTTCAGCAGTAGTGTACTCCGCTTTAGAGGAGTACAGGTCCTGGAAAAAGTGCAAAAATTTGCAGCTCATGAGTGGTCAGGAGGGATCCATCCGGCTCCCACAGCCGACCAATGTGTGTGGTTGAAAATTGTCCTTTGGCCAACCAGGCGAGGAGTCTTCCATTTTTGTCCCCAAATTCAAACACCCTCTGGGTACTTGCCAGCATAGATTTCTTGGTGAGATCCACCCTTAGTAAGGAAAGCTGTCTAAGGGAAAACTGCCATGAAGCATAATTATTCGGGCTCGGGTCATTAACAGAAATGCGTTCCCCTTCTTGGGCCTGTAATTCTAGTTGCTGGAGAGACTGCACAGAAATTCTCTTTTTATTATGTATCTGCTTAATATATTCACCCCGCAACCAGGCCTTGAATGCGTCCCACGTGATCAAAGGGCTGGAAGAATCAGCATTGTGCACCCAGAAATTGCATAACCCCTCGGGCATTTCCTCCTGGATGTCTGGCTCCATAATCCAATATTTGGATAGTCTCCACAACCTCTGACCCCTAGTTGCTGTCGCCCGCACCGTAATCAGTAAAGGAGCATGGTCCGAGATACCACGGGGGAGAATCTCCGTAGAGACCGTCTCCCGTAGCAGCTCCGGGGAAGCAAAGGCCATGTCCAGGCGGGACAACGAACGGTATGAAGCGGATAGGCATGTGAACTGGGCATCAGAGGGGTGAAAATGGCGCCAGAGGTCAGTCAGGTGAAAGGAAGTTGCCCACTGTGACAACCCAGTATTCGGAGTAGCTAAAGAGTGCAGCCTATCCTTATCAGCGGACATTACCAGATTGAAGTCCCCTACAAACAATACCTTGTCCACATTACATTGTACAACCATTGGCATTAGCGTGTGTAGCAGTGCTACGTCTGCTGGGGGGGTAGATATATCCCAATAATCACATAAGGGAAGCCAGCTATGAGAGCATGTATGAGGACATAACGTATATCCGGGTCAGTTTTAAGTGTCAATAGGCGAAAGTCGAGGGGGTTGCATGATAGTGCGCACTGACCCAGGCCCTTTTTAACCCTATAATCCTAGACCCCAGCAGGTGCGTCTCTTGTAAAATGCATATTTTAGGGTTATGCTGTTGCAAGAATTTAAATACAAGTGAACGTTTCACAGCTGAATTTAGGCCCCTGACATTCCAAGATAAGACCGTGAAATTAGCCATGATCCTCTTTCAGCCATAAAATGAGGGCACCGGTGCGCCTAGGCGCCTCCTGTATAGATCGAGGTGTACAACCCCCCAACTGCTGCCGTCCCAACGATGCCATCTGCCTAACGCAATGGGGGGATCGCACTCCTCCAGTTAACCACCTGATGCATACAAGTTTAGTAGTTATGAGAAAACCAACCAGAAAACAAAAAGGAACCAAACATAAAAACCTGAGGACAGCAACGGCCATCCAACCCCTCCCCCCACCCCATGCAGCTCCTAACAGTGGAGAGCACATGATTCCCCAAATGTTTGAACTCAGTTCAATGCAAGGGATCGGGAGGCGTGTGCCCGATCCGAACCTTGTAAGGAAAGTTCCTCGTTTCGGTAGAGTTGCTGGAAGTCATTAGAGCAATATGAAATGGTTAAATCAAAAAAGAAAAATAAAAGAAAAAGGCAAAAGAGTACCCCAAAATTTTTTCCCAAAGTGGGTCATTCAAATAGGGCAACAGCTTCAGCGGCAACCTTCAGGTAGATGTGGAGGTAAGTATGGGGCCGGCGTACATGAAGCCTACCACTCCGGGCAGAAGTCAGGGAGGCCAGGTGCAGGCCGGACACAGGAAAACAGCATGAGTACATGTGCACTGGATCAAAGGCTTAAGTCCCAGCAACAGTCATCCCCCTTACCTCCACCGAGATGAATCAACAGAGTCTCGTCCTGGGCCGCATCCAGCCCAGTCAGCCAGGAAGGTAAAAAGCATCTTACGGCGGCAGGGTCTCCAGCCAGGCCCTGGCATCTTTAGGGCTGGTAAACATCCGGATCGTCTCACCGTCCACCACGCAGAGCTTGGCAGGGAACAGGATACTGCAGCGGATATCTTTGAGGCGGAGAGCCGCCTTCACAACATCGAAGGACCGGCGTTGCTTCTGGGTCTCCAGCGTGTAGTCTGGGAACAGCATGAGCTCTGTATTGTGATAGGGGATATCCCCGGCAGCACCCGACGCTCTCAGAAGCTCATCTCTGTCCCTGAAATTTAGCAACCTCAGAATTAGAGTGCGTGGTGGAGCTCCCTCCGGTCCCGGCCTTGGTGGAACGCGATGGGCCCTCTCCACTGTGAAGTACAGCGACAGCTGTGCCGCAGGGAGGACCGACCGCAGCAGGTCCTCGGTAAACAGCGAGGGATTCCTCCCCTCGACTCCTTCCCTCGACTCCTTCTGGCAGGCCGACAATTCGAAGGTTGTTCCTCCGGCTCCTATTCTCGGCGTCTTCCGCGAGGTACTCTAGCGCCTTCACCTTAGTTTGCAGGGTCCGGATGGCTGCCTCGTGGTCAGCTACTGCATCTTCTGCACCACTGACCCTCTGCTCCACCGACGAAATCCGAGTGCGGATCTTGTTGAGATCTTGTGTCATCAACCCAACATCGAGCTGCACAGCCTCTATTTTGTTGGTAAGGGTCGATTGGCAGAGGGTAATGGCAGCCATCACCTCCGGGATACCAGGCAGGGCGGCCTCCTCATGGTCCGTTTGAGATGCCATATTGCTGGCGAGGGTCCCGGAGACAGGGCCGGAGCTTCTGCCGCCTCCAAATGTGGGGGAAACTTACGTTTTTTGCCCCGCTGCGGGCCTCCGGAGCACCTAGACGGCATACAGAGGTAAGAATGGTGTGAATTGGGGCAGACATGTCCAAAAACGGATGTTCTATCAGGTTCTCTTCCAGCAGAGCTCTGAAGCACGTCTGCTCAGTCCAGCATCCCGGCCACGCCCCCCAGCCTGAGATTTTTAGCAGAGAGCATTCTGAAGTCCGCTCTACGCTGACGTCGCTGCCATCAGTCGAGGCAGCGCCTCATCCCGACTTCCCAAGTCTGGATCCGCCAGCTGCCTTGATTGCCCCTCCACAGCTTAGCGCTCCAATGAGCGTGGAGAAGCAGAGAGGAGAGACGCTGACTGACAGTCAGCAGCTCTCCTCTCATGGATCTGTGAAAACCGAGCCATCGCTGATGTTCAGTGGCTCGGTTCTCAGTGCAGAGACGGCGGGTGGGGGGGGGGGGGGGGGGGTCTGATGCTGTATCCACTTAAGTATGTATGAATCTAAAATAAAAAAAAAAAACTTTTCTTCTCTTTTAAGGCTGCCACTGTAATCCCTAAGGGGAAAGAGTATAGGGTATAGATAAAATGTATTAAATATCAACATAAAAACATGTCACAAGGATAAGTGCATGGATATGCCCTAGTATGTACATATACATATTAGTACATATTTGTCTCCAATATGAGACAAATATGGCTGGACAGGGAAACCTGTATGGGTGGCCTTTGGAATAGTGAATATGCTGTAATAACAGAAATCTTCTATTCTGAAGGCCAGCCGACGGGATCACATTTCCAGCACCAATGAGTGGTGGCATTGTGCTCTCGTCGGCTTGCCTTCAGATAGATTTTTGTTATGACAGCATATTTACTATTCCAGAGGCCACACGTACAAGTTTCCCTGTCCAGCCATATTTGTCTTGTATGGGAGAATGTACATACTAGGACCAGGGCCCTCTTTAATGCAGGGCAAATAAGGCAGCTGCCCAGGGCCCAATCATTGTTGGGGGGCCCAAAGCAGCTGCCAATTAAGCCCACGCTGCTGTGCACCAGAGTTCCGCCACTTGTTAGCGTCTCACACCTGTCTCCTGTCAGTTGTAAATACAGAAGCACTGCTACAAACGGCAGCGCTCTTCTATCTGCGGCCGTACAGATCCCTCTCTGCTCTACACTTTGCTATATGAGAGCAATGGAGTGAGAGCCGAGGAGGCACAATCTCTGCATGAAGCCAGCAGCCTGCACATACATTCTGTAAGTTTAGCTGCTCTTCTCTAGCTGCACTCTGAGGATTTCTAGTTGCTGGGAGAGGATTTGGGTAGGGAGAAAAGTTCTACACTGGGGGGGGGGGGGGGGGGGGGCAGGTAGTGTGAGCTCTGAACTGGAATCTGGGAGGAGAGCTTTGTACTTAGGGTATGGAGAACTTGGATGTACTCAGCCCTGCACTCCATACAAAGCTCACCCCCTCAGCCCTGCACTCCATACAAAGCTCACCCCTCAGCCCTGCACTCCATACAAAGCTCACACCTCAGCCCTAAACTACATACAAAGCTCACCCCTCAACCCTGTACTCCATACAAAGCTCACCCCTCAACCCTGCACTCCATACAAAGCTCATCCTTCAACCCTGCATTCCTTATGTAGCGCACCCCTCAACCCTACATTACATACATAACCCACCCTTCAACCCTGCATTCCATATGTAGCACACCCCTAAACCCTGCACTCTGTACGTAGCTTACCCCTCAACCCTGAACTCTGTACGTAGCTCACCCCTCAACCCTGCACTCCGTACGTAGCTCACCCCTTAACCCTTCACACTGTACGTAGCTCACCCCTCAACCCTGCACTCTGTACATAGCTCACTTCTCAACCCTGCACTCTGTACTTAGCTCATCCCTCAACCCTGCACTCTGTACGTAGCTCATCCCTCAACCATGCACTCTGTACGTAGCTTACCCCTCAACCCTGCACTCTGTACGTAGCTCACCCCTCAACCCTGCACTCTGTACGTAGCTCACCCCTCAACCCTGCACTCTGTACTTAGCTCACCCCTCAACACTGCACTCTATACATAGCTCATCCCTCAACCCTGCACTCTATACGTAGCTCATCCCTCAACCCTGCACTCTATACATAGCTCATCCCTCAACCCTGCACTCTGTACGTAGCTCACCCCTCAACCTGACACTCTAAGTAGCTCACCCCTTAATCGTGCACTCTGTACGTAGCTAAACCCTAACCCGGCACTCTGTACATAGCTCACTCCTCAATCCGACACTCTAAGTAGCTCACCCCTCAATTGTGCACTCTGTACGTAGCTCAACCCTCAATCCGGCACTCTGTATGTAGCTTACTCCTCAACCATGCACTCTGTACATAGTGCACTCTTCAACCCTGTACTCTATGTAGTGCACTCCAGAACCCTGCAGTCTGTATGTAGTGCACTCCTGAAATCCTAGTTTATAACAATGCCTCACTGTTAGTGCAGTTTAGCCACACTCACAATTTGATGCAGAGGCAATGATGTGCACTAACCGCTGGCAACCAATCAGTCAACAGTAATGATTTGCTGTAATCTCTTGCAACCAGTGAGGAATAGTGATGCGCAATAACCTCTAGCAACCAATCAGTTAGCAGTAATGATGTGCAGTAACCTGTAGCAGTCAATCAGTGAGCAATAACGACGTGCACCCCTAGCAACCAATCAGTGAGTGGTAAGGATGTGCAGTAACCTCTAGAAAGCAAGCAGAAATAATGTGCTTTAACTTCTAGCAACCAGTCAGTGAGTGGTAATGATATGCTGCAACCTCTGGCAACCAATCGCTACCTGATCTGCTGCAGTAAACTGATTTTGAGTCTAGCTTCAATTTAATGTATTTCTCAGAATTTTGGGGGGGGGGGGCAAGAAAATGTTTGCCCAGGGTCCAATCAATATTAAAGATGGCTATATGAAAAAAAGAACTCTGCGCTAGTTAAAAAAGTGAGTATAAGCTGCTCCCACGTCAAAATTAAAAATCGAACTTAGTGAGTGGGTCAAGAAAGGAATTAAAAATAAAGTTTGGAGAAAAAAGAAGGTAAATATCTAGTCCCTCAAGCCCCCATACTCCCAGTTCTTTACATTGTCCCAAAAGCCCACAAGTCCAAAGATAATCCTCCAGAACGGCCCATATTGAGTGGGATTGGCTCCCTCTTCTCAAGGGTTGGAGAATATTTGGATACATTTCTCCAGCCTTTGGTGATGAGCAGCCAATTCTACCTCAAAGATCGTAGGCAACTTATTAACTTACTTTCTGGGATAATTACTAACCCAGAATACTTTTTGGTGACAATCGATGTAGAATCGTTGTATACTAATATTAAACAGCAAGATGGCCTTACAGCAGTAAAATGGGCTTTGGAACAGCAATCCCAGCTTAAACCAACACAAATCAAATCTTTAGTGGAAGAACTACAGTTGGCCATGACCAACAACTATTTTTGGTACCAGGGTGCACACTACAACCAGATAAAAGGGGTTGCTATGGGGGCACGCTATGCCTCAAGTGTTGCAAACCTGGTACTGAATAAATGGGAAGAGGAATTTATATACAAACATCAATGGGATGGCCTCAAGTTCTACAAGAGATGTATATCCCATAGCAATACGTGATATTGCTATGGGAGGGTTCTGAAAACAGCCTAACACAGTTCCTGCAATTGATGAACGTTATTAAGTATGGGTTAAAGTTTACTGCTGTATGGAATAATACAATTAATTATTTGGATTTGGTGCTAACCAATACAAATAATAAAATTATCACACATACGTATTTCAGAGACACTGACAGAAATGGTTATGTACCAATACAGAGTTGCCACCATCCTAAATGGCTATCTGCCATTCCTAAGGGACAGTATATGAGATTAAGGAGAAATTGTGCTACCACAAGAGATTATGAAGCACAATCCTCCATTCTCACTGAAAGGTTTGTAGAGAAAGGCTATCCACTTGGGGCACTACAAAAATGCCAAACACAAGTGTTACATATGACCAGAGATAATCTCTTGACAAAGAGACCTAAAGCCCCTTTTAAAGCAGATACAGCTTTCTTGAAAGGATTTATTCTCCAATATAAGGAAGTAGAGAAAGTTTTTAAAAATCATTGGCCCATTCTCCTCAAAGACAAAGATTTGAGAAGTGTACTACCCCCCAAAACCACAATTCATTACAGGAAGGCACCAGGACTATGTAATAGAATCGCGCCTAATGTTCCTGATCCTCCCAAAGTTCCATCTACCTTTTTAGATAGGGAGGGTTTCCATTACTGCATGTGCAAACCGTGCAGAACAATAAAAAGAACAAAAATAAAAATTTAAAGTTTCCAGTCAGTAACAACAAAACATAATTTTAAAATTAAATCATTAATACCTGCGATTCTGAAAATGTGACCTATATTTTGGAGTGCCCTTGCCCAAAACAATACGTCGGCAGAACGACATGAAAATTACCTGTCAGAATCAATGAACATCCAAATAATATTGCAGATGGCTTTCAAAAACATAGTGTCTAAAATTATTTTCGAATATTCCATAACCAAGATCCCACACAGCTTATTTTTTATGGTATTGATAAGGTCAAAAAACATTGGAGAGGGACAAATATAAAAAAAATTGGTATCACAAAATGAAACAAAATGGCTGTATAATTTAGATACTTTACAGCCAGCAGGTCTCAATATAGATGTTGACCTAAATAGTTTTTTGACCAATAATTAATTGTGTGCTAAAATCTTTTATATGGTCACCATTGGCACTAGTATTATTGCCAGTGTGCAGTTTAAAACAAATTTAGGTTAAGTTAAAGTAATTTAAATTCTTAAATATATTTTTTTTCATAATTTTCAATTTATATTGGACTAACATATACTAAAGGTTTAATGCATGTTCAATATGTGCAAAAAGTTATGGTATATTGGTCACACATTAAGGCACTATTGAAAATAAGATGGCACTATTGAAAATAAGTTTTTCCTAATTTAATTGATATTAATTGTGTTCATACCACTAATTATTTTTAATATTTGTCAATAGCTAGTACATATATTAGTAATTAAATGTATGGTTCATATAAGATTTCATCTTTTCTATTTCTCTTTTTCTAATTGAATATTGTATTCAGGGGGAGTGTGGAGAGCAATCCTTGCGCTCGTTTGAAATGTAAAAAACAAAACAAATTCCACTAGATGGCATTTGTTTTTTAATTGACTGATGGTAGTTCAAGATTTATCCACTGGATGGCACTAGTCTTTTAATTAGTATCCAGCCAATTCACTAACATCAGGGGAAATATAAACACAACATACCCAGTGACTGGTACGCTTCCTGACAACGTCACGCGACAAAACGTACTTTGAGGCATATCCGGTCATGTACATCTTCCGGCCACTTTCGGTATAATAGGCGGTGGAACGCACGCCGTTCGCAACAAGCGGAAGCAAGCGATACGGCTGCCCATACTCCATCTAACATTTCAGAGCCTGTTATCTCCAGTGCCGAGGAAAGGCACTTACAAAGGAAGCGGCCACTTGGCCTGTTGTTTTTTAATCTTTTTAAATAAAATAACGGAATTACGCAATGGTATTGTTATCTTCTTTATGATATCCATATTGGCGGAGCCTTTTTTTCCTGGACCACCCACCTGTAACCAGTTAGGACTAAAGATTGTGTCCTTAAAGCTCCACCTGCCCTTTCTTTTTAAATAAAGAGGTCATGGTGCTGTGTTAAGTAGCCTACTTACCTATAACCACCGAGTGTTGTGATATTCAAGACCGACTACTGTTATTGGTGATGGTGTGTGTGACGAAAGGTCCCTACACTCCTCTTGAGTGCGTTCGTCATATACCACTTCCTCCCAGTCTGAATATAGATCTCAGATATTCCAACCGCTCCCAAGCACCAAACGAGGCGAGACTTGCTTAGTGCTAGCATGGACTGTTTATTTAGAACCAAAATGACAAGTATTTATATACAGTAGAAGAGGAGATCCCCCCCCCCCCCCTCCTGCTCATTTTACTCTACCAAATAAACCTGTAACAAATTAACATGAGCTAGTTAACTAATCCCTTTAAGCAGCCAATGTGACTCTGTGCCCATCAGGATTTCACTACAGGTCAGACTTGTTGTCACCGAGCTTCACACATGTTAGATGCTAATATCATCAACTCCAGCCACCTGTCTGTTGTCTTTTATAATGCAAATGAGTCTGGTCTGTCTTGACCCAGATTCTAAAGGGTATTTCACCTAATGTTGTATGTGCTAATTAACCCTGCAATTGAATCTGACTAGCACAGATTATAGTGGGGTTCTCATTCACCCTGTGCCCCATAAAATCCAGGGCCCATAATCGGTTGGCAAGAGGCTCGCATTTAGTCCTGTCACAGTGTGAAAGACACAACTATTTCTTTCAATATATGGACACTTATTTTCTATACATTTCTTGTATATGTATTGTTTTTTGTCAGTTCACTAATGCACATAGCAATATTTGTGGTTTGTGTTTACATGCATATGATGTTCTAGCAGTCCAGAGTATTCCATCTAATTGTGGTGACCTGGATGTGAATCGTCTGCAATAGGTGCATGAAAGGTCAGCGGAGAACACCATTTATCTGCTGGCTTTTTTTTTTTTTACTGATGCATGCTTTGTTCACATTCTTGTATTCACATATGCGAACAATGATGGTATGTTTATAGTAATATTCACTCATATTTTGTGATAGTAAGCACTTTATGACACACTTATATTTTTAGCGCCCCCCTTATTAATATACACCCCCAATATTAAAGATGGCCCTGACTACAGCATATCCATGCACTTATCCTTGTGACATGTTTTTATCTTCAGATTTAAAGTGGTTGTTAAGCCACTATCTAATCTTTATATCATCCCCTCTGTCAGATAAAAAGCTGTATCCTAGTGCCTGTGCTTTATTTAAAAAAAAAGCCCATTTCTACCTGTTTTTACAGCATCTCCCAGCGACCACGTGACTCCAGGCTCTCTGCTCTCCCCGCAGGGAGGAAAGGAGGAGAAAGCCTGGAGTCACGTGATCTGACAGAGGGGATGATATAAAAGTCATATCGTTTTCAAGCAGCAGGGAGAGGAGCAGAGCAGCGCTAGTGAGAGCTGACAGGCAGGGAGGGGAGGGGGAGGACGACAGAGGGAGACACAAAAGTGCTGCAGATAGCAGTGGATGACGGAGGCATGTATGCTGACCACGGCGTCAGGGCTCAGCAGCCATGATATATTGTGGTCAGCGTACAGAGGGGAGGGTAGAAACTGTCAGGATAAGCCAGGTATTTCAGGTGTTACAGGGAGCCAAATTACACAGCACAAATACTGTGCTGTATAACATGCTTTAAGGGAACAGAATCCATATGGTGGTTTTGGAATGATTTTACATATTTTTGCACATTAGCAATTTTATTTGCACATTTAGCACTTTGAACAGTTTTAAGGTTTATGAGACGTGAGGATTTTTTAAGTATTTATTCACATATGTTTTACAATATAACACTTTATAGGGGATAGCAAATAATAGTGTTTAACAGTGCTGTCACTGTAGATATCATTTCTGTGGTTGGGGATTAGGGATGAGCCGAACACCCCCGGGTTCGGTTCGTACCAGAACCTTCGAACGGACCGAAAGTTCACGTGAATTTTCGAACCCTATTCGTTACAATGGACGCGAATGTTCGAAATCAAAATTGCTAATTATAACGGCCAATATGCATGTTAATGTCATAAAACAGGTTTGGGGACCCGGGTCCTGCCCCAGGGGACATATATCAATGCAAAAAGAACTTTTAAAAACTAACGTTTTTTCGGGAGCAGTTTTTTTCATGCATAAAGTGAAAAAAAAAAGTGAAATATTCCTTTAAATATGGTACCTGGGGGGGTGTCTAATGTATGCCTGTGAAGTGGCATGTGTTTCCCGTGTTTAGAACTGTCCCTGCACAAAATGACATTTGTAAAGGAAAAAAATAAGCCATTTAAAACCACTTGCGGCTTTAATGTCATGTCTTGTCCTGGCCATATGGCTGAAAATCCTTGAGAAAAATGGCATGGCTACCCCATCACCCCCCCCCCCCACCCCAGCCCCTTTGGGTCTTGTATGGATATTAAGGGGGACCCCGCACCCAAAATAAAACCCTATACCTACAACCCTATATACTCTGAACAGCAGTATATAGGCGGTGCAAACAAGAGAGGGACTGTAGGTTTGTTCTTAAGTAGAATCTGAACAGGTACATTTTGAAGTGTAGCTCCATCGGAAAAAAAAAATCTATTTTTAAGCTTTTTGGAGAACATAGGGAGGGGTTATCACCCCTGTAACATTTGCTGTCTTTGCACATCTGTTCAGAACATTTCACCTCACTTTCCGTCCCAATGACAAATGTTTTTGGAAAAGTGGGGTTTTAATTGAAACAAGGATTGGTGATAAAGCATCAGTAGAGAGGAGATACCTTTTTCCCAAATTAAATGTAACAGGATAGAATTTCCCTTCCTAGGGGTAGATTTCCTCTCATTTCCTGTTTTCTCCTTCCGTTTGCAAGTAGAAGTCATTTGTAAGTTGGATGTTTGAAAGTAGGGGCCTGCCGTATATACTCTTCAGAAATTTGCCCCATTGGATGTTGGTGTAGCCACAACACTGTAAGCCCTCACAGTTACTCTTGGTGGGCACAGGAATTGGCCCTGCTGTGAATTATTAGATTGAGATTTGTAATTGCATGCACCTGTTGAACAGGGCAGAAAAATTGGGCCTTTGGTGGTGGTGGACGGTGTTGCCACAAGACTGTAAGCCCTCACAGTTACTCTTGGTGGGCGCAGGAATGGGCCCTGCTGTGAACTATTAGATCAAGATTTGTAATTACACGCCCCTGTTAAACAGGGGCTGAAAAATTGTGCCTTAGGCACTGGTGCCACAACACTGCAACCCCTCACAGATACTGTACTTGGAGCACAGCAGTCAGACCTGTTGCGAAGCATTGCTTAAAAAATTGTAATTACACGCCCCTGTTATACAGGGGCTGAAAAATTGTGCCTTAGGCACTGGTGTGGTGGCACCCAGAAACAAAAATGTTCTTCCAAGCTATCAAGGAATGGATCATTGAGGAGGAGGAAGAGGATAGTCAGTGAACATAACAGGACAGTCACTCAGCATCAGACATGGGAACTGTCAAAAAAAAATTTTCGTTACGTTTCGTCCCGTTTCGTATATAAAAAAATTCGTAATTCGTGTACGAAATTCCGTTCGAATTCGTACGAAATACGAATTTCGTACGAATCGTACATTTTTTTCGAATCGTTACGAATCGTTAGTAAAGTTACAAATCGTTACGAATCGTTAACGCGGCTAATGAATTGTCGGTTCTCGTAACATAGAGAACAATTCGAATCCAACTACAAATATCGAATTTCAATTTCAAGTTACGAATAGTTACGAATCGTTAGTAAATCCAACTACAAATATCGAATTTCAACTAATATGAAAGAAATTATAATAGCGGATATAACGAATGCTTCGAATGAATTCGAGATTCAGTATATCCAATATAGAGAACTGTTCCCAGGGCCAGATTAAGAACATTATGGGCCTGGTGCTGAGGATTTTGGTGGGGCCTTTTATAAACAATAAATAAAAATGCAAACTATTTTTTGTTGTAACAAATTAAATTAAAGAGAGACAGGGAGGGAGGATGAGAGAGAGAAAGGGGATGAAAGAGGTGTGAGGGGTAAGGGAGGGAGGGTGAGAGAGAAAGGGGGGATGAGAGAAAGAGGATGCACATGAGCATGTGTGGGAATGACATCAACGCAGCCCGGCCAAGGCAAGTGACCGAAGGCACAGAACCCGCAAGGAAGATCGGGTGAAGATGGAAGCGCCCGGGACCTGCCGGATTGATCACAGCACAGCACTGGAGGGCTCAGTCTGACAGGTAAGTGTACCCTAATGTGCTAATATGCTGTGCATACTTGTACATTATGGCATAACCTACCTCAGGGCCTCTAAAAAGTAGTAATGTTAGAAATTTTAACTACCGCTTTTTTTTACAAGTGCTATATTTAGAGTAGCTGACACCCCCTATGTTCCTCTATATAGTAATTACAAAATTAAATAAGTACTAATAATGGTGCAGAACAAATATGAGGACTGAGATTTCCTTTAGTTGAACTAACAAAAGTGTGCCCATTCTAGAGCTGGTAACATTGAGGATATTCAGTATAATTTTAAAGAACTTTTTTTGTGGGTAAGAGGCATAGGGGAGAAGTATAGGTGGTATAAAAGTGGGAAGTATGTGCAGGTGAGGGAGAGGAATGTGGAGGGTCTAACAGTGGGCACTATGTACATGAGGAGTGCGGAGGGTATAGCAGAAGGCACTATGTACAGCAGAGGAATGTGAAGGGTATGACAGTAGGCAGTATGCACAGCAGAGGAGTGTGGAGGGTATGCCAGTGGGGAGGAGTATGACAGAGGGTAGTTTGTACCGGAGAGAAGTGTGGAGGGTATGACAGTGGGCAGTATGTACAGGAGAGGAGTGCGGAGGGTATGGCAGAAATCACTATGTACAGGAGAGGAGTGTGAAGGGTATGACAGTGGGCAGGATGCACAGCAGAGGAGTGTAGAGGGTATGACAGTGGGCACTATGTATAAGAGAAGAGTGTGGAGGGTATGCCAGTGAGTAGTATATACAGGAGAGGAGTGTGGAGGGTAGGACAGTAAGCAGTAATTACAGGAGAGGAGTGTGGAGGGTATGACGGTGGGCACTATGTATAGGAGAGAAGTATGGAAGGTATGACAGTGAGTAGTATGTACAGGAGAGGAGTGTGGAGGGTATGACAGTGGGCAGTTTGCAGAGCAGAGGAGTGTGGAGGGTATGCCAGTGGGCAGTATGTACAGGAGAGTAGTGTGGGGGGAATGACAGATGGTAGTTTGTACCGGAGAGGAGTGTGAAGGGTATGACAGTGGGCAGTATGTACAGGAGAGGAGTGTGGAGGGTATGACAGTGAGCAGTATGTACAGGAGAGGAGTGTGGAGGGTATGATGGTGGGCACTATGTACAGGAGAGGAGTGTGGAGGGTATGACAGTGGACAGTATGCACAGCAGAGGAGTGTAGAGGGTATGACAGTGGGCACTATGTATAGGAGAGGAGTGTGGAGGGTATGACAGTGAGCAGTATGTACAGGAGAGGAGTGTGGAGGGTATGATGGTGGGCACTATGTATAGGAGAGGAGTGTGGAGGGTATGACAGCGAGCACTATGTACAGGAGAGGAGTGTGTAGGATATGTCAACGGGCGCTATGTATAGGAGAGAAGTGTGGAGGGTATAACAGTGAGCAGTATATACAGGAGAGAAGTGTGGAGAGTATGACAGGGGGCACTATGTATAGGAGATGAGGATAAGGGAAAATGTAAAGGTTTGTGGAAGGATGTTTAGGGACTGTGTAGTGGTTAAGCGGGCCATACATGGATTGAAATTACACCAATTAAGCAGAGACCAGCCATAGTCGATATATGTATCTACCTGGTTTTACACAAGTCAACCTATTAACCGACTTGAGTACAACCAGCCTGTCAGGTTTTCCCCAAAACAATCAGTGCTGCCAGCTTTAGTTAGCAACACTAATCATTGTATTCACTGGCAGAACACAATAACACTGCAGCAGTGGTTCCCCCATTCACAGCAGGTCAGCAGGTGAGAGGGTGTGTGGGGACAGGCTGGGGAGAGATACTAGTCAGTGGCTGGTGAGGCACTGGTTAGTATCAGAGCCAGATACACACAGGTTACATATGCTGCGATCGTTAGACCGAGAGCAAAATTCTAGCACTAGACCTCATCTGTAACTCTAAACATGTAACCTGTAAAAAAATTTAAAGCATCGCTTTGGTACACAAAAAAAAATTGTGCTAACTTTAGTGTTTTTTTTTATGAATGAAACAGTTTCTTTCCAAAAAAAACATTTGAAAAATTGCTGAGCAAATATTGTGTAACATAAAAAGTTGCAAAGACCACCATTTTATTCCATAGGGTGTCTGCTAAAACAACATATATAATGCTTGAGGGTTCTGAGTAATTTTCTAGCAAAAAAAAAATGATGATTTATACATGTAGGAGTATCTCTGTATCTCCGGAACCATAGATGAAAGCAGCCCCATATTTTAACCAGTGCTGGGATAGGTCTTTATCTAGCTACCCCCCAAATGGGGGGGGGGGGGGGGTCTCTGTGACTCCTGATCACTGAGCTACAACCCTCAAAGTCGATCTTTTTTTTTCTTTTTTTTGTGGGGCAAATGGGCCTATATTGAGAAAAGGGCCTGGAGCTGCAGCTCCAATAGCCCCTATGTTAATCCGGCCCTGACTGTTCCTGCACAAAGTGTCATTTTTGAGGGAAAAAAAGCTATTTAAAATCACTCGCGGCTAATGAAATGTCGGCTCCGTAACACAGAGAACAGTCATTCATTGATAAAAAAAAAAGCGTGGGGGTCCCCCCAAATTCAATAACCAGGCCCTTCAGGTCTGGGATGGATTTTAAGGGGAACCGCGGCCAAAAAAAAAAAAAATGGCGTGGGGTCCCCCTCAAAATCCATACCAGACCCTTTATCCAAGCACGCAACCTGGCAGGCCGCAGGAAAAGAGGGGGGACGAGAGCGCCCCCCCTCCCGCCTGAACCGTACCAGGCCACATGCCCTCAACATTGGGAGGGTGCTTTGGGGGTCTGAGACCCCCAAAGCACCTTGTCCCCATGTTGATGGGGACAAGGGCCTCATCCCCACAACCCTGGCGGTGGTTGTGGGGGTCTGCGGGCGGTGGGCTTATCAGAATCTGGAAGCCCCCTTTAACAAGGGGACCCCCAGATCCCGCCCCCCCCTCTGTGTGAAATGGTAAGGGGAACAAAATTATTATATTATATAGTATATATATATATATATATATAGTATATATATATATATATAGTATGCCTGTGAAGGGGCGCATGTTTCCCGTGCTTAGAACTGTCTCTGTACAATGTGTCATTTTTGCATGAAAAAAAAGCTATTTAAAATCACTCGCGGCTAATTGCCGGTTCCCGTAACACAGAGAACAATTCGAATCCAACAACTACCAAATATCTAATTTCAACTAATATGAAAGAAATTATAATAGCGGATATAACGAATGATTCAAATGCATTTGAGATTCAGTATATCTAATATCGAGAACTGTTCCTGCACAATGTCATTTTTGCAGGGGAAAAAAAGCTATTTAAAATCACTCGTGGCTATTGCCGGCAAATGAATTGTCGGATCCGTAACACAGAGAACAGTCAATCATTGAAGTCATTGATAAAAAAAAGCGTGGGGGTACCCCCAAATTCAATAACCAGGCCCTTCAGGTCTGCTATGGATATTAGGGGAACCCCAAGCCAAAGAAAAAAAAAATGGCGTGGGGTCCCCCTAAATAACCATACCAGACCCTTGAGGTCTGGGATGGATTTTAAGGGGAACCCCAGCCAAAAAAATGGCGTGGGGTCCCCCTCAAAATCCATACCACACCATTATCCGAGCACGCAACCTGGCAGGCCGCAGGAAAAGAGGGGGGACGAGAGCGGCCCCCCCTCCCTCCTGAACCATACCAGGCCACATACCCTCAACATTGGGAGGGTGCTTTGGGGGTCTGAGACCCCCAAAGCACCTTGTCCCCGTGTTGATGAGGACAAGGGCCTCATCCCCACAACCCTGGCCGGTGGTTGTGGGGGTCTGCAGGTGGGGGGCTCATCGGAATCTGGAAGCCCCCTTTAACAAGGGGACCCCCAGATCCCCCCCCCCCCCTGTGTGAAATGTTAAGGGGGTACAAAAGTACCCCTACCATTTGACCAAAAAAAGGAGACAAAAATGGTAAAAATGACAGGAGATTGTCTTTGACAATTCCTTTATTAAAATCTTCTTTCTTCTGGTCTTCCTTCTTCCTTTCTTCATCCTTCGGTTTCTTCATCTTCTCCTTCCGGCATCTTCTTCCATCTTCTTCTTCCTCTGATCCGCTTCTTCTTGCGCCGGTCTTCTCGTCCGGCATCAGCATTGGCGTCTGTTCTTGGGCCGCTCCTCGCAATGGGAGGCTCCGCTGTGTGAGGCTTCGCTCCGGCTGACAGGTCTTTTATAACAGGGGGCACCTGGTGACCCCGCCCCCCCTCTGACGTCATGGGAAAAGCCATAGGGAAGTCCCCATGACGTCCCCGTGCGTCAGAGGGGGCGGGGTTACCAGGTGCCCTCCGTTATAAAAGACCTGTCAGCCGGAGCGAAGCCTCACACAGCGGGAGCCTCCCATTGCGAGGAGCGGCCCGAGAACTGACGCCGATGCCGGACGAGAAGGACGAGAAGACCGGCGTAAGAAGAAGCGGATCGGAGGAAGAAGGAGATGGAAGAAGAAGATGGAAGATGAAGAAACCGAAGGATGAAGAAAGAAGAAGACCAGAAGAAAGAAGAAGAAAGAAGATTTTAATAAAGGAATTGTCAAAGACCGTCTCCTGTCATTTTTACCATTTTTGTCACCTTTTTTTGGTGAAATGGTAGGGGTACTTTTGTACCCCCTTACCATTTCACACAGGGGGGGGCGGGATCTGGGGGTCCCCTTGTTAAAGGGGGCTTCCAGATTCTGATAAGCCCACCGCCCGCAGACCCCCACAACCACCGGCCAGGGTTGTGGGGATGAGGCCCTTGTCCTCATCAACACGGGACAAGGTGCTTTGGGGGTCTCAGACCCCCAAAACACCCTCCCAATGTTGAGGGCATGTGGCCTGGTACGGTTCAGGAGGGAGGGGGGGCCGCTCTCGTCCCCCCCTCTTTTCCTGCGGCCTGCCAGGTTGCGTGCTCGGATAATGGTGTGGTATGGATTTTGAGGGGGACCCCACGCCATTTTTTTTGGCTGGGGTTCCCCTTAAAATCCATCCCAGACCTCAAGGGTCTGGTATGGATATTTAGGGGGACCCCACGCCATTTTTTTTTTTTCTTTGGCTTGGGGTTCCCCTAATATCCATAGCAGACCTGAAGGGCCTGGTTATTGAATTTGGGGGTACCCCCACGCTTTTTTTTATCAATGACTTCAATGATTGACTGTTCTCTGTGTTACGGATCCGACAATTCATTGGCCGGCAATAGCCGCGAGTGATTTTAAATAGCTTTTTTTTCCTGCAAAAATTACATTGTGCAGGAACAGTTCTCAATATTAGATATACTGAATCTCGAATGCATTCGAATCATTCGTTATATCCGCTATTATAATTTCTTTCATATTAGTTGAAATTAGATATTTGGTAGTTGTTGGATTCGAATTGTTCTCTGTGTGTTACGGGAATCGGCAATTAGCCGCGAGTGATTTTAAATAGCTTTTTTTTCCTGCAAAAATGACACCTTGTACAGAGACAGTTCTAAGCACGGGAAACATGCGCCCCTTCACAGGCATACTATAGAGTATATAGTATATATATATATATATATATAGTATGCCTGTGAAGGGGCGCATGTTTCCCGTGCTTAGAACTGTCTCTGTACAATGTGTCATTTTTGCAGGAAAAAAAAGCTATTTAAAATCACTCGCGGCTAATTGCAGGTTCCCGTAACACAGAGAACAATTCGAATCCAACAACTACCAAATATCTAATCTCAACTAATATGAAAGAAATTATAATAGCGGATATAACGAATGATTCAAATGCATTCGAGATTCAGTATATCTAATATCAAGAACTGTTCCTGCACAATGTCATTTTTGCAGGAAAAAAAGCTATTTAAAATCACTCGCGGCTATTGCCGGCAAATGAATTGTCGGATCCGTAACACAGAGAACAGTCATTCATTGAAGTCATTGATAAAAAAAAGCGTGGGGGTCCCCAGCCAAAAAAAAATAAATAAGAAAATGGCGTGGGGTCCCCCTAAATATCCATACCAGACCCTTGAGGTCTGGGATGGATTTTAAGGGGAACCCCATTCAAAAAAAATGGCGTGGGGTCCCCCTCAAAATCCATACCAGACCCTTTATCCGAGCACGCAACCTGGCAGGCCACAGGAAAAGAGGGGGGGACGAGAGCGCCCCCCCTCCCTCCTGAACCGTACCAGGCCACATGCCCTCAACATTGGGAGGGTGCTTTGGGGTCCCCCCCAAAGCACCTTGTCCCCATGTTGATGAGGACAAGGGCCTCATCCCCACAACCCTGTCCGGTGGTTGTGGGGGTCTGCGGGCGGGGGGCTTATCGGAATCTGGAAGCCCCCTTTAACAAGGGTACCCCCAGATCCCGGCCCCTCCCTGTGTGAAATGGTAAGGGGGTACAAAAGTACCCTACCATTTCACCAAAAAAGTGTCAAAAATGGTAAAAATGACAGGAGACGGTCTTTGACAATTCCTTTATTAAAATCTTCTTTCTTCTTTCTTCTGGTCTTCCTTTCTTCATCCTTCGGTTTCTTCATCTTCTCCTTCCGGCATCTTCTTCCATCTTCTTCGCAAAAGAAAAGAAAAAATTCTCCCTGAGAGGTGGGGTTTTTAGGCAGCAGAGGGTTTGGTAAAAGATTATTATGTCGTACGACAAAGTGGGTTTATTGAGAGACACAGTCCATCCAAATCAGTTTAGAAAATTTATTTATGTCTAAAAAATTTTTTTAATATAACAGTGAAGATATAAAAGACAAGCCCATACAGAGTATATTAAAAGGCAGTACAGTACATACAGGTAAAACCAAATAATTGAAAGCTGATCCCTTAGC
Organism: Lithobates sylvaticus; assembly: GCA_028564925.1. NCBI lineage: Eukaryota > Metazoa > Chordata > Amphibia > Anura > Ranidae > Lithobates > Lithobates sylvaticus. The sequence continues at coordinate 497,774,458 of CM053029.1, forward strand.
CAAAGAGGCCGGGGGAAGAGATCAGTGGAGGGCGACAAAATAACTGACGCGTTTCGACCTGTTTTGTTTTGTGTAGGTCTTCTTCAGAGTTTTTTTGTCTGTTGAGGTAAAAGACAACATAACAACATCTATTCATTTTTATATAGAATATGTCGCACCTGTGTCTATATATGTAAACAGGCACAGGTGTGTAACTTAGATCAAATATAGTTACCAGTATGTGTGTAGTATGTCGAATAGTCTTCTGTATGGGGATTAATAAAACTCCCATCAATTCTTCAAGTGGTTTCCAAATGTGGCCTCCACAGGTGGGTCCAGTCGAGGGCAAAACGTCCGGGTTGCATGTGGCTTGCGAGGGGTCACACTTGATGCTGACTCACCAAGTGGGGATCCCAGGAGCGCCCCAAGGCGCGGTGGGAGGGGGGGGAGGGGAGGGAAAGTGAAGCCGGTATCGGCGCACCGGCAGCAGAGGACCCCTGGAATAAACCAAAATGTCACCAGCATGTATGTTTAGGGGAGAAAACAGGGGGAGGGATAGAAGGAAAGAGGGAAACAAAGTTTTTTTGTCCCTTACTCCAAATATATCATGGTATCATTGTTTCTCATCTACATGGCATAAAGTCCCCTGGGAAAGTTTTTATATAGTTTATAATTGATTAATGCAAAGGGACAAGCGGGGAAGAAGAAAGAGAGAGAGAAGAAAGGAAAATAATAATATGGCGCGCTTCATATATGAGAAGAAAAAGAAGGGATAGATGAGGGTGGGAGTAGGTCTGGATAATAGAATAGAGTGTGAAAAAATAATAAAAATGATGGAGGAGAGAGAAGAAGAGGAGCAGGGAACGGGTAGTGGTGCGTGGAGAGGGGAAAAATGGGGGGGGGGGTTGAGGGAAGGAGGGGGGGGAAGGAATAGGGACAGAAAAGGAAATGGGAAAAGGGGGGGGGGGGAGAGGAAGGAAGGGGAAAAGGGGAGGGGAGAGGGTGAAAAGAGGAGGGGAAGAGGGGAAAAAATAAAAAATAAAAAAGAAGCAGTGGGGGGTGATGGGTGAAAAAAGAGATAAAAGAGGTGTGTTAATGAGGAAAGTGGTGTAAGGTGACAGAAGGGGAGGTAACAGGGGAGGGCGGGTGTAGTGAGAATGGTGCAGGGAGGGGGGAGGGGAAGGGGAAAAAAATGTGACTGTGAGACAAAATGCGGAGAGGGTGTGGAAAAGAGGGAGGGGGGGGAAGCGGGAAAAAAGAGGGAAATTATGGGGGAAGAAGAAGAAAGGGGAGTGAATGGGGAAAGAACAGGATGGGGAATGAGGGGGAAGGGGGAATTGAAAAATTGTGCTAAAACCAAAAAGTGTGGGGTGACGAAGGGGGACCAGGGAAGAAGGGAAAATAAGTGCCGTGAAGGATAGTGACAAAGTGGGATTGAAACTGAACTAAACTGAAAAAAAATGAAAATAAAAGAGTGAAAAAAACAAGATTGGTGAATTGAGAAGAATAGAGGGGGGCGGTGGATAGGGCAATAGGGAAAATGGGGGGAGATAAACCAAGGTGGAAGGTGAATGAGTGAGTGTGTGATACGTGTGTGTGTGAGAAGTGAGAGCTAAGATGGTGGAAAAGGGGGAAGGAGAGAAAGGGGGAAGGGAAGGGGGGGGGGATTGGGGGGAGTTCCCAAAGGGAAAATGGAAAGAGATTGCCATCATGCACTAAGGAGTTAAATAATGATTCAATTTACCTTAAAGGTTTAAAGTGGATCCCAGGGGCTGCAGAGTAGAAGAAGGCCAAAGCCTTTGACCTGGTCAGAGCGACCTTTAAAGATGTCGTGACCAGGTATCTGATACCGTCCAGGGGTAAAACAAGGTGGAAAAAGGGAAAGGGAGGTTATTGTGGAACCCCCTTGAAATATCCTAACTGAAATTCCCCAGGGAAAATGGAAAGATACTCACTATTGACCGGAAGTGTTCAAGGAGCGTGCGTAGCCCACTGCGGAGATGGAGTGATGTACTCCACTCCGTGTGGCTATATATGCACGCAACTGCTAGTGATTGGTCCAATGCCGCCGCCGCTCTGGCCCCTCCCCCTCCAAATCCCCCACACACCGATCCGCAGCCACGGGCGTCCCGGGGGGGGACCCCACCAGTCGTCATGGCGGCCATACAGGTCTGCCTCGTGTGCACCCCGTTCTCTGGAGGCGTGGCCCTGCTGAGGCATCACCCACGTCGCAATTGCGTGACGTCATAGACCTGCGCGGAACCTGTCACGCAATTGCGACGTGGATGATGCCTCAGCAGGGCCACGCCTCCAGAGAACGCCGGGGGGGTGCACACGAGGCGGACCTGTATGGCCGCCATGACGACTGGTGGGGTCCCCCCCGGGACGCCCGTGGCTGCGGATCGGTGTGTGGGGGATTTGGAGGGGGAGGGGCCAGAGCGGCGGCGGCATTGGACCAATCACTAGCAGTTGCGTGCATATATAGCCACACGGAGTGGAGTACATCACTCCATCTCCGCAGTGGGCTACGCACGCTCCTTGAACACTTCCAGTCAATAGTGAGTATCTTTCCATTTTCCCTGGGGAATTTCAGTTAGGATATTTCAAGGGGGTTCCACAATAACCCCCTTTCCCTTTTTCCACCTTGTTTTACCCCTGGACGGTATCAGATACCTGGTCACGACATCTTTAAAGGTCGCTCTGCCCAGGTCAAAGGCTTTGGCCTTCTTCTACTCTGCAGCCCCTGGGATCCACTTTAAACCTTTAAGGTAAATTGAATCATTATTTAACTCCTTAGTGCATGATGGCAATCTCTTTCCATTTTCCCTTTGGGAACTCCCCCCAATCCCCCCCCCCCTTTTCCTCCCCCCCCTTCCCTTCCCCCTTTCTCTCCTTCCCCCTTTTCCACCATCTTAGCTCTCACTTCTCACACACACACGTATCACACACTCACTCATTCACCTTCCACCTTGGTTTATCTCCCCCCATTTTCCCTATTGCCCTATCCACCGCCCCCCTCTATTCTTCTCAATTCACCAATCTTGTTTTTTTCACTCTTTTATTTTCATTTTTTTCAGTTTAGTTCAGTTTCAATCCCACTTTGTCACTATCCTTCACGGCACTTATTTTCCCTTCTTCCCTGGTCCCCCTTCGTCACCCCACACTTTTTGGTTTTAGCACAATTTTTCAATTCCCCCTTCCCCCTCATTCCCCATCCTGTTCTTTCCCCATCCTGTTCTTTCCCCATTCACTCCCCTTTCTTCTTCTTCCCCCATAATTTCCCTCTTTTTTCCTGCTTCCCCCCCCCTCCCTCTTTTCCACACCCTCTCCGCATTTTGTCTCACAGTCACATTTTTTTTCCCCCTTCCCCTCCCCCCTCCCTGCACCATTCTCACTACACCTGCCCTCCCCTGTTCCCTCCCCTTCTGTCACCTTACACCACTTTCCTCATTAACACACCTCTTTTATCTCTTTTTTCACCCATCACCCCCCACTGCTTCTTCCCCCCCCCCTCTTCCCCTCCTCTTTTCACCCTCTCCCCTCCCCTTTTCCCCTTCCTTCCTCTCCCTCCCTTCCCCCCCCCCCTTTTCCCATTTTCTTTTCTGTCCCTATTCCTTCCCTCCTTCCCTCAACCCCCCCCCCCCCCCCCCCCCATTTTTCCCCTCTCCCCGCACCACTACCCATTCCCTGCTCCTCTTCTTCTCTCTCCTCCATCATTTTTATTATTTTTTCACACTCTATTCTATTATCCAGACCTACTCCCACCCTCATCTATCCCTTCTTTTTCTTCTCATATATGAAGCGCGCCATATTATTCTTTTCCTTTCTTCTCTCTCTCTCTTTCTTCTTCCCCACTTGTCCCTTTGCATTAATCAATTATAAACTATATAAAAACTTTCCCAGAGGACTTTATGCCATGTAGATGAGAAACAATGATACCATGATATATTTGGAGTAAGGGACAAAAAAACGTTGTTTCCCTCTTTCCTTCTATCCCTCCCCCTGTTTTCTCCCCTAAACATACATGCTGGTGACATTTTGGTTTATTCCAGGGGTCCTCTGCTGCGGATGCGCCGATACCGGCTTCACTTTCCCTCCCCTCCCCCCCCCCCTCCCGCCGCGCCTTGGGGCGCTCCTGGGATCCCCACTTGGTGAGTCAGCATCAAGTGTGACCCCTCGCAAGCCACACGCAACCCGGATGTTTTGCCCTCGACTGGACCCACCTGTGGAGGCCACATTTGGAAACCACTTGGAGAATTGATGGGAGTTTTATTAATCCCCATACAGAAGACTATTCGACATACTACACACATACTGGTAACTATATTTGATCTAAGTTACACACCTGTGCCTGTTTACATATATAGACACAGGTGCGACATATTCTATATAAAAATGAATAGATGTTGTTATGTTGTCTGTTACCTCAACAGACAAAAAAACTCTGAAGAAGACCTACACAAAACAAAACAGGTCGAAACGCGTCAGTTATTTTGTCACCCTCCACTGATCTCTTCCCCCGGCCTCTTTGGCTAAGGGATCAGCTTTCAATTATTTGGTTTTACCTGTATGTACTGTACTGCCTTTTAATATACTCTGTATGGGCTTGTCTTTTATATCTTCATTGTTATATTAAAAAAATTTTTTAGACATAAATACATTTTCTAAACTGATTTGGATGGACTGTGTCTCTCAATAAACCCACTTTGTCGTACGACATAATAATCTTTTACCAAACCCTCTGCTGCCTAAAAACCCCACCTCTCAGGGAGAATTTTTTCTTTTCTTTTGCATCCAATCCCGGGGTGAGCAGCAACCCATTGCCTCCATAGGTGTCATTACCTGTTCCTTCCATCTTCTTCTTCCTCCGATCCGCTTCTTCTTGCTCCGGTCTTCTCGTCCTTCTCGTCCGGCATCTTCTTCCATGGCGTCGGCGTCTGTTCTTCCGTCGGGCCGCTCCTCTCAATGGGAGGCTCCCGCTGTGTGAGGCTTCGCTGCGTCTGACAGGTCTTTTATAACGGAGGGCACCTGTTGACCCCGCCCCCCTCTGACGTCATGGGGAAAGCCATAGGGAAGTCCCCATGACGTCCCCATGCGTCAGAGGGGGCGGGGTTACCAGGTGTCCTCCGTTATAAAAGACCTGTCAGCCAGATCGAAGCCTCACACAGCGGGAGCCTCCCATTGCGCGGAGCGGCCCAGAAGAGACGCCGATGCCGGACAAGAAGGACGAGAAGACCGGAGCAAGAAGAAGCGGATCGGAGGAAGAAGAAGATGGAAGAAGATGCCGGAAGGAGAAGATGAAGAAACCGAAGGATGAAGAAAGGAAGAAGACCAGAAGAAGAAAGAAGATTTTTTTTTTTTTTTAAATCTTTTATTTATTTCACAAGACAAGAGAATACAAAAGAACTTCTTCCCCCGGTATACAAATTGAAAATCATATAATCATATTATCAAACTTTCACACAGGGTCAGATTCCTCTCTTTCATCTAACCCCTATGTACTAATTCAGACAATCGGCTAATATTACCCGGGTTCCATCTCATTCCCTTCCTGTCTCGAATTTTTTCCATTCTGTTATTAACCCCTTCATTAAAAATCTATCTCAAGGCAAAGAGAAAAAGAAAGAGAAGAAGAAAAAAAAAAAAAAAACCCCCCCCCAAAAGGGGGAGGGGGGGGGGGAGGGGGAAAAAATCCACAGCATCCCCTCCCTCTCCCTCCAAACCGAGGCAAGAGGGGGTGATATAGGGGGGACAGAGAACGGCGAGGGCACCCTCATTGAACAGTCACTACTTCCCTACTCTCCCCGTTATCCCCCTCCGAACTATGATACCCTTCTTTAGTCAGCTACATCGCCTTCAAACAGCGTCCGTCCTTCATCTGAGAATATATACACATTCCAGGGTGTCCATGTTTTAATATATTGTTCCTTTTGATGATCTTTCGAGAGGATTAATTCCTCCATCTTCTTAATTTCTTCTACTTTTTTAGCCCACATGCCTATGGTAGGTGCCTGTGTAGATTTCCAGCATAGGGGTATGCATGCTTTAGCAGCATTGAGAAGGTGACAGAGAACTAATTTTTTATAAGTTTTCCTCGGTATATTAGATACGTGGAGCATAAAGAGTGCCGGGTCATATGATATTGGTATTTCTGTGACATTTTGGGCAATTTGGTATATTCTCTTCCAAAAATATTCTAATTTTGGGCATGACCAAAATATGTGAAGAATTGTACCCCTCTCTTCTTGGCATCTCCAACATTGGTCTGTCAAAGATGGGTATATTTTATGTAGGTTTATGGGGGTTTGATACCATCTGGTCGTCACTTTATAGTTTGTTTCTTGTATATTTGTACTTATGGCCGTTCCATGTATACAGCTTATTATGTTTTGCCGCTGTGGCTCCGTAAACTTACGTCCCAAATCTTCCTCCCAATCCGTAAGGCACTGTAACTGATAGTCCTCTGGTGGACTAATCAGTAGTTTGTATACTACCGATAGGGCGTGTCGCATTATCCCCTCTTCCGAGCAGATGGTCTCATATCTAGTAAGATTTGGGCTGAGACCATCTAATCCCGGTAATGACCGTAGGAAGTTTGTTAATTGGAAGGCTCTCCAAAAGTCTAATCCAAAGGTGCTTGTTCTATCCATTAGTTCTCGCATCGATCGCCAATTATTTTTTAGCTTGAAGTGGGATAGCTGGAAATGGCCGTTTTGTCTTATTGCCTGGAAAACTGGATCTTGACATCCTGGAGGAAATGCAGGGTTCCCCAAGATTGGGTACATTAGGGAGTAAGCTGACCCCAGGGAGTATTTTCTGAATATTACCTTGCATATCTGCACCGTCACTCCTATTAATGGATGTTTTTTTATGTCATTTGGCATTGCCGAATTACCCCACGGTGCCCTTGCGAGTAAGATATTACTCTGAGCCTGTTCCAGACTTGGCCACAATTTAATTGATTGGTGTCGGTTCCAATCGATGAGCCTTGTCAGATGTATTGCCTGCTGATATTTTCTTATATCAGGTACCGCTAACCCTCCATGTTTCTTTAGATACATCAATTGTTGTCTCTTCAGTCTTGGGCGTTTATATGCCCAAATAAAATCAAAAAACATTTTGGTCACCTGATCTAGATATTTAGAGGGGATGTATATCGGAAAGGCTTGAAGGAAATAAAGGAATTTAGGGAGTATACACATCTTAATGATGTTACACCTTCCAAACCATGAGTGTAGTCCCGTCTTCCATTTCTCCAGTAGCTCCCTCGTCTCTCTTAACAGGGGTGGGAAGTTTAATTCAAATATTTTGGAAGTTTTAGATGGTATATTTGTTCCTAGGTATCTTAGGGCTGTTATTGTCCATTTAAATTTGAAACTAGTCTGGAGATTTAAAAGCTCCGATTGTTTTATACCTATTCCCATTGCCTCTGATTTCTTAAAATTAATCTTCAGGTTCGACAGGTTACCATACCTATTAAACTCATGCAAGAGCATCGGTAGGGAAATTATTGGGTTTGTGAGTGAAAACATCATGTCATCCGCATATGCGGATATCTTCTGTTGGGTGTCCCCTATCGTCACTCCCTGGATATCTGGATTTAGCCGAACCGTACATAAAAAAGGTTCCAATGCCAGGGCAAATAGGAGTGGCGATAGGGGACAGCCTTGTCTCGTACCATTTTTTATCATGAAAGGCTCTGACAGGACACCGTTGGCTCTAACTCGAGCCGAGGGTTCCGAATATATTGTGCCTATGCGAGCCATCATCACCTCTCCTATCCCCACATATCTTAGTACTGTCATCATGAAATGCCAGTCGACCCTATCAAAGGCCTTTTCTGCGTCCGTTCCTAACAGAACACACGGAGTTTTATTCCTGTTTACTACATGTACGAGATTTGTTACCTTGATTATATTATCCCTAGCCTCGCGGGTAGGTACAAATCCTACTTGGTCCATATGAATCAAGGTTGGAATGTATTCTTGAATTCTGGTGGCTATCATTTTGGTAAGTATTTTTAGATCAGTATTTAACAGTGAGATTGGCCTGTAACTACCGCAGGCAGTCGGGTCTTTCCCTTCCTTGTATATCACTGTTATGTGGGCCATGAGAGTCTCTTGGGAGAGCTTCCTATCTGGTCCCAGTCCATTAAATAGTTTCACCAGGAATTTACCTAGAGATGCAATAAGAGTTTTATAATATGCAATGGTAAACCCGTCTGGGCCTGGGGCCTTTCCTAGTTTAATATTTCCTATCGCTTTTTGGATCTCTTCCAATGTAAATGGTTCATCTAATATTTTACTAACTTCCGGGGATAATTTCGACATATGAGAATTAGATAGGTATTCTTCTGTCTGAGTCTGAGGAGAGGGGTCTTTCGCTAAATTGTATAGATCTGAGTAGTATCTTTGAAATTCCCTCACGATGTCTTTAGGGAAGGAACATTTCTGTCCATTTGCCTTTATTATATGTGGTATATAGTTCCCTAGTCTCTGTTCTCTTAGAGTCCTGGCTAAGGCCCTACCACATTTATTCCCGGACTCGTATGATATCCTCCTGCATATCTGTATTTGTGCTTTCGCCTTATATATCATTAGATCTACTATCTTTTTGCGTAGGGTCAAGAAAGAAGATTTTAATAAAGGAATTGTCAAAGACTATCTCCTGTAATTTTTACCATTTTTGTCACCTTTTTTGGTGAAATGGTAGGGGTACTTTTGTACCCCCTTACCATTTCACACGGGGGGCGGGATCTGGGGGTCCCCTTGTTAAAGGGGACTTCCAGATTCCGATAAGCCCCCCGCCCGCAGAACCCCACAACCACCGGCCAGGGTTGTGGGGATGAGGCCCTTGTCCTCATCAACATGGGGACAAGGTGCTTTGGGGGTCTCAGACCCCCAAAGCACCCTCCCAATGTTGAGGGCATGTGGCCTGGTACGGTTCAGGCGGGAGGGGGGGCGCTCTCGTCCCCCCCTCTTTTCCTGTGGCTTGCCAGGTTGCATGCTCGGATAAAGGGTCTGGTATGGATTTTGAGGGGACCCCACGCCATTTTTTTTTTTTGGCCGGGGTTCCCCTTAAAATCCATTCCAGACCTGAAGGGTCTGGTATGGATATTTAGGGGGGACCCCACGCCATTTTTTTTTTTTGGCTGGGGTCCTCCTTAATATCCATACCAGACCTGAAGGGCCTGGTTATTGAATTTGGGGGGACCCCTACGCTTTTTTTTTTTTTTTTATATCAATGAATGACTGTTCTCTGTGTTACGGAGCCGCCAATTCATTTGCCGGCAATAGCCGCAAGTGGTTTTAAATAGCTTTTTTTTCTGCAAAAATGACACTTTGTCATTCGAATTCATTCGTTATATCTGCTATAATAATTTCTTTCGAATTAGTTGAAATTCGATACTGGTAGTTGGATTCGAATAATTTGGAGCTGAAATTCGTAAACGGAATTTTTCCTGCAAAAATGACACTTTGTCATTCGAATCATTCGTTATATCCGCTATAATAATTTCTTTCATATTAGTTGAAATTCGATATTTGGTAGTCGGATTCGAATAAATTCGGCGACGAAATTTGTAAACAGAATTTCGCATTCCGTATGGAATTCGTATTCGAGAAAATACGTACTACGGATTCGTAAATTCGTACGAATTTCGAATTCGTACGAAACTAATCGCACATGTCTACTCAGCATCAGCATAGGCAGTCTTGAAGGGATGTGACATTATAAATTATTCAGTTATATCCGCTTCAGGTGCCTGGTAGCTGGTGGTGATCCAAGACTGATTCATCTTTATGAAGGTCAGTCGATCAACCGAGTCGGTGGACAGGCGCACCCTGTGATCGGTGACAAATCCTCCAGCAGCACTGAATGTGCGTTCGGAAAGAACGCTGGATGCAAGACAGGCCAGTAGCTCAATTGCATACTGTGCAAGCTCTGGCCAGTGATCCATCCTCAAGACCCAGTAAGCCAGAGGATTTTCGGTGGGAAAGGTGTCCAAGTCTGACCTTGCCCCTAGGTATTCCTGCACCATGTAAATCAGACGCTGGCGATGGTTGCTGGAACCGATCATACCTTGGGGCTGCGGACTAAAAAATTGTCTGAACGCATCGGTCAGACGTCCACCTTCCCCACCGCTCCTTCTGCTACTGACCGAAGCCTCAGCAACTCGTCGTCCAGGACCAGGAGTTTGTAACCTCCCAGTTTCTGGGAACGCGTTGCACAGACCTTTCTGCAAGGCCTCCCTGAGATGTCTCATCCTCTGCTCCCTCTGCGACGGCAAGATAAGGTCCGCAACCTTACCCTTGTACCGTGGATCAAGGAGAGTGGCCAGCCAGTAATGGTCCCTCTCCTTGATCCGAAGAATACGAGGATCCTTCCGCAGGCTTTGCAGGATCAGGGAGGCCATGCAACGTAGGTTAGCTGAGGCATTCGGTCCGGAGTCTTCTGGGTCACTGAGGACGACATGATCGCCAGCCACCTCCTCCCAGCCACGTACAAGTCCACTGGTTTGTTGGGACTGTACATCATCCCTAAAAGACTGCTGCTGCTGAGTGCCAGGCTCCACCTCCATGCTCACACAATCCTCCTCCTCCTCCTCCTCCTCATCCACCTCCTCAATCTCCTCCTGTGTGATGGGTGGGACAGAAGGAGCACTGTCTGGATAAAGGGGGCCTTGAGAGGCAAGGAAGTCCTCCTCTTCCTGGCTCTGTTCTGCCTCAAGTGCCCTGTCCATTATCCCACGCAGCGTATGCTCCAACAGGTGGACAAGAGGTACAGTGTCACTGATGCATGCACTGTCACTGCTCACCATCCTCGTGGCCTCCTCAAATGGTGACAGGACAGTGCATGCATCCCTGATCATGCTCCACTGGCGTGGGGAAAAAAAGCCAAGCTCCCCTGACCCTGTCCTGGTGCCGTAGTCGCAAAGGTACTCGTTGATGGCCCTCTGCTGTGTGTGCAGTCGCTGCAGCATGGCCAACGTTGAGTTCCACCTGGTGAGCATGTCACATATTAGGCGGTTCTTGGGCAGGTTCAACTCCTTTTGCAGCTCAGCCAGCCGAGCACTGGCATTATACCATCGGCGGAAATGCACACAGACTTTCCTGGCCTGCCTCAGGACATCCTGTAAGCCTGGGTACCTGCCCAAGAAACGTGAGCCATACAGGGCACATGGGTGAGCTGCCCCTGTCACAGGGCGGAGAGGAGGTTGGTGCCATTGTCAGAAACCACCATTCCTGGCTTAAGCTGGCGTGGCATCAACCATCTCTCGGCCTGCCCCTGCAGAGCTGCCAGAACCTCTGCCCCAGTGTGGCTCCTGTCCCCCAAACACACCAGCGCAAGCACGGCATGGCATCTTTTTGCCTGCGTACTCGCGTAGCCCCTTGGCCATGGAGTTAGAAGAAGAGGAGGGGGTGGAGGAGAGAGGTGTGTCACAACCAGTAGTAGCATTTTGGAGGCGTGGTGGCGGAACAACCTCCAACACTACTGCACCTTGTCCTGCATCCCTCCCAGCTGCCAAATAGAGTGACCCAATGGGCCGTGAAAGACAGATAACGTCCCTGTCCATGCCTGCTGGACCACGAGTCAGCGGTAATATGCACCTTACCGCTGACCGCCCTGTCCAGCGAGGCATGGACATTGCCTTCCACATGCCGGTAGAGAGCCGGAATCGCCTTCCGTGAGAAAAAGTGGCGTTTGGGAACCTGCCACTGAGGAACCGTACTTTGAACAAACTCACGGAAGGGGGCCGAGTCTACCAACTGAAAAGGCAGCAGTTGAAGTGCTAGCAATTTAGCCAAGCTAGCATTCAACCGCTGGGCATGTGGATGGCTGGGAGTAAACTTCTTTCGACGGTCCAGCAGCCAGGGCAGGGAAATTTGAATCGGACGTCGGTGTACTGCAAGTACTTGGTTGTGACACACCTAATTCTACACCTTCAGTCCTCTCAGAGCAGCTTTCAGAGAGGACTGAAGATATAGTGGGGTTGGAGATCCCAGCTGATGAGGAGCAAGGAGAGGTCCGCTTTGTTCTTTGGTGTGGGTCTTTAATGTGCGCTTGCCAACGAGCTGCATGGCAGGTCGACATATGTCTGGTCATGCTTGTGGTGCCCAAGCGGCTGATGTTTTGGCCACGCGAGATACGCTTGAGACAAATATTGCAAATAGCAGTGGTGCGATCTAATGTACTCATCTCAAAAAAGGCCCACACCAAAGAACTTTTGTGATAACGTGCAGAGGCAGCGCCCTGCACAGGCGGAGCTCTGCGGTGTGATTCAGTTGGTGTGCTGCCCTCTAGCTGGCCTCCGGAGGGCATCCTGCCTCGTTGGACATGTGCCGCCGCCTCCTCCTCCTCCTCTCTCCCTTCAGGCACCCACGTGGAGTCAGTGACCTCATCATCCCCTCCCTCTTCACCACTAGAGCAAACCTGGCAGTATGCTGCAGCTGGTGGAACATGACTGCCAGATTGCTGTCCTTCAGCATCCCCTCTCTCTGCGCGCACACTACTGCCATCCTCAAGCTGGGTATCATCATCCAAGCCTTCAAATCGCATCCTCCTGGAGCATGTACCCAACACTGTGCTCAAAACAGTTCAGGGGACTCCTCAGAAGGACATGGTGGGTCTAGGGAAGGGGTGCCTGACGATGCCATTGAGTACGCGTTGGCAGCTGCTCTGCCAGTACCCTGAGCTTGGGTGAGAGAGGATGAGGAGGGCTTGGTCATCCATTCTACCAAGCCTTCAGCATGATGCGGCTCAACATGTCCAGCTGCCGAAAACAAGGACAAGCGTGTCCCATGGCCACGTGCTGATGACGATGCACGACCACGTCCACGACCAACACTGTTGTCTCTAGAAACAGAGCCTGCTTGCCCTGTGTTCTTGCCTCGGGACTGTCTGCCTCTCCTTGGCGGTCTTCCAGGCATTGTAGTGGGTAGTGTATATTGTGCTGGAGTCACACAGCACACACACTAACTCCTGCAGATGTATGCCTTAGATGACAGTTTAGGCGCCTTAATGGGCAGAGATTTACCCCTCTGTGAAAAGCTGCATCTAAAAATTGTCAAACAATTTCAGAATAATGTTCTCATTGTTAAATTGCAAAGACCATAAATATAACATGCATTACATATTATTAAAAGATTCAGAGAATCTGGCAAAATATCTGTGCGCAAGGGGCAAGGCAAATGCAGTATTGGATTTCCTTGATGTCATTGCATTAAAAACACGCAAATTCTATGATGGACATCACTGCATGGGCTCAGGAGTACATCCAAAAATCTCCATCTGGGAACAGTTAGCTGTGCCATTCAAAAATGAAAAAGAAAAGTAAAATAAAAAGTTAAAGCTCTATCATGGAAAGAAGAAGGCATATCTAAACATAAAGTTTAGAAATGCTGCTGAATTCTCTGGGCCAAAGCTCATTTAAAGGTCTGTTGCAAAGTAGAAAACTGTTCTGTGTTCAGACAGACAATCAAAATGTTGCATTTGTTTTTGGCAACCATGGGCGTCACGTCTTCCAGACTAAAGGAGAGGGACCTTCAGGCTTGTTATCATTGTTTAAAAGTCATAGTTCAAAAGTCTTCATCTCTCTTTCAATAATGTCTATTGCTAATTTTCAACATTTAACAGATATAAAGAAAGGTACATTGATATACACATTGTCCGGTATGACTTTATGCGTTTACATTGTTCATTTACATAAGACTTCATAAACTGGGGAAGTTATAACATTGAAACAGTTAATTAACCACTTAAGCCCCGGACCAATTTGCAGCCAAAGGACCAGGCCACCTTTTGCGATTCGGCACTGCGTCGCTTTAACTGACAATTGCGGGGTTGTGCGACGTGGCTCCCAAACAAAGTGTCCTTTTTTTCCCACAAATAGAGCTTTTTTTTGGTGGTATTTGATCGCCCCTTCGGTTTTTATTTTTTGCGCTATAAACAAAAATAGAGCGACAATTTTTAAAAAAATGCAATATTTTTTACTTTTTGCTATAATAAATATCACGTAAAAATAAATAAAAAAACTTTTTTTTTCCTCAGTTTAGGCCGATACGTATTTTTCTACATATTTTTGGTAAAAAAAAAAAACAATTAGCGATTATTGATTGGTTTGCGCAAAAGTTATAGCGTTTACACAATTAGGGATAGTTTTATAGCATTTTTTTTTTTACTAGTAATGGCGGCGATCAGCGATTTTTATTGTGACTGCGACATTATGGCGGACACATCGGACATTTTTGGGACCACTGTCATTTATACAGAAATCAGTGCTATTTAAATGCACTGATTCCTGTGTAAATGACACTGGCAGTGAAGGAGTTTGTGTCTGTGTGTGTGTGTTTTTTTTACAGTAGGGGGCATGACTTTGTGTCTGACGTCACTGATCGGCTTTCCCGATGACAGGGACATGGCCGCGGTCACGGAGTTCAGGACCGGGTCACGAGCTTGACCCACGGCTGGGCTCTTAAAGGGCCACGTACAGGTACGTGGTTGTGCCCAGCCATGCCATTCTGCCAACGTATATATTGGCGTGAGGCGGTCCTTAAGCGGTTAACTTGTTAACTATTGGTCTATCTGGCACAAACGAGTTTATCAAATTTGTTGCATTCCATAGAGTTGATAGCTATGAGACGTTCAAATGTGTAATTTTTATGCAACGCTGTGATGATGTCTGATATATTTGTGGCTTTATTGGTTTGCCAGTTCCTCAATATCAGTAAGCATGTTTCTAGAAGTACCGTATATACTCGAGTATAAGCCGAGTTTTTCAGCACATTTTTTTGTGCTGAAAGTGCCCCCCTCGGCTTAAAGTCAAGCACTTTTCTGCAGCAGAGAATGACATTTTCCGACCCGACTTTGGGGCCCTGTATCTCGGGGCCACTTGGTGCTAGGAACCCCAAATTTGATGTGCAAACCCGGTGGAACCAACACTACAACATACACAGTGGGGCTCCTAGCACCAAGTGGCCCCGAGATACAGGGCCCCAAAGTCGGTCAACTGTGTCCATCTGCAGCAATGTCATTTCAGGACCCTTTAGGTCCAGAGACCCCAAATTTTGGCTGCAGATAGGGGGCATATAGGAACCCTTAACTACCAAGCAAATGGGCACAGTGAGGCATGCAAATGGGCACAGTGAAGCTGCAAATGGGCATTGACCCTCTTTTCCACTTACAGTAGCTGCTCATTTCTTACCCTAGGATTATACTTGAGTCAATACGTTTTCCCAGTTTTTTGTGGTAAAATTAGGTGCCTCGGCTTATATTCGGGTCGGCCTATACTCGAGTATATACGGTATGTGAGCTATGACTGGTCTAAAGGCATTCTTAAATGTATCTTTATTTAAGTGTAGTAGTGCTAGAGCTGGGTCGAGGTCTCTAATTGTTCCCGTTAGAGAGGAGATTAGTTGGAATTCTTGTTTCCATAGGCTCTTTATATTTGGACAGTGCCAGAGCATATGTATTAGGTTCCCTATGTGGCCGCATTCTCTCCAGCATTTCGATGATGTTCCTGGAAAGTAGGTGGCTAATCTATATGGGGTGTAGTGCCATCAATTGGTCATTTTGATTTGTAGTTCCCAATGGTTAACACAGTGGGATGCCTTGTGTGTTTCTGTAAAGGCGTGTTGCCATTGTTTCTCTGAGAAGGTGGTACCCAGATCTGTCTCCCATTTTTGCATAGCTATGGTTTTTGAGAACTTTAATTTGTCTCGGAATATCTTGTAAAAGAAGGATATTCCTTTTGTGTCTGGTTTGGCTGTGGAGTAGAATTGCCATATTTTACTCGGGACGGATGTATTAGGGAGGTTTAATGAAGTGTGTAATTCTTAGGCATTTGAACGCTTTATCGTTCGTAAGGTGGTATTGTGCTATAATTTGTTTTGCTGACTTGTGCTGTGTTCCCTCATATAGGTCTGATATATGTATAATGCCTCGTTCTATCAGGTCTTTAACATTGAGCATCATGATTTTGGCTTCCAGTAGGGTCAAGGGTAGTTCATATTTTGTGTCTAGCGTGTCCTGGTGGTTTTGTTCTAAGAGGAATCTCCATGCTTTTATTGAGGTTTGCATTGGGGGTGGTAGTGTTGTCGTATCCCACTGTGCCCATCTGTCACCCATAAGTAGGAGCTTTATGTCTTTTGTCGGTGATGCAAGTTTTTCAATTTCAACCCATAAAGGTGTATTGTTCTCTTGGAACCAGTGTTTGAGCTGGTCTAAGCATACTGCCCAGAGATAGTCATAAATGTCTGCTAGTCCCGCCCCTCCTGCTTTCCTGTGGTGAATTAAGTTGTTTCGTGAACATCTGGCTTTTTTCCATTCCATATGTACCTCCAGTTGAGGTTTGTTATGCTCTTGAGGTAGTGATGGGGGATGTGAATTGGCAAGGTGCGGAAAGTATATAAAATTTGTGGTAATATCAACATTTTGTAAGCGTTTATCCTCCCCATCCATGATATTTCTCTTTTCGATAAGTCCCTGAGTTGGGTTTCCAGTCTGGCTATCAGTAATGACATGTTGGCTTTAGCGAGTGCGGATATTTTGTTTGTAATAGTAATACCCAAGTATGTGATGCCTCCTGGACTCCACGCGTAGGGTAGCTGTGTTTGCAGAGTAGCTCTTGATTGAGTTGGGACTCCCAGGTCTAATACTAGGGATTTAGTGAAATTTACTTTATAATAGGAGATATCTCCAAAAGTGGTGAGAATTTTGTGTGCTTCTTTTAGAGATGTAAGTGGATTGGTCAGGAGCAAGATTACATCATCTGCAAACAGGTTTAAGTTGTGTGTACTGAGGCCAAACTGGAAACCCGTGATCAAGGGGTGAGTTCTGATAGCTTCGGCTAACGGTTCTATCATTGGATTAAAGATGGTTGGAGACAGGGGGCAGCCCTGTCTCATCCAGTTAGAGATATTGAAGGGTGTGGATAAGAAACCTGCCGAGTATACCTGTGCCGAATGGCCAGCGTAGTGGGCCCTAATTGCCCTCAATATGCAACCTTTGAATCCAAACTTAGCCAAAATCAGTTCCATGTAGGTCCAATGGACTCTGTCGAACGCCTTCTCTGCGTCAATAGAGAACAGCAGAGAAGGCGTTTGAGTCTTTTCAGCATGATGCATTAAGTTGATAATTCTCCTAGTAGCATCAGAGGTTTGTCTCCCCCTCACAAAGCCCATCTGGTCGCGTTGTATTATCGTGGAAATTATATTTGTTAGTCTCTTGGCTAGT
Organism: Lithobates sylvaticus; assembly: GCA_028564925.1. Taxonomy (NCBI): domain Eukaryota; kingdom Metazoa; phylum Chordata; class Amphibia; order Anura; family Ranidae; genus Lithobates; species Lithobates sylvaticus. The sequence goes on from CM053029.1 coordinate 497,791,669, forward strand.
AATGTCTTAGTTGAGAAGTGATATTGGCCTGAAGTTGGCTAGTGTGTTGGGATCTTTGCCCGGTTTTGGTAGTGTCACTATGTGTGCCATTAACATTTCTCCAGGTATGGTTGCCAATTCTGTGGCTTTGTTAAAAACTTTTGACATGTGAGGGGAGAGTATGTTTTTGAACATTTTAAAGTATTCGTTTGAGAAGCCATCGGGTCCGGGTGACTTCCTGTTTGGGAGGGAAAGTATAATCTTTTCTATCTCTTGGGCTGTGATTGGGGTGTTTAGTTCCTCTAGTTGTTGTTCCGATAGCGAAGGGAGTCTTATCTTCTGTAGGAATGTTTGTATTTTATCTATAGTTGGTTGGGGTGTGTTAGGGTTGGCATGCAGGTTGTATAATGAGCTGTAGTATTCTGCAAACTGGTTTGCTATCTCTTGGGGGTTGACAATTTTATGTGATGAGGTAGGGTGTATTAGGTATGCAATTCTCGTTTTGGTGCGAGTTGCTTTGAGTCTGTTTGCTAGGTATTTACCAGCTCTATTGGCATTGGCATAGTGATTTAATTTTAGGTGTTTATCATATTGTTGTGCCAGGAGATCCCTGAGCTTTTCCCTGAGGGTATTCAGTGTGTTAGTTAGGGGTACTGCTGGTGATAATTTGTTTAGGGATTCTATCTTATGGATGTCTGATATTAGTTTGTTAAGTTGTTGGGCCTGTCTCTTCTTCTCTTTAGATCCTATTTGTATTAGGATGCCTCTCATGAAGGCTTTGTGTGCTTTCCATATAGTATGTGGATCTGTGACTGATTCTGTGTTCTCTGTGAAATAATTTTTAAGATGTTGAGATAGAGATTTTTGGTGGTGTGGTTCTTGGAGAATTTGTGTGTTACAGTGCTAGATGGGGGATGAGAAGGAGACTTCCCTTTCCGCAACAGCTATAGAAATAACCGCATGGTCTGACCATGTAATGTCATGAATTGTTGATTTTTCAATATTTTGTAGGAGCCATTTATCTGACAGAAACATATCTATACGGGAATAGGAACCATGTCTATTTGAAAAAAAGGTATAGTCCCTTTCGTTGGCGTGAAGGCATCTCCATATGTCGAACAGTTCCTCGTTATGGAGCAGTGCCTGGAGGGAGAGGGTGCTTTTTGATTTACCTGAGGTGGTGTCCAATTCTGGGTCAGAGGTTACATTTAAGTCTCTGCATATCAGGAGTTTGTCATATTTTATTGCCTTGGTTTTATTGTGTACCTTTTTTATGAAAAGTGACAATCGTATATGGGTTGGAGTTGATGTCTCCTGTAACAATTATGTATCTGCCTCCCTCATCTAAAACCACGTTTTTGGGTTGGAATGACAGGGAGTTTTTAATGGCCATTAATACTCCTCCTTTTTTGCTATTGGGCGTACAAGCCATGTATATGTTTGGATAGTCATTGTGCGTACATTTTGGGGTGTTATTTAGCTGGAAATGTGTTTCCTGTACACAGAGAATGTCAGCCCCTTGTTTGCAGGCTTCTTTCCACAAGGAGTATCATTTTACCGGGTGGTTTAGACCTCGGGCGTTGAGTGATATGATTTTTATCGTCATTGTAAGTAATGTGAGGGTATTTGTGTGGTGTAGCATTTTAGCTACTCACTGATCCCGAGGGGTATCCTCTTAGGTGTTGCCGTATCCTATGAGGGAACTTCCTGGTGCTTCCTTTCTTCCATATTGGTTAACAGGTTGCTTCAGACGAAACTGTGTATATCAAATAAACAGGGGAATGAACAAAAAGAAAACAAAAAGAGTCAACTGGGTTAGTATAAGAAAAGGATCCATAAACTGATCTTCGTGCAGTCGTAGCTGCTACCAAATGTACAGGGGTGTATAAGAGATTCAAAGCGTGAGATCTCAACCCCGGAGATACTAGTGTATTAACGTGGTTCGTGTTTATGAATGCCCACCTTTTTTTTTCTTGGAAGAGCGTTTGTGGGATACCACATGCCATTCATTTTGTATGGGTTGTAGACCTGCGGAGGAAGATGGTTGGGTAGGTGGGGCTTTAATTATGCCCCATTGGTGTAAGGCTTCCAGTCCTTCCTCTAACTTGGATACAGAGATGGTGACTCCATTGTGGGTAATGGAGAGGTTTGCAGGGTATTTTCATTTGTGAAGGATGTTGTGGTTCCTCAGTGCTTTGGTGATTGTCAGCAGATTGCGACAGCGTTGCAGAGTGTGTCTGGAGAGATCGGGGAGCAATCTGATGTTGGCATATTGTGGCTGGATGTTTTCTGGCTTATGTGAGGCTTGCAGTATCTGGTCTTTGATATGGTAGAAGTGTACCCTCAGTAGTACATCTCTGGGAGTGTCGTCAGGAAGTAATGGCGGTTTGGGGACCCTGTGGATCCTGTCCACAATGAGATCATGTGCTGTTGCACTGGGCATTAGTGTGAAAAACAGGGTCTGAGCAAATTGGAGGAGCTGGTTGGGGGGGACAGATTCAGGTATACCTCGCAGCTTGAGGTTATTTCTCCTGGACCTGTCCTCGAGGTCTGCCATTTTGTCTTTAATCCATGCTATATCTTCCCCCTGTGCTGTGTGGGCTTTCACCATCACATTGTATGAAGAAGTATATTCTTCCATTTTGTTTTCCACATGACTCTGTGACCTAAGGCTTGAACTTCCCTCTGACATTCGTTTATCCCCCAAAATATATCCGCTTGCAGGGATGATCTCAAGGACAGCAACATGTCCTTTAGCATTGTATCTGACACCGGCCTGTCTGCTGTTGGGAATTCTGCAATAGGGTCCCCTACCTGTGTGAGCTGGCTTGTGGTAGCAGTATGGGGCCCGCTTACCTCCATTGTCAGCTCGCTCTGCGGCCTAGGTGGAATCCCTCCTCGGCTTGGATTTAGCTGGGCTCTTTGTTGCAGGGCTGGATGTCCCAGAGGAGGGCTCGCTGAACGGTGTGGCTGATTGGGATGTGTCTGGTGGCGTCCTGTGTTCTCCGGGACGCGCACTAGGCCTCTCTCTCTGCTGTGTGTCCCGCTCGCCGCCACCATTTTGTTGTAGCCCATGCGAGGCTGCTCCGAAGAAGGTGTCCAGCTTCCGCGGCTGTTGCAGGTTCTTGCGTCCCCTGGTCATCTTCGCTAGGGCCAGCGGGGGTTCCCCGGTCGGATGGCTGTGTTTTGGGCCACGGGACTCGCCAGTGGGCTCTGATGGCTGCTGATTATCTCTGGCGTGTGAGCGGAGCTCCTGGATTAGGCATCCATCTTGGAGTCCTGTCGCCACGCCCCCCCAAAAGTCTTCATCTCTGATGGTATGGGGGTACATTAGTGCGTATGGAATGGGTAGTAGGGATGAGCCTGATGTTCAAGTCGAACGTAAAAGGAGGCATCCAGATTCCGATAAGCCCCCCGTCCGCAGACCCCCACAACCACTGGGCCAGGGTTGTAAGGACGAGGCCCTTGTCCCCATCAACATGGGGAAAAGTTGCTTTGGGGGATCCCAAAGCCACCTCCCCATGTTGGGGGGAAGCGGCCTGGTATGGTTCAGAAGGGGGGCGGGCACTCGGTCACCCCCCCCCATCCTGGCCTGCCAGGTTGCTTGCTCAGATAAGGGTCTGGTATGGATTTTGGGGGGACCCCACGCCAATTTTAGTTTTTTAAATTCTGTCATAGGGTTCCCCTTAACCACTTCAATACACTGTATTATATACTGTACACTGACTGCACTGTATGTGTGTATATATAGATAGATATATCTATTTATATATTTATAGATATATATATATATATATATATACACACACACACACACACACACTACACGGCACTGTATATATTCTACACCGACTGCACTGTGTGTATATACATATATATATATATATATATATATATATATACATATATACACACACACTTGTGCTCTTAAGTTTATATAACCTGGCAGAATCTATGATTTCTTGGCCATTTTTCAGAGAATATGAATGATATGTAACAAAAACTTTTCTTTCACTCATGATTAGTGTTTGGCTGAAGCTATTTAATATCAATCAACTGTGTTTACAAAATCATAATGGAACAGAAACTACTCAAATGACCCTGATCAAAAGTTTACAGACCCCAGTTCTTAATACCATGTATTGCCCCCTTTAATATCAATGACAGCTTGAAGTCCTTTGTGGTATTTGTGGATGAGGCTCTTTATCTTCTCAGATGGTAAAACTGCCCATTCCTCTTGGCAAAAAGCCTCCAGTTCCTGTAAATTATTGGGCTGTCTTGCATGACAACTGCACATTTGGGATCTCCCCAGAGTGGCTCAATGATATTGAGGTCAGGAGACTGAGATGGCCACTCCAGAACCTTCACCTTCACTATTCTGCTGCAGCCAATGACAGGTCTACTTGGCCTTGTGTTTTGGATCATTGTCATGTTGGAATGTCCAAGTACGTCCCATGCGCAGCTTCCTGGCTGATTAATTCAAATGTTCCTCCAGTATTTTTTGATAACATACTGCATTCATCTTGCCATCAATTTTGACCAAATTTCCTGTGCCTTTGTAGCTCACACATACTCAAAACATCAGCGATCCACCTCCGTGTTTCACATTAGGAATGGTGTCCTTTCATCATAGGCCTTGTTGACTCCTCTCCAAATGTAGCATTTCTGGTTGTGGCCAAAAAGCTCAATTTTGGTCTCATCACTCCAAATTACTTTGCGCCAGATGGTTTAAGGCTTGTCTCTGTGCTGTTTGGCATATTATAAGCGGGATACTTTGTGGCATTTGAATAGTAATGGGCTTTCTTCTGGCGACTCAACCATGCAGCCCATCTTTCTTCAAGTGCCTCCTTATTGTGCATCTTGATACAGCCACACCACATGTTTTCAGAGAGTCCTGTATTTCACCTGAAGTTATTTGTGGGTTTTTCTTTGCATCCCAAACTATTTTCCTGGCAGTTGTGGCTGAAATTTTAGTTGGTCCACCTGACCGTGGTTTGGTTTCAACAGAACCCCTCATTTTCCACTTCTTGAGTAGAGTTTGAACACTGCTGAATGGCATTCTCAGTTCCTTGGATATCTTTTTATATCCCTTTCCTGTGTTATACAGTTCAACTACCTTTTCCTGCAGATCCTTTGACCATTCTTTTCCTTTCCCCATGACTCAGATTCCAGAAACAGCAGTGAGGTACTGGACGAAAGATGCAAGGGTCTGTCAGGAGTTCAGAAACTCATTGACCTTTTATACACATACACTAATTACAACTGTGTGTATATATATATATATATATAGAGAGAGAGAGAGCGAGAGAGAGAGCGAGAGAGAGAGAGAGAGAGAGAGAGAGAGAGAGAGAGCGAGAGAGAGAGAGAGCGAGAGAGAGAGAGAGCGAGAGCGAGAGAGAGAGAGAGAGAAGAGAGAGAGAGAGAGAGAATTATATATATCCAGTTGTGCTCAAAAGTTTAATACCCTGTTCAGGATGCAACAGGAAAAACCCACAAATAACTTCAGGTGAAATACAGGACTCTGAAAAGATGTGGTGTGGCTGTTTCAAGATGCTCAATAAGGAGGCACTTGAAGAAAGATGGGCTGCATGGTCAAGTATCCAGAAGAAAACCATTACTACGCAAATGCCACAAAGTATCCACCGCTTACATAACGCCAAAAAGAGCGACAAACCTTAAACCTTCTGGCACAAAGTAATTTGGAGTGATGAGACCAAAATTGAGCTTTTTGGCCACAACCATAAACACTACATTTGGAGAGGAGTCAATGGTACACCATTCCTACCTACTGTGGAACACAGAGGTGGATAGCTGATGTTTTTGGGATGTGTGAGCTACAAAGGCAAAGGAAATTTGGTAAAAATTGATGGCAAGATGAATGCATTTGCATTCATCAGCCAGGAAGCTGTGCATGGGACGTACTTGGACATTTCAACATGACAATGATCCAAAACAAGGCCAAGTCGACCTGTCATTGGCTACAGCAGAATAAAGTGAGGGCTCTGAAGTGGCCATCTCAGTCTCCTGACCTCAATATCATTGAGCCACTCTGGGGAGATCTTAAACGTGCGGTTTATGCAAGACAGCCCAAGAATTTACAGGAACTGGAGGCTTTTTGCCAAGAGGAATGGGCAGCTTTACCATCTGAGAAGATAAAGAGCCTCATCCACAAATACTGCAAAAGACTTCAAGCTGTCGTTGATGTTATGGGGGGGGCGAGTGCCCGCCCCCCTCCTGAACCATACCAGGCCGCTTCCCCCCAACATGGGGAGGTGGCTTTGGGATCCCCCCAAAGCACCTTGTCCCCATGTTGATGAGGACCAGGGCCTCGTCCCCACAACCCTGGCCCGGTGGATGTGGGCGGTCTGCGGGGGGGGCTTATCGGAATCTGGATGCCCCCTTTAACAAGGGGGCCCCCAGATCCCAGCCCTCCCCTATGTGAATGGGTATGGGGTACATAGTACCCCTATCCATTCACCAAACAAAGTGTCAAAAAGTAAAAACCACAATACCACAAAACCACAGTTTTTGACAATTCCTTTATTAAAAAAAAAAAAAAAAAAGTGTCCTGCGATGTCCATCCATCTTCAATCACGGCAGCTTTTCCCTGTGACAGCTGTTATATAGGCAAGGGCGGTGATGTAACCGAGTGACTTCACCCCTTCTGACACTGTCAAAAGAAATTGTCAAAAACTGTATTGTGGTTTTTACTTTTTGACACTTTGACACAATGTACCTCAACCATTCACATGGGGGGCCCCCTTCTGATAAGCCCCCGCCCCCAGACCCCCACAACCAATGGCCAGGGTTGTGGGGACGAGGCCCTTGTCCCCATCAACATGGGGACAATGTGCTGTGGGGGGACCCCAAAGCACTGTCCCCATGTTGATGGCAAGCGGCCTGATATGGATCAGTAGGGGGGGGCACTCGCTTGTCCCCCCCCCTTTTCCTGGCCTGCCAGGCTGCTTGCTTGGATAAGGGTCTGGTATGGATTTTGGGGGGACCCCCACACCATTTTATTTTTTGGCATGGAGTTCCCCTTAATATCCATACCAGACCCGAAGGGCTTGGTATGGACTGGGGGGGGGGGCCCACGCTGATTTTTTTCCTAAATTTTTTTTCTCCTCGGGATCCGGCAATACATTACAGCCGCAAGCAATTTTAAATGACATTTTTTCCTTTATAAATGTAATTTTGCTGTGGCACAGTAAAACACATGAGACAGATGCACCACTTTACAGGCAGACTAAGGGGACCCCCCCCCCCCCCCCCCCCTCCCCCCCCCCCCCCCCCCCCCCCCCCAGGCACAATATTTAAAGGAATATTTCATTTTTTCTGTTTCACTTTAAGCATTATTAAAATCACTGCTCCTGAAAAAAATGAAGTTTTAAAAACTTTTTTTTGCATTGATACGTGTCCCCTGGGGTAGTACCCAGGTCCCCAAACACTTTTCATGGCAATAGCCTTTAAAATTAACACTTTCGATTTTTCACGTTTGTGTCCCATAGACTTTAACGGTGTTCACACAAATTTTTTGCCTGTTCGCATGTTCTGGTGCGAACCGAACTGAGGGGGTGTTCGGCTCATCACTAATGAGCAGCTTGCACATCTGGAAAGGCACCTTCAATGCTGAAAGATATATCCAGGTTTTAGAGCAACATAGCTCCCATCCAGGCAACGTCATTTTAACCACTTAAGCCCCGGACCAATTTGCAGCCAAAGGACCAGGCCCCTTTTTGCAATTCGGCACTGCGTCGCTTTAACTGACAATTGCGCGTTCGTGCGACGTGGCTCCCAAACAAAATTGGCGTCCTTCTTTTTTTCCCACAAATAGCTTTCTTTTGGTGGTATTGGATCGCCCCTGCCGTTTTTATTTTTTGCGCTATAAACAAAAATAGAGCGACAATTTTTTAAAAAAATTCAATATTTTTTACTTTTTGCTATAATAAATATCCCCCAAAAAGATATAAAAAATATTTTTTTTCCTCAGTTTAGGCCGATACGTATTCTTCTACATATTTTTGGTAAAAAAAAAAACAATTAGCGATTATTGATTGGTTTGCGCAAAAGTTATGGCGTTTACAAAATAGGGGATAGTTTTATAGCATTTTTATTAATATTTTTTTTTTCACTAGTAATGGCGGCGATCAGCGATTTTTAATGTGACTGCGACATTATGGCGGACACATCGGACATTTTTGGGACCATTGTCATCTATACAGAAATCAGTGCTATTTAAATGCACTGATTCCTATGTAAATGACAGTGGCAGTGAAGGAGTTAACCACTGGGGGCGGGGAGGGGTTAGTGTGACGTGTGTGTTTTTTTTTTTTACAGTAGGGGGCGTGGCTTTACATCTGACGTCACTGATCGGCTTTCCCGATGACAGGGAACAGCCGATCAGTGACAGGCAGTGTAGGAAGCACGGGGAGAGGTTTGTTTACACAGACCTCTCCCCGTTCTTCAGCTCTGTGACCCGATTGCGGGACACCAGCGGCGATCGGGTCCGCTGGTCCCGCGGCCGCGGTCACGGAGCTCAGGACCGGGTCGCGAGCGTGCCATTTTGTTGACGTAAATCTACAGGAGGCGGTCCTGAAGTGGTTAAGAAAAGGCCTTGCATATTTCAATTGGACAGCGCTAAACTGCATACTGCATCTTTGACAACAGTATGGCTTCGTAGTAGAAGAGTCCCGATGCTTAACCGGCCTGCAGTCCAGACCTCCCGCCAATTGAAACTATTTAGTGCATCTTAAAAAACAAACAAAGACGACCCAGAACTTGAGCAGTTAGAATCCTATATCAGCCCCCCCCCCCCCCACACACACACCATTTTTGAGGTTCCCCCATGAACATAAAAGCACTAAAATGTTGGTTGCGATACACATCACCACACTCACCAGAGCGAGATCAATAATTTGAGCACCAGAGCTCTCCTACGTAGCTCTGAACTGATTTTAAAGCATCGACTATGGAACATATAGGGTACTGAAGTTTGTTGCCATTTCACAGACGCATGCAATTTTAAGGTTTGACATATTGACTATCTATTTACTTGGCGTAAACCTCACTGGGGACCCAGTGTGTTTACCGTTTACAGCATAAACATTTTGGGGACCCAAAGACTGGAGAAGAAACAGTTCAGATGAGCATGACGCTGAACCCCTGGACAGGTAAATGTCCTTTTATTAACCGCTTGCCAACCGGCCCATAGCCGAATGATGGCTACAGGGCGGTTGCATAACTCTGGGAGGGCGTACAGCGACGTCCTCCTAGAATGCCACTCTCGCGTGCCCCCTTGGGCGCGCACCCGAGAACATCCGTGACCAGAGGACTCGGCGCATAACGGATCACGGTAAACAGCCGCTGATAGCGTCCGTTTACCGCGTGATCACTCCGTCAAATGACGAAGCGATCACATGTAAACAAACCGGCATGATATCCGGTTCCTCCCCCCCCCCCCCCGTCCAGTGTGAGCGGAGAGGGGAGAGATCGGTGGCAGCAGCGCTGTGTGCTGCATGTGTAGTGCCCACAGAGCCACATCCATCTATCCCTCCATGCTCAGCTGTAATACCCAGCCATACTCTGCAATACCCAGCCATACTCGGCAAAAAATGCATTTTAACCACTTCCCGCCCGCCGGCCGTCATATGACGTCCTTTACTTTGTGCAGGGACATCTGAATGATGCCTGCAGCTACAGGCATCATTCAGATATCAGCTTTTTTCAGCCGGCGATTTCCTACACCAGTGATGGCGAACCTTGGCACTCCAGATGTTTTGGAACTACATTTATCATGATGCTCAACTACACTGCAGAGTGTATGAGCATCATGGGAAATGTAGTTCCAAAACATCTGTGGTGCCAAGGTTCCCCATCACTGCCCTACACCATAAGAATGATCACAGCAGCTGTTCCACTGCTTGATCGTTCTTACGGGAGGCGAGAGGGGACGCCCGTCCTCCGGTGCTTCTCCCGACTCACTGCTACGATCGAAGCTAGGATCGTTTTTTCTTTATTTCCCAGCCTTATTGACCCCATATCTCACTGTAAAGAGGACCTGTCATGCCATATTCCTATTACAAGGTATGTTTACATTCCTTGTAATAGGAATAAAAGTGATCAAAAAATGTATTTTTGGGAAAAAAGTGTCAAACTAAAATAAATAAAGTAAATTTTTTTAAAGTGCCCCCGTCCCCGTGTGCTTGCATGCAGAAGCAAACGTATACGCAAAAATTGCTGCGCAAATAGCGTGGGAGATAAAAAGTTGCAACGACCACCATTGTATTCTCTAGGGTCTTTGCTAAAAAACATATATAATGTTTTGGGGTTCTATGTAATTTTCTAGCAAATAAATTATGATTTTTACATGTAGGAGAGAAATGTCAGAATTGGCCTGGGTGCTCCAGAACGCCTGAAGGTGCTCCCTGCATGTTGGGCCTCTGTATGTGGCCACACTGTGTAAAAGTCTCATGCATGTAGTATCGCTATACTCGGGAGCAATAGCAGAATGTGTTGTGGGGTGTAATTTGTGGTATGCATATCCTGTGTGTGAGAAATAACCTGCTAATATGACAATTTTGTGAAAAAAAAAATATATATATTTTTTTTAAATTTTGATTTTTCAAAGAATTGTGGGAAAAAAATGACAACTTCAAAAAACTCACCATGCTTCTTTCTAAATACCCTGGAATGTCTTCTTTCCAAAAAGGGGTCATTTGGGGGGTATTTGTACTTTCCTGGCATGTTAGGGTCTCAAGAAATGAGATAGGCCGTCAGTACTTCAGGTGTGATCAATTTTTTAGATATTGGCACCATAGCTTGTGGACTCTATAACTTTCACAAAGACCAAACAATATACACCAATTTGTACTTATTTTTACCAAAGATATGTAGCAGTATAAATTTTGGCCAAAATGTATGAAGAAAAATTACTCATTTGCTAAATTTTATAACAGAAATCAAGAAAAATTCATATTTAACAAAAATTATAGTGCTTTTTTCATTTTTTTTTACAGAATTTTCAGTATTTTTTCTTTTATAGCGCAAAAAATAAAAAACCCAACAGTGATTAAATACCACCAAAAGAAAGCTCTATTTGTGTGAAAAAAAGGACAAACATTTCATATGGGTACAGTGTTGTATGATTGAGTAATTGTCATTCAAAATGTGAGAGCACTGAAAGCTGAAAATTGGTCTGGTTAGGAAGAGGGTTTAAGCGCCCAGTGGTCAAGTGGTTAAAAGTCAGCAGCTACAGTATTTGTAGCTGCTGACTCTTATTTTTCTCAAACAGGGTAAAGAACCACTTTAGCAAACTGAATATCATCCAGTTTGGGTTCAGAATAATGTTCAGCACAAAGGCAGCCATTCTTGTGCGTGTTACTGTGGAGGGTTCAGGGAGTTGATTTAAGAATTCCTGTAAGAACAGCATTTCTTCTGATGAACTGCAAGTGGTGCTACTGAGCCAAAAAACATTATCAAAGCTTTTCCTAATATTTGCTAGCCACAAATGTACAAAAATACAATTTATTCTATATAAAAATGTATAAAGAATACTCAGCCAATTTGTTGTTTCTTATGTCATCTGTCATACCATAAAAAACATACCACAAATTTGAGTATAGTGAGGCTCTGCCTAGACGGACATCATTTCAGTGAATTGTTTTAGTAGGCCCTTGCACCGCATAGCTGTTAGTACATATTGTTACCTGACAAATCACAACTGAAACAAAATCTGATTGTCGTAAGCTTTAAGCCTAGTTTCACACTAGGGCTGCTGCATAAATCATGCATTTCCAGTATGTTTTCATGCATTTCTTTTTGTACCCCTGCCAGAAACACACCAAAAGCATGTACATGCATTTTTCATGAGCTCTCATTGAAGTTTAATGGGCAAACACAAACACGCCCTTTTCTTTTTTTTAAGCAAATCTTTATTTAAAAAAAAGATAAGACAAATTATTTCAAGAAATCTAAGTTTAATAGGGATAGCCACATAAGGATAAAAATTTGGCACACAGGGGAGAAAGTCGCAACAGTCACATAAGGCATTTGTGAGTACACCTGGAAAAGTCCATCAGGTGTTTAAAATAACTGACATGGTAATTTGGAGTCACTGACTCAGATCACTAAGAACCTGCTGGTTCTTTTCCTCTTTAGGGACAGCACATCTCTAGTTTATCACCTTTAGCCTAGGTTCACACAGACTGCAGGAATGAAATTGTGTGCGTTCAGCTGAACTCGTGCGATTTCATTCCTGCATTTCAGTCCCGACTTTGGGGGCAATTTCAGAGACATCTGTGCGGGTTTCTGCACAGATGTCAATGGAAATCGCACCCCCAAATCGCCAAAAGTAGTACAGAAACTACTTTATCGCACCGATACAGACACTGTAATTGCTGCCGATTTGGCATGCGATTTGACATGTCAAATTGCATGCCTAATCGCATCAATTTGAACCAGGGCTTAGACACAGATGTCTCCCATTGAAACTTGAGAATAAGAAATGTATTACTGACTCTTTTACCTGTGTGTAAAATTTTCATGCCTATAAAGAACTATTTTGTTTCTTCAACAAGAAACTAACAACAGAAAATAAGTAGAGCTAGAAAAACAAAAAATAACCCTGAAAAGCTTCACTTACTGGCTAATACAGAGAATACAGAATATTAAAATAGTAAAAAAAAAAAAAAAAAGGAGTTGCAGGAACATCCTCCTATAAAAACCCTCCCACTCACTGCTAGCCTTAAGCCAGACATAAATGGATCAAAATCCAGCTGGTTCGGCGGGGACTGGTCGAGATTCGATCCATTTATGGGCAGGCTGACTGTACTCTAGTCCAGGGGTTCTCAACGCTGTCCTCAAGTACTCCCAACAGGGCATGTTTGCAGGTTTTTCTTTATCTTGCACAGGTGCTTTAAATTAAAAGTCAATGGCTTGGTATATTGGACAGCTATTTTATCTAAGAGAAATTCCCAAATCATGGCCCGTTGGGGGTACTTGAGGACAGGGTTGAGAACTACTGCTCTAGTCGATCTAGTTTGATTACTGCCGGCGGCTATAGTGGCTAGCAGTAATTGTGTTCTGCCAGCTGGGAAGACTCGTTGCGGTTGATGGGGGAATCAAGAGATTTTCTTTCCTTACACTCATGGTGGAAGGAGTCATCTATGGGCTGCTTTTGTTTGATGATTGTATCCTTACATGATGGACCCGTTTTCTCTACTGAGGTCTGGAGGTTCTTTTTCTCTCTTTGCAGATGATTCTTCTACCAAGATAAATCTCCTATCAAGGTTCCTGCTGCACCATAGCCATTACCGCTTCTACAGCAGCTTTCGGATCCGTTGACCCCTTGGCAGAGCCTTGGGAGACTGTGCCCAGGCCCTGGAGGATTGAAGAAGTGGGGCATTAATGTTGCTGTCAGACACTAGATCCTGCTGTAGATATCCCCCTTAGAATGTAATGCAATTCATGTAGTTAGCCACAGGATGCTTTACAGGTTCAGGCCATGGACATCCAGTGGCAGAGACCTGTCTCTGAAGCCTGCGCTGCCTCATTCTAAATTGCTTTGCTGTGACTGCGTGCCCTGCCTTTTGCCTATTCTGGTTGCATCTTACAACCAACAACAGTTCATGCCTCTCCACAACTGGCAAAGTGGTTTCACTGCACTACCTGGGTTCACAGTAGCCTACAGGTGTTTGGCACCAAGGCCTTCCCCTCCTTCTTCACAGCAAAGGAGGTCATGGGAACAATATATTTTACAAGCATGACAGAGCACAAGGGAAAAGGGTCAGATGAACTTAATAGCTCAGTGTCAGGGCTGGGCTCAGCCCTTCCTTCTCTGAGCTGTCAGCTGCTCAGCTGTCAGCTAATGGCCAGCCTCTATCTCTCCACAGGTACCAAGCTGTTGATATATCCTGCTCGTCAGTCCTGCCTACTTAAGCCGTCCAGCCCAGAGGATCGCTGCCTTCGCCTTAGTCAACATCACAGAGACACTCTCCTGCATTCCTGTTAAAAGACTTGCTTGGCTGACATCCCTTCTGGCTCCAGATCCTGCTTGCTGTTTTACTACGCTCATCTCCGGCTCCCTGACGTTTGGCTTGTCTGATTATCCGTTCCGGTTCCTGAACTCTGGCTATGTTTTGACTACGTTTTTTCCATTTACTTTTATTATTAAACAAGTGTGATTTAACTGTACTTCTGTCTTGGTCTGATTTCATGGTTTCTGACAGTAGGCGAAGGCCATGAATTCAGAAGATACAGTCAATCCACTTGTTGGTAATAGTTTTTCCAGATTGGATGAGCAAGATCACCGCATGGATCAGTTTGCCATGGCGTTACAAATGCTCCTGAGTCGCACGGCTCACCTGGAATCTCCCACTGTGGATGCTCCGGTTCAACCTGAGTGGCAGGCCGTCCCTGCTGCTGCATCAGTCTCTGTGCAGGCACCCGCCTCGAATATTACCTCTATAAGAGGTATGTCTGGTTCTGCTCCGCTTCCCCAGAGATTTGGGGCAATCCAGTTCAATGCAGAGGGTTTCTCAACCAGGTTGAGATAGACTTTGAGATGCTGCCCCAGGCATTTCCCACGGACAGAAGCAAAGTAGGTTTCGTGATATCTTTGCTTTCTGAGAGAGCCTTGGCCTGGGCAAAACCTCTATGGGAGACGCAAAAACCTGTTGTCTCGACTTACCCTGAGTTTGTGGCCTACTTTAAAAGGGTATTTGACACACCCGCATGCTCCGCTTCTGCTGCCATTGCCTCATGTCCATCAAACAGAGTACGAGAACTGTTGCTGACTACACCATTGAATTCCGTACTCTGGCAGCAGACGTTGCTTGGAACAATGAGGCCCTCGTGGCTGCTTTTTCTCATGGTCTCTCGGATTCCATCGAGGAGGAGATAGCGGCCCAAGATATACCCACTGAGCTGGAGAAGTTGATCACATTTGCCATCCTCATTGACTCCAGACTCAGAGAAAGACTCTCTTTTAATTAGCGTTTGCGGAAGACTCCTGTACGTTTGACTCCGAGCTTTGAAGTCCCACCCGTGCCTCCCTCACCTCCCATGCCTCCTGCTACCGAGTCGGTCAGTGAAGATGAACCCATACACTTGGGCTTCATGCGTCTCTCTGAGGATGAGAGAACCTTTAGGAGGAGGGAGAGATTGTGCCTTTATTGTGGCCAGGCAGGTCACTTTTTGAAGTCTTGTACTTCCCTTTCAGGGAACACCCAAACTTTGAGCTCCTGTCACGGATAGACCTTAGGTGGCGTTGTTTTGTCCCCAGTTATCCAGATGGATAAGCCCCTGGTTTCGGTCACCCTTTCCTGGGCTGAGTTGTCCATTGAGATACAGGCACTAATCAGCTGCAGGCCTGTTTATTGAAGCTGCCTTTGTATCGAAGCACTCAATTCCAATGCAGCTGCCTGACACTCCACTTGCCATTGAGGCTCTTGACGGGAGAACCCTACAGCCTGCTGACGTGACTCATGAGACTGATCCGTTGGCCATGGCCGTAGGGGCGCTTCACCATGAGATAATTAAATTCCAAGTTATTTCCTCACCTAAGTTTTCCGTTGGTTATTGGTTAGCCTTGACTACAGAGGCACAACTCCTCTTTTGATTGGCTCAATGCTGAGGTTCTCTCCTGGTCGCCACCACGCAGTAAGACATGCTTCCAGAAGGTAGCCAAGGTCCTGTGCATCTCTTCACTCTCCTCCCTGCTGGAGGAGTAACGTGATTTTAGCGATGTCTTTGACAAAGGTCAAGCCGGTAGTTTGCCTTCACATATGATTGCGCAATTGACCTTCAACCTGGTGTCATACCCCCTCATGGCCGGGTTTACCCTTTGTTGGTTTTGGAGGATAAGGCCATGGAGGAGTATGTTGCAGACGCACTTTCTTGAGGTTTCATCCGCAAATCCTTGTTCCCTGCTGGTGCTCGTTTCTTCTTCGTGAAAAAGAGTGGTGAACTGAGACCCTGTATTGATTATAGGGGTCTCAATCATTTCACGATTAAGAATGCCTATCCGATTCCGTTGATTACAGAGTTATTTGACCGCCTCAAGGGAGCAACAGTTTTCGCAAAGCTTGATTTGAGAGGGGCATACAATCTTGTGAGGATTAAGGAGGGCGACGAGTGGAAAACTGCATTTAATACCAGAACAAGCCAATATGAGTACCTCGTGTTGCCTTTTGGCCTTTGTAACGCCCCGGCAGTTTTACAGGAATTCATTAACGATGTCCTCCAAGATTTGTTGCAGTTATGTGTGGTGTGATGATATCCTCATATTTTCCAAGTTCCTGGAGAGCCACCACACAGATGCCTGTCGTGTGCTTCAGAAACGAAGAAGGAACAATCTCTATTGTAAATTGGAGAAATGCCAGTTCCATCATGAACAGGTTAAATTCCTGGGCTATGTCATTTCCCATGCTGGTTTTTCGATGGACCCAGAGAAACTTTCTGCAGTCCCACACTGGCCCTGACCGGTGGGTTTACATCCTCTGCAGCATTTCCTGGGCTTTGCCAACTATTATCGGACGTTTATTCGTAACTGCTCATCTCTGGTCAAGCCCCTGACTGATACGACCAGAAAGGACGGTAACCCACAGAGTTGGTCTCCAGAGTCCGTTAAGGCCTTTAAGAGTCTCAAGGCTGCCTTTGTTTCTGCTTGAGGTTGATGCTTCTGAGACTGGAGTTGGTGCTCTTCCGTCTCAACTTCCTACCTCTGAGAGCGCTTTGCATCCTTGTGGCTACTTTTCCAAAAAGTTGTCACCTGCGGAGTGCAATTACGATATTGGTGACAGAGAGCAGTTGATGATTATTTTAGCCCTGAACGAATGGAGACATCTCCTCGATGGTACCACTGCGCCGGTTCTCATTCTTACTGACCAAAATAATCTCACATTCTTGTCTGAGGCTAAACGGGCCTCAGACAAGAATGTCTCCTGAGAAACCTTGTGACCGCTGGTTTGTCCCAGAGAGTCTCCGTACTGCCGTGCTCCAGACTTGCCATTCTCCCAAGGCTGCTGGCCACCCTGGGAAGAATCAACTCTATTGGACCATTTACCAACAATTCTGGTGGCCTAGTCTACGTGCTGATGTAATTGCCTTCATAGCTGCCTGTTCCGTGTGTGCTCAGAGTAAGGCCCCATACACACTATACAATTTTCTGCAGATTTTTGTCTTCGGATTTACCAAAACCATATATATGAGGTCAAACCTTAAGAGTTTCAATTTGTATGTTATCAGGCAGGTCCTTGCACTACATGGTTTTGGTAAATCTGAAGACAAAAATCTGCAGAAAATCTAATAGTGTGTATGGGGTCTAATGCCGGAAATTCCGACGGAAAATGTCCGTGTGTGGGCTCCATCTGACTTTTTCCGTCTGAATTTCCGCCGGAAAAAATTTGAGATCCTGATCTCAAATTTTCCGACAACAAAATCCGATCTGACTTTTTCCGATCGTGTGTAGAGAATTCCGATGGACAAAGTGCCACGCATGCTCAGATCAAATCACGAGACCAAAGCTATTGGCTAATAGCCTCTACATAGTGCCGTCGTACGCAACGAATGTCAGCACGTTCAGAATGATCGGATTTTCCAACAACTTTGTCTGACCGTGTGTATGCAACACCAGTGTCGGACAAAATCTGTCAGAAAAAAATCGACGGATTTTGTGGTCTGAATTTCCGACCGTGTGTACGGGGGCTTAGACTCCGCGACATCTCCCAGTGTGCCTCCTACAACCCATACCAAATGGAGAAAGACCACCTGTCTATGGACTTCATTGTGGAGTTACCCAACTCCCAGGGCAACACAGTTATCCTTATGGTGGTTGACCGGTTCTCAAAAATGTCTCGTATTCCACTTAAGAAGTTGCCCACTTCTAAGGAACCGGCTTTGGCTTCTTTCGCTTACATGAGCTACCCAAGGTGATTGTCTCAGACAGGGTAGTCAGTTTGTGTCCCGGTTCTGGCGAGCCTTTTGTGCATAGTTGGAAAATCCGCTTGCTTTTTCTGACCATCATAACAACTGGTCAGACCTATTACCGTGGGCAAAGTTTGCTCATAATAGTGCCTTGAATTCTGCTTCCTGATTGTCCCCGTTTATGGCGAACTATGGTTTTCAATCTTCCATGCTGCCTGACTCATTTGTTCCGCAGAGTATTCCTGCATTAGAGGAGCATCTCTGTGGTCTTCATTCCACTTGGGCACAAGTCCAGGAGGCTTTGCGACATGCTAATGATAGGTACAGACTTCATGCTGATCGTAGACGCCTGCCCGAGCATTCCTACCAGGTTGG
Source organism: Lithobates sylvaticus (assembly GCA_028564925.1). NCBI lineage: Eukaryota > Metazoa > Chordata > Amphibia > Anura > Ranidae > Lithobates > Lithobates sylvaticus. The sequence continues at coordinate 497,809,945 of CM053029.1, forward strand.
GGACAGGGTCTGGCTGTCATCTCGCAACCTCCGACTGTGTTCCCTCACTGAAGTTCGCACCTCGGTTTATTGGGCCTTTCTGTATTCTTCGCAGGATTAACCCAGTGTCTTACGCATTAGACCTTCCTTCTAACATGCGTATTTCTAATGTATTTCATGTCTCCTTATTAAAACCTTTACCACCTCGGTGCCATGTCCTCACCCTGTACAGGTTGAGAACCAGGAGGAGTATGAAGTACAGTCCATTGGTGACTCCCGTAGGTTCGATGGGCACATACAGTACCTGGTGCATTGGAAGGGGTACGGCCCGGAGGAACACTCTTGAGTCTCATCCTCAGACGTACATGTCCCTGTCGTCCTCCGTGAGTTCCATAGACATTTTCCCCTCAAACCTGGTGATCCTCCGAGGGGGAGGGGTCCTTGAGGAGGGGGTACGGTCAGGGCTGGGCTCAGCCCTTCCTTCTCTGAGCTGGCCGCTCAGCTGTTGGCTAATTGCCAGTTCCCATATCTCCACAGGTACCCAGCTGTTGCTATATCCTGCTCGTCAGTCCTGCCTACTTAAACCATCCAGCCCAGTGGATCGCTGCCTTTGCCTTAGTCAACTTCACAGAGACGCTCTCCTGCATTACTGTTAAAAGACTTGCTTGGCTGACATCCCTTCTGGCTCCAGATCCTGCTTACTGTTTTACCACACTCATCTCTGACTCCCTGACGTTTGGCTTGTCTGACTATCTGTTTCCGGTTCCTGAATGCTGGCTATGTTTTGACTATGTTTGTTTTATTTACTTTTATTATTAAACAAGTGTGATTTAACTATACTTCTGTCACGGTCTGATTTCATGTTTTCTGACACTCAGGCTCCGTAGTTAGCTCCAAAACAGGTGCTAGTTTATTCAGTTTTGGCCCTAGTACCATACTTTTACTGTGATGGTTGCCCCCAATATGAATTCCTGCTTTCCTATGGCCATTCTGCTGGCTCCTCTGCCACCCAAGCTTCCCCCCTGTCCAAAGAAGAATTTTCTGCAATGTCATATCCCATGGGCAAAATTTCAGGCATTATTGAGGCCACAGATGGCATGTCCCTTCGACCCCTCCTCCTAAATTGGCCTTTGACTTTACCCATGAGCCAAATACATTACCTGGGAAGGAGGTGACAGTTGAGGATGATCCCTCTCCTTCTGAGAGATCGATCAGATCATGATGAAACTCCTGTAGGAGAGATTTCATCCAAGCTTACCATACCAAGGATACCACAGTTACTCTTAGGCCGTGTACACACGACCGGACTTTGGCGGACTGAATTTCGGAGGACTTTTCAACGTTGAATCGGACTTGTCTACACACAATCACACCAAAGTCTGACGGATTTGACCGTGATGACCTACGACTGGACTAGAATAAGGAAGTTCATAGCCAGTAGCCAATAGCTGCCCTAGCGTTGGTTTTCGTCCATCAGACTAGCATACAGACGAACTGATTTTTCGACTGGACTCCGTCGGAAAGATTTGAAACATGTTCTAAATCTAAAGTCCGTCTGATTTTGACAGCAAAGGTCCGATGAAGCCAACACACGGTCAAATTGTTCGACGGATTCGTTCCGTCTGACCTTTCCTGTTGAATAGTCCAGTCGTGTGTAAATGGCATTAGTGACGCTGTACGATATCCTGCTTACAGCCTATTCACCCTAAATAATGCAGCATGGTGTCCATTAAATGTCTAAACCAACTAAATCTTTCCTGGTCTACGTGCTGGTACAGCCCTGTCTTGTATGGGGACTGGCCCCATCCGGAGAAGACGACTACTCTAAAATGTTTTGCTCAGCTATTTAACGTTTAGGAAATATCCTATTTAAGTGGTCCGCACCCGTGGAAGGTCCGGCTATTTTCTACAAGACTCTCATGCTCCCCATGAAGGATAATCCTATGTTTAGGGACCCAGTAGACAAGAGGTTAAACGCCCTCTTTAAAGCTCTTTTTTTTATTTGGCGGGTCCCATCATGTAACCTTGCATATATAGCAGTCTACCAGATCACTACAGTCTAGATTAAATGCACGGTCAGAAATTTTATTCCATCCAATTTCCATGTTATGGTGATTAGATCTGCTTGCTGCTGTCCGCCAGCTTTTATATAAAGGAGTATACTAACACAAGAATGCTTTCAAGGGTTCTCCTTGAACCTTGGAGAAGGAGTCTAGCCCATTCCAGATCTGAAGACTCTCAACTTGTTCCCACAGGTGCAATGTAAACTGCCAGGCCAGTCACTGCCTTACTCCCTCCTGGGAATTTTCTAGTTTCAACAGACATCCGGGATACTTACTTGCATATTCCTATCCTTCTACCTCATTAGTGCTGTCTGTGTTTGCAGTGGGCAATCAACATTACCAATTTGTCACTCTACCACAGTGCTTGCCCTGATCTTGACTCTGCTTCTTGCTCAGAGTATTTTTTGGGGTACCTAGATGATTCCGTTAAAGGACCAGTACTCCCTCTCTCTGTTAGCCTACATCCAGCAGACTCTGCAGAGCTTCAGCTGGATCCTGAGTCTGAGGATGATCCATCTCACATACTAGAGTGCCTGTGCCTGACATTAGACATGGCTTTGTCCAGAATCTTCCTGCCTTGAACAAAAACTTTTATCCCTTCAATCTCAAGCCCATGCTCTTCGGGCCCAGGGAAAACCTTAATTTCATGCCTGCACAAGGGTCTTGGGTCTAATGGTTACATTCTTCAGGGCTGTGTCTTATGACCAATTTTACTCCAGACCATTTGCCACTTGGGCCAGTAACACACCTCCAGTATTAGTGAGACAACTCTGAATGAATGAGCATAGGGGGCACAACAAACAGCAGCACTGTCAATCTGGTGGGGGTGGGGGGCAGTGTTAAATGTATTAGATTTAGATGCATTATGAAATTGAAGTTGAACTCCAGCTCACATTTTATAAGCAGTTTCAGGATTTATTTTTTCCTTTTGGAATAAAGGTTTTACATAAATAAAAGATGATCATTTTAATTATCCCTGCCAGCGTAAAGTGATTTGTCTCATTCATGTAAATAGATACATTCTGCTGGAGAGCTTGGGAAAAACAACAGACTTGCTGCCTGGGTCACCAGCTGAAAATAGAAGAAAGCAAGCTTAAAAAAGGCAAAAAAAATTCAGCGATAACATCTTAGAATTGGTAAGTTGCAAAATAATGTATGGCAGGTGGACTTTCTCAATCACCAGCTTCTGGATCGGGGGAATGGGCTGTCCAGGTGGAGGTATTTCAAGCCCTTTGCCACAGGTGGCAAAAAGTACATCACTAGCACACCAAGGATCTCCAGAATGAGTCCAAAGCTTTATTCAGCGATCAGGTATAGGACAAGTGCAGCATGAAACAGAATAATATTTTAAGAATCATCCATCAATCAGAAAATGGGTTATATCTTCTTGACTTCCTAGCGACATCATGAGCCCGCCATAAACATGTTTTACAAATTACATAACTGCTTAGGATCATTACAGATAGACTCATTATAAACATCAAGATTGCCCCAAAGCTTAATAATATAATAGAGATAAACTTAGAGCGTGTTATTGTGTAGCTAAATGCGTACGAATGAGCGCTTCTGATCGAACCTTATAACAGAGAGTAAACACAGTCTTGCACTTTGTTTATAGGCAGTTTCTAAGCGCCCATGGAGGTGTGAGTGTCAGGCTCCAATGGTGCTGTCTGATGTGTGCATGCACACTAAAGTCCCTACATCATCCACTCATCGTCTACTCCAGAGTGGGCTGGCTGCCACTGTCATAGAAACCCAGTTGATACCAGTGTATTTTAAAAAGTGACAGCCGCTGGGCAGCCTTTTGGTACATCTGAGCACTGCAGGTTATTACAGAAAACAGTAACATGCCAAGTGAAAACTAGTGCTGGAGGTAAACAGAGTAATAAATGGAGACAAGTCGATTAGGCTCCAAAATAAAAAGAGGACAGGAATTTAGAATGAAGATGAAGGTTGAAAAATAATTCAAAACAAAGTAACAAAAATAAGCGATGAAAACAAAAAACAAAAAACAAAGAAAAGCCCAAAAAACTGAAAACAAACAAAAAATAAATAAAAGTAAAAAATTGAAGCATAAAAAATTAAGGAGAAGAAGAAAGGAAGAAAGAAGTAACGGGGGAAAAAAAGAAAAGAGAAAACTTTTTGACTGCTTTGTAGGATTGAGATGCAGGGCAATCTGGTAATTCTCATTGCACCAAATTATCTCAGGAGATTGTAGTAGTCAGATATACTCAAACTCCTGGCACACTTTGTGTAGGCCCTTCTGGGTCGGTTGGATCTTCGGTCTTAAAGTGATTGTAAAGTCTTATTTTTTTAAGTTAAAATAACAAACATGGTATACTTACCTGCCCCATGCAGTGGTTTTGCACAGAGCAGCTCATAACCTCCTCTCCTGGTCCCTTCCTCCTGTCGAGTGTCCCCACAGCAAGCAGTTTGCTATGCGGGCACCTAAGCCAAGCCATTCAGACATGGAGCCGCGGCCCCTCCCCGTCCCTTCTCTCCTGATTGTCTGTTTCAGCCAATCAGGAGGGGAGTCCCGGGCAGCCAAGACACTCCTACAACATCGATGGATTTAGATGGACCTCAGGTAAGTATCAGAGGGGCTGAGGGGTGCTAATGCACACAGAAGGCTTTTTATCTTAATGCATATATGCATTAAGATAAAAAACGTTCTGCCTTTACAATCACTTTAGGGACCAGTGTTCCTTCCTGCCTCTTGGTCACTAGCTTTAGCATGTTACAGTCATGGTCCTGAGAGACAGGGGTTTATTCAACTCAGTCATCCCCACCCTCTTAAAGGCTAGGAAACCGACTTCTACTATGGAACCTGGAAGGCCTATTTTGCTGCTGTGAGTTTAACTTTCACAATAGAAGGTATTCCATGGGAAGGATTCTGTCCTGCAGTGGCGGCCCATCCATAGGGGGCACCGCCCCCCCTCCTGTTGTCACCACAAATAATAATAATAATAAAAAAATCACGAGATGGCAGACGTGGCCTTCATTTGCGGGGTTAAAACCCGCCCTGCGGCGCAATTGAAAGCGCCGATTTGCTTCCGTCTGTAAATTCACTACGGTTTCAATTGTGGTTTCAATCTCGAGGTTACTTCCGGGATTCGTGTAGTAGATGAAAATCGGAAGCACTCGGCAGCTCCGTTCTTTGCATGGAGCGGAGCCTGAGTGAGCTCTCACTGGTACAGTAGCTCCGCCCATTCCTCCAAGCAGATCTATGTCGGGAGGAAGAAACTGCAGTAGAGGAGAAAGCAAGCCAGTCCAGTGAAGGGGGACGAACTCTCCCCTTAGTGAGATGTGCAGACATTGTCCTCATGTCAGGAGAGCCATTACTGGAGGCACTGTGAGTCCAGACTGAGAACACTGAGCAGGTAGAGGGAATTGACTGAAACTAAGAGCGAGTAATACTCCCATCCCCCCATCCACCACCATCCCTCTGTCCCTGATCCCATCCCACCCACCATCCCTCTGTCCCTGATCCATCCCTCTGTCCCTGATCCCATCCCACCCACCATACCTCTGTCCCTGATCCCGTCCCTCTGTCCCTGATCCCATCCCAACCACCATCCCTCTATCCCTGATCCCGTCCATCTGTCCCTGATCCCATTCCACCCACCATCCCTCTGTCCCTGATCCCATCCCACCCACCATTCCTCTGTCCCCGATCCTGTCCCTCTTTCCCTGATCCCATCCCACCCACCATCCCTCTGTCCCTGATCCCGTCCCTCTGTCCCTGATCCCATCCCACCCATCCCTCTGTCCCTGATCCCATCCCACCCACCATACCTCTGTCCCTGATCCTGTCCCTCTGTCCCTGATCCCATCCATCATTTCTCTGTCCCTGATCCCGTCCCTCTGTCCCTGATCCCATCCCAACCACCATCCCTCTGTCCCTGATCCCGTCCATCTGTCCCTGATCCCATCCCACCCACCATCCCTCTGTCCCCGATCCTGTCCCTATGACCCTGATCCCATCCCACCCACTATCCCTCTGCCCCTGATCCCGTCCCTCTGTCCCTGATCCTATCCCACCCACCATCCCTCTATCCCTGATCCCGTCCCTCTGTCCCTGATCCCATTCCACCTTATGAGAAGTGGGAGGGGTCAAAAAGGATGTGCGGGGTCTAGCGCCCTCCATCTTAAAACTTCACCAGCCGCCACTGCTGTCCTGTCTGGCCTGGATCAGCGTCCAGCTTTTAAGTACCATCAAAGGGAAAATCTCAGCCTTGACCCTTCTCCTCCAGGGGCCCTTGGCCTCTCATGACCTAGTTAAGGCCTTTAGCCAAGGTGTTGCAACACATCTCTCTCCCTGTATGCCTTTCTGTGTCTCATTGGAACCTTAAAGTGGATGTAAATCCAAAAATGTATTTATTTTTTTGTCTGGCACAATATAGAGTATTGAATTTCAGATCATCTGTGCCCACTCTTGCCACAAAGAGTTAATCCAGCTCTGAGCAATCCTCATATCTTTTTTCTTTCTTTCCTATTGCAGCGAGCGTCAGATGTACAGTACCCTGCAGCCGAGAACCAGCGCAAAACATTCTCGCGGGCAGGTGATGTAGCTGCCCTTGCGTCGTATTTGGTCCGTCGGACCAGCATACAGACGAGGGGGTCAGTCTGGTGGACTTCTGGTGGGAAGATTTAAAACATGTTCTATTTCTAGGTCCATCTGAATTTTGGGAAGAAAAAGTCCGCTGGAGCCCACACACGATCGGAATGTCTGACGGATTCTGGTCCACCGGACCAAGTCTGCCAGAAAGTCCGATCATGTGTCCGGGGCATAACATAATAATGGCTGATTATAAATAATAATAGTTTTAGAAATATTTCTATAAAAATAGCGGATTGAGTGCAAATTATCCAATGTCCTCATAAAACTATACTATCTTAATGGAAAGGATATGCATTGCTTTTTTGATGTTTTTTTGCCGTATAGAAAAAATTCTACTGGTCTCACACCAAAGCACAGTTTAGTAAAATTATAGTTAGTTCCATAGCTTTTTTTCCACACTGAACCAAAGTCTCTGATTAAACTATAACACCCTTCTTCATACCACAAGCAGCATTACTAAAAAGCCTGCTCCATGTCAGTACCACTTCAATTAATCAAGCTGGAATTCTATAAAATGTGATAAGGGCTTTTAAGTAACTACTATCCAACAAGAAAGCGTGCTCAGATAAGACTTTTTTGTTTTTGTTTTTAGTATCCAAGAAATAGCACAAACTGGTCTTTACACTCAGATCAAGTTCTGTCACTGTTTTAGTTTACTAACTCTGTAAAATAACAAGTACTCTACACCTGCAAATGAAGATGAGCTGAGATATGTTGATATACTGTATAGGCCTCCAATTAGGACAAAAAAAACCACAAGAAAATTATATATTGGGTATGTTGCACTTAAAAAAACAGAATTGAGGGCAACCTGTAGTTCAAAGAGCTGCCTGAAGGATCTTACATTGTAAGCTGGCATCAGGTGAGGCCTGAACAGCCACCTGGTAAAACAGAGAATGTGTGAAGAGAAGACCAGACGACATTCTTGCAAATCTGGAAAATACAGTGAGGGAAAAAAAGTATTTGACCCCCTACTAATTTTATACGTTTGCCCACTGACAAAGAAATAATCAGTCTATAATTTTAATTGTATGTTTATTTCAACAGTGAGAGACAGAATAACAACATAAATATCCAGAAAAATGCATTTCAAAAAAGTTATAAATGTATTTGCATTTTAATGAGTAAAATAAGTATTAGATCCCCTATCAAACGAGCTGAGATAAGGAGCACTCTTCTAAAGTGCTCCTCATCTCAGCTTGTTACCTGTATAAAGGACACCTGTCCACAGAAGCAATCAATCAGATTCCAATCTCTCCACCATGGCCAAGACCAAAGAGCTGTCCAAGGATGTCAGGGACAAGATTGTAGACCTACACAAGGCTGGAATAGGCTACAAGACCATCGTCAAGCTGCTATGTGAGATGGTGACAACAGTTGGTCTGATTATTTGCAAATGGAAGTAACACAAAATAACTGTTAATCTCCCTTGGTCTGGGGTTCCATGCAAGTTCTAACCACGTGGAGTAGTAAAAATGATCATGAAAATGGTGAGGAATCAGCCCAGAACTACATGGGAGAATCTTGTCAATGATCTCAAGGCAGCTGGGACCATAGTCACCAAGAAAACAATTGGTAACACTACGCCATGAATGACTGAAATCCTGTAGCACCCGCAAGGTCCCCCTGCTCAAGAAAGCACATGTACAGGCCCGTCTGAAGTTTGCTAATGAACATCTGAATGATTCAGAGGAGAATTGGGTGAAAGTGTTGTGGTCAGATGAGACCAAAATTTAGCTCTTTGGCATCAACTCAACTCGCTGTGTTTGGAGGAGGGGGGATGCTGCCTATGACCCCAAGAACACCATCCCCACCTTCAAACATGGAGGTGGAAACATTATGCTTTGGGGGTGTTTTGCTGCTAAGGGGGCAGGACAACTTTACTGCATCAAAAGGGACAATGTACCATCAAATCTTGGGTGAGAACCTCCTTCCCTCAGCCAGGGCATTGAAAATGGGTTGTGGATGGGTATTCCAGCATGACAATAACCCAAAACACATGGCCAAGGCAACAAAAGGAGTGGCTCAAGAAGAAGCATATTAAGGTCCTGGAGTGGCCTAGCCAGTCTCCAGACCTCAATCCCATAGAAGATGTGTGAAGGGAGCTGAAGGTTTGAGTTACGAAACGTCAGCCTTGAAACCTTAATGACTTGAAGAGGATCTGCAAAGATGAGTGGGACAAAATCCCTCATGAGATGTGTGCAAACCTGGTGGCCAACTACAAGAAATGTCTGACCTCTGTGATTACCAAAAAGGATTTTGCCACCAAGTTCTAAGTCATGTTTTGCGAAGGGGTCAAATACGTATTTCAGTCATTAAAATGCAAATCAATTTATAACTTTTTTGAAATGCGTTTTTCTGGATATTTTGTTATTATTCTGTCTCTCACTGTTTAACCACTTACCCACTACTGGGCACTTAAACCCCCTTCCTAACCAGACCAATTTTCAGCTTTCAGTGCTCTCACATTTTGAATGACAATTACTCAGTCATGCAACACTGTAGAAATAGGTGTCTGCTGCGCTAAATAACACTAAAACTGAAAAAAAGAATAAAAGGACAAGCAGCCAGCACAATATTGGTAAACAAAAATAATGTAAAATAAATAGAATAGGTGCAGCGCTAAGAAATCCATAAACCCCTCTGATGATCAATAGTAAATGATAATGGTATAGTCCATAGGGTATAGCAGAAAAGCGTATAAGAGCTGATCACCAGCACCCAGACACGTTGCCTCTTACCCTCCTCTTTGGACCCCTGTTACAGGGGTCAAATAAGCATTGCATAGAAGAGGAAAACCTCAATCAGCTATAAACGACCAGACACCAGCAGATATAGCAGGATGGATAACAATCTCCACACTCGATCCCCGTTTTCACAACGTTGAATCCATGTACATAGTTTGGCCCATGTAATAGAAGTAAATGTGCAGTAAACTTTATAAAATATTTTATTTGTAAAAAAAACGCTATATTGCACTCACGTGCTCTAGGTGAAAAACAGGCACTGAATAATGGCTTAAAGCACCAGCAAGATGGCTGCCGCATCCCGGCATACACTCTCGTCATGTTGCATCACAAGCTCCGCCCTACGTGTTTCATCATACGTTGATGCCATCAGGGGCGTGGCTTAGCGTACATAGAGGTGCATTATGTAGGCGGGACATCAAGATCAGGATGGAAATTGAATGCGTTCTCAGGGTCCCCCCCATAGGGAGCACCCTCTGGCAGGGGGAGGGGTGGACATCCATCCCACCCCAATGGGATTCCTATTAGAACTGACAATAGGTTTGATTGGGTAATGATCAGAGTGTAGGTGACAGATATATTACTGAGCCTCCGTCTGACTGGCATCAGGAATGGGAAGGTAGAGACTATTCTCCTGGTTATTACAATGGAGACACACAGTGGCCACAACATATATACCCTCCAGGACACTGAAATCCTGGTAGGTGAGGTTAGAATTATGGCTATCCCAAATACCAATAATTTTTTTTCCAGGGGGGCCACAAAATATAAAAAGGGCGATAGACCCAAAAGGGGCTCCAGAGGGGGAGGAGGGTCCGCTGAAAAAAGAAGGAGGGTTTAAGGGATTCTGGTTTGTTTAATTTGAGCACAGCAGTGATTTCTGATGGAGAAATACATGCTCAACCATGGTCTCAAGTTTGTTCCTCCTCGATCGTTGAACAAGTTTGAAACCTTTATTGACATCCAGAAATTTGTCCGTAAAATGCATATCAAACGATACTTAATTACCAATCCTTTTCGTTTGGGAAGAGAGGGTCCCTCTGGGATTAAAAGCACTTCTTTGGCTAATGCCTCTGTTTTAATCCTCCTGACCATTTGGCTCCAACTGTTTCTGTATTCAAGGATTTGTTTACCAAAGACCTTGAGCAATTACAATTTAGGAGGAATAGAAGTAGAAATAGAAGAAGGATAGAAAGAAGGATAGAAATGAGTTGTTAGTCCCTAGAACTAAAGAACCCAGTGAGGCCCAGTGAGGCTTTTTGGAATGCATTTTTTACTACTTATTCTACTCAACAATATACTATAAATCAAATTATATGTAAACATGTGTTACGGAAAGACGGGGTTCTAGGACTATTTCTTCCAGAGCGTCCTATGGTGGTGTACAGAGGGGCCCCCCTTTAAGGCTCCAAGTAGAACCTAACGTTATAGATCTCCCTAAGAGGGTATCTTTTTTTCATAACGTAGGGGGTTTCTTTCCCTGTAGGAAGTGCTATGTCTGTAATATTAACATACAGGGGAGAAGGAAAACAGAAAGCTTTCAATCCAATTCTACTTAGGAGTTTTTCCCATCAAACCGTTCACCACTTGTACTACCAAGCATGTAGGCTATCTCATTAGGTGTCCATGTGGGCTGGAATATATATGCCGGACGGTCCGTATGCTCCAAGTCCGGCTGAAGGAACGCATTGCGAATATTAAAAATGGCTTCACCAAGCACAGCCTCTCCAAACATTATGATCTTTGTCATAATCAAAACCCCAAGGGAACTTTGTTTCTGGGGGTTGACAAATTTACGGGTAATTGGACAGGGAGTCACATGACTAGGGGTGTGACCTATAGTCCATTCGGTTTTTATGCTCCAAGTCCGGCTGAAGGAACGCATTGCGAATATTAAAAATGGCTTCCCCAAGCACAGCCTCTCCAAACATTATGATCTTTGTCATAATCAAAACCCCAAGGGAACTTTGTTTCTGGGGGTTGACAAATTTACGGTAATTGGACAGGGAGTCACATGACTAGGGGTGTGACCTATAGTCCATTCGGTTTTTATGCTCCAAGTCCAGCTGAAGGAACGCATTGCGAATATTAAAAATGGCTTCCCCAAGCACAGCCTCTCCAAACATTATGATCTTTGTCATAATCAAAACCCCAAGGGAACTTTGTTTCTGGGGGTTGACAAATTTACGGGTAATTGGACAGGGAGTCACATGACTAGGGGTGTGACCTATAGTCCATTCGGTTTTTAAATGTAGAGTGGGATGTGAATGCATTCATTAGCAATGCATAGGGTTTCCTCATCATGGTTTTAAAATTTAAAATTTTGTTTATTTTGGTGGTGGTACTGTTTCTGCATTTTTTTCCTTTATTATGGGTTGTTTCTCCCTAAATTTATTTTTAAGTTATTGTATTCTTCAATGATATTCATAGAATCTGTTGCTGTATCATACATGTACTAATTGCAATGTAATTTGCAGTTTTTTTACTTGCAATTTGGCCTTAGTTCACAAGATAGCGCTGTCTTCCATCATATCATTTCTAATACCGTTTTGTTTTAACTATTACTGTTCCCAAACCGGTGGGGGGACCCTGAGAACTCATTCAATTTCCACCCTGATCTTGATGTCCCACCTATATAATGCACCTCTATGTGTGCTAAGCCACGCCCCTGATGACATCAACATATGACGAAACGCGTAGGGAGGAGCTTGAGCTGCAACGTGACGAGAGTGTATGCCGGGACGTGGCGGCCATCTTGCTGACGGTTTAAGCCATTATTCAGTGCCTGTTTTTCACCTAGAGCATGTGAGTGCAATATAGCATTTTTTACAAATAAAATATTTTATAAAGCTTACTGCACTAGGAGGCGCATTTACTTCTATTACATGGGCCAAACTATGTACATGGATTCAACGTTGTGAAAACGGGGATCAAGTGTGGAGAGTGTTATCCATCCTGCTTCCAGTTTGCTATATCTGCTTGTGTCTGGTCGTTTATGGCTGATTGAGGTTTTCCTCTTCTATGTAATGCTTATTTGACCCCTGTAACAGGGGTCCACAGAGGAGGGTAACATGCAACGCTGTACCCATATGACATTTTTGTCCCTTTTTTCACACAAATAGAGCTTTCTTTTGGTGGTACTTGATCACCTCTGGGTTTTTTATTTTTTGTGCGATATATGAAAAAATACCGAAAATTTTGTAAAAAAATGCATTTTCTTTGTTTCTGTTATACAATTTAGTCAATTAGTAATTTTTCTTCATACATTTTGGCTAAAATGTATACTGCTACATATCTTTGGTAAAAATATACTCTTTGTGAAAGTTATAGAGTCTACAATCTATGGTGCCAATCAGTGAAAACACCTGATGCACTGACGGCCTATCTCAAGACCCTAACAAGCCAGGAAAGTACAAAACCCCCAAAGGACTCCTTTTTGGAAAATAGATATTCCAAAGTATTTAGTAAGAGGCATGGTGAGTTTTTTGAAGTTGTAATTATTTCCCACAATTCTTTGCAAAATTGAGTTTTTTTTTTCTTTCTTTTTCTTCACAAAATTTTCATATTAATAGGTTATGTCTCACACACAGCATGTGCATACCACAAATTACACCCCAAAACACATTCTACTATTTCTCCTGAGTAGGGTGTTACCACATGTGTGAGACTTTTACACAGCCTGGCCACATACAGAGGCCCGACATGCAGGGAGCACCATCAGGCGTTCTAGGGACACAAATTACACATATTTCTTGACTACCTCTTTCACTTTTGAAGGCCCTGGAGCACCAGAACAATGGAAACGCCCAAAAAATGACCCCATTTAGGAAAGCAAACACCACAACATATATTCTATGAGGCATATTGAACATGTCATTTTTTTCTACAAGTTTTTGGAAAATGTGGAATGTGTTTTTTTTAAACACAAAGTTGTCCATTTATACAATATTTCTAACACATAGCACGTACATAACAAAAATTACACCCCAAAACATATTCTGCTACTCCTCACGAGTATAACGATACCACATATGAGAATTTTACAGTGTCTGGCCACATACAGAGGCCCAACATGCAGGGAGCACCATCAGGTGTTCTAGGGGCATACATTTCAAATCTAATTTGACTACCTGTTACACTTTTGCGAGGCACTGTAGTGGCACTGATGGGCACTGTAGTGGATGTGACACAGATGAAAACTGATGTGGCATGGATAAGCTGTGGATGGGGATGGATGAGCCGTGGATGGGGATGGATGAGCCGTGGATGGGGATGGATGAGCCGTGGATGGGGATGGCTGAGCCATGAATGTGGATGGATGAGCCATAGATGGATGAGCCGTGGATAGGGATGGATGAGCATGGGTGGGGATGGCTGAGCATGGATGGGGATGGCTCAGCATGGATGGGGATGGCTCAGCATGGATGGGGATGGCTCAGCATGGATGGGGATGGCTCAGCATGGATGGGATGGATGGCTGAGTATGGATGGCATGGCTGAGTGTGGATGGGATGGCTGAGCATGGATAGAGGCCTGAGTATGGATGGCATGGCTAAATATGGATGGCATGGCTGAATATGGATGGCATGGCTGAATATGGATGGCTGAGTATGGATGGATGGCTGAGTATGGATGGATGGCTGAGTATGGATGAGCATGGCTGAGGATGGATGAGCATGGATGGCATGGCTGAGCATGGATGGATGGCATGGATGGATGGCCAAGTATGGATGGCATGGCTGAGGATGGATGAGCATGGATGGCATGGCTGAGCATGGATGGATGGCATGGATGGATGGCCAAGTATGGATGGCTGTGAGTATGGATGGGATGGCTGAGTATGGATGGATAGATGAGGCTGGAATGGGCATAGAGCAGCACTGTGGGCACTATAGATCCAGCCCACAGCGCTGTTGCACCCGATCTCTCCCCCTTTCCTCTCACACTGTACCGATCAGTACGGAGAGGGGAGAGATGAACCGGGCATGCACCTGTTTGTGTACAAGTGATTGCTCCGTCATTTGACGAAGCGATCACGCGGTAAAGGGCCGCTGCCATCGGCCCTCTACCGCGATGGACCCGGCGGTCACGGATACTTCCCGGGTGCGCACGGGAGTGCGCTTCTGGGAGGTTTCCGACCGCCCAGCAGACGTTTTTCAGCTTTGGGTGGTCGGCAAGTGGTTAAATAAACCTACCATTAAAATTATAGACTGATGATTTCTTTGTCAGTGGGCAAATGCACACAATCAGCAGGGGATAAAATACTTTTTTCCCTCACTGTAGTTGCCTAATGCTGCAAAGCCCAAGATGCACAGGCAAACCTAGTAGTAGATTGCACCTTGTCCATTAGATGGACAAGGTTCCGCAATGGTTTGTGAAAATAGTCGACATTCAGTGGCGGAACTTTCACAGTCGCAGCAGTCGCACTTGCAACTGGGCCCTGCTGTTCTGCAGCTGTGGGGGGGGGGGCCAAGACCCGGCATCTCCCTCTGCACCTCTGGCTGTCCATTTAGAATGCAGTGGGGGGAGGTGAGGCGACGATCGGCAGCTCTATGTTTCCCGTGGTCGGCGCGATCTCCCTGGGGCTTGTAGTTCTCTTCCCAAGTGTCAGTCTATGCAGTGGAGAGGAGAAGGGCCTCTGACCCGGGCAGGTATCAGTTTAACTCTTTAGTGTACAAGTGAGTCGCTTTGCTTGTACACTCTTGCTGATGCATGCCCCGGGTCAGAGACCCCTCCCCTCTCCACTGTATACACTCGGGAGGAGAACTTCTAGCCCCAGGAAGATCTTGCCACCCGTGGACATCATAGAGCTGCCGATCGCTGCCAGGGGTACAGAGATGTGTTGGGGGTTAGAGGTGCACAGACAGCGGAGACCAGCCAGGTACAGGGGAACCTCTGGAAGGGGGGCTGTCCCGGGACCCTGATGTAAGGAAGGGGCCCTCTGGGGACACTGATGTAAGAGGGGGGACCCTCTAGGGAAACTAATGTAAGGGGGGACCCTCTCTGGGGACACTAATGTAAGGGGGGACCCTCTATGGGGACACTAATGTAAGCAAGGCTTCTGGGGACACTGATGTAAGGGGTGGGCTCTCTGGGGACACTGATGTAAGGGGTGGGCTCTCTGGGGACACTAATGTAAGGTGGGGGGCTCTCTGGGGACACTGATGTAAGGAGGGCTCTCTGGGGACACTGATGTAAAGGGGAGGCTTTCTTGGGACCCTGATGTAAGGGGGCTCTCTGGGGAAACTAATGTAAGGGGTGGGCTCTCTGGGGACACTGATGTAAGGGGGGGCTCTCTGGGGACACTGATGAAGGGGGGCTCTCTGGGGACACTGATGAAGGGGGGCTCTCTGGGGACACTGATGAAGGGGGGCTCTCTGGGGACACTGATGAAGGGGGGCTCTCTGGGGACACTGATGAAGGGGGGCTCTCTGGGGACACTGATGAAGGGGGGCTCTACGGGGACACTGATGAAGGGGGGCTCTACGGGGACACTGATGAAGGGGGGCTCTCTGGGGACACTGATGTAAGGGGGGCTCTACTGGGACCCTGATGTAAGAGTTAGGTACCGAGTTACCTTTTACAAAGAAAAGAATTGCGCTAGGTGTGTGATAAATGTAAAAGAAAATGTGAAAAAAAGACTGAAGGATATCCTGCAGCTAAGCACTATAACCCTGATATGGGGCACAAAAAGTATGGATAAGGATAGGAGTGCAGCACTGAATAATGTGCTAATATACAATACAAATAAATGTGATTACAATGTGTCATTAATGATCAAAAATATGTGCAGATAAAGAAACATATACTGTACAATATAAAATAAAGGATAGTCCACATATGATTACTGCAATGGCAGCAAAACTGTGCATGTAAACACAAAAGAAAAAAAAGATAACAAAAAAGTTCATAAGTGTAGATATCCAATGAAAGATTTCCAGTGTGAAACCATGGGTATAGATTTCCACCACTTGTGCTGCCCATCACCTTTCAATAAAAATGGAGGCTTACCAGAAAGCCTGCGACCACCCTTACTCGGGGGAGGTCAAACAACGCTTAGTAGAACATCAGGATCGCTGCTGAGATCTTGAAGACTTCCCTCACAGGTGACCGGCTGGCATCTATATAAAGCACCTTCTGAGGCACGCTCCCAGGAGACAATCACTACACGTCAGTGGACGTTCCCTTCCATGGGTCAGGTATAGGCATCCAGTGGGTTTCTCAGGTGGAGGACAGGAAAAACAAGAGTGGAAGAAAAAAAAAAACTCCAGTAGTGCAGAGATTCCTTTGATTGGTTTATTAAAAGTTTTCAAAGATAGGATAAAAAAATCCCAATACATAAAAGCGTTCCTTGCAAGGATAATGTAAAAAAAGCTCTGCTAGTATGCACAGAGAAGGTTCGCACATGCGCAGTGCGTGAATACGTGACGACCCTACGTCCGTTTTATCACAACTGATGTCATCAGGGGTACGTACACACGCCCGTGCCTGCGCCTTATATGTCCGTATGGCAAAGCAGAGAAGCGCAGCCATTGGTTACCATAAAACGATACTCAGAGCTTATTGGACAGATACAGATGGATCTTCCCGCCAAACGTGAGCCATCATGATTAATAGAAAGGATGACTCATCACTGACACCCAGGGTGCAGCCTTGATACTGCTACAAAAAAATACCAATAAATAAAAGCAGTGCCATCTTGTGGACCATTGCAATACTGCTTAAGAAAAAAAGAGGACAAGAGGGGAGGGAAAAAAAATATACTATGAAATGGATCCAGATATGAAACATTTCTTATTACAAAAATAATTAAAAAATTGTTTTTTAAATATCAAAAATGTATATCTTAAAAAATATTTTTAGAAGATATCTTTAAAAAAAAAAAAAAACATATTTTCGTAAGATACGCTCCTTCACAGTACCAAAACAGAAATATTAAAATCTCATCCCTTTTATATAGAATTATACAACAAATTGAATCAATCCATATGAAAACAGTCGTATGTGTGACCAGACACTGTTTCCAAACAAAGAGTGAGCATAGTTCCCAGTGTTGTGTTGCAAAAAAAGGGGGCTCATGTCGGCATTAGTTAGACCAAAACTAAAGGAGAAAAAGGCTATGGATAAATGGTGAGTATAGAGAGGAAAAGTATAGACAAATAATGTAACTGGAGGGGACATCAACAGTTATTAACCAAATCAATACTGGGCACTTTCGCCCCCTTCCTTCCCAGACAAATTTTCAGCTTTCAGCACTCTTGCACTTTCAATAAGAATTGGGCGGTCATGCAATGCTGTACCCAAATGAAATTTTTATCACTTTGTTTGCACAAATAGAGCTTTCTTTGGTGGTCTTTATTCACAACTCCATTCTTTATTTTTAGCGATATAAGAGAAAAAAGAGCGTAAATTTGGAAAAAAAAAATTTTTTTCTTTATTCTATTTTAAAAGAAATCCAATAAAATCTAATTTTGTCATAAGTTTAAGCCAAAATGTATTCTGCTACATGTTTTTGGTAAAGAAAATTCATTTAAAGTGGGGTGCCCCTTACATTTTTTTTTTTAAAAGTCAGCAGCTACAAATACTGCAGCTGCTGACTTTTAATAATCGGACACTTACCTGTCCCAGGGTCCAGCGATGCGGGGGATCGAAGCCCCGCTCATTCTGCGCTCTGCTCGGCGGCGCCGGCATTCTTACTGTGGGCACCCGGCTGTGGCTTCACAGCCGGGCACCCACTGCGGTCATCTGGTACCTGTCACGTGTCCCAGATGACTGACTGCACCAAAGGGAAGTGATTTCACCAGCCCGGGCACTGAAGGAAGCAGACTACGAGGGACCCCCTAGCAACAGGCATTTAGAGGTGAGTTAAAATATTTTTTTCCAATTTATTTTTTTTTACATTTTTTTTAGGAATTTTAAGCTATTTTTTTTTGGGGGGGGGGGGGCAAACACCACTTTAGGTGTATAATAATTGGTTTGCGTGATCACGGACATATGTGTGCAAATGATCATGTACCGATGTGCGCAGGTGATCATGGACATAAAGGTCCACCAGAAAATCCTTAAAAGCTACACATCATGCCAAGACCCAAAGAAATTCAGGAACAATTGAGAAAGAAAGTAATTGAGATCTATCAGTCTGGAAAGGGTTATAAAGCCATTTCCAAAGCTTTGGGAATCCAGCGAACCACAGTGAGAGCCATTATCCACAAATGGCGAAGACATGGAACAGTGGTGAACCTTCCCAGGAGTGGCCGGCCGCCCAAAATTACCCCAAGAGCGCAGCGACGACTCATCCAAGAGGTCACAAAAGACCCCACAACAACGTCCAAGGAACTGCAGGCCTCACTTGCCTCAGTTAAGGTCAGCGTTCATGCCTCCACCATCAGGAAAAGACTGGGCAAAAATGGCCTGCATGGCAGAGTTCCAAGGAGAAAAACACTGCTGAGCAAAAAGAACATCAAAGCTCGTCTCAATTTCTCCACAACACATCTTGATGATCCCCAAGACTTTTGGGACAACATTCTGTGGACCGATGAGACAAAAGTGGAACTCTTTGGAAGGTGTGTGTCTAAGTATATCTGGCGTAGAAGGAACACTGCATTTCAGAAAAAGAACATTATACCAACAGTAAAATATGGTGGTGGTAGTGTGATGGTCTGGGGCTGTTTTGCTGCTTCAGGACCTGGAAGACTTGCCGTGGTAAAAGGAACTATGAATTCTGCTGTCTACCAAGAGATCCTGAAGGAGAATGTCCGACCATCTGTTCGTGTACTCAAGCTGAAACGAACTTGGGTTCTGCAGCAGGACAATGATCCTAAACACACCAGCAAGTCCACCACCGAATGGCTGAAGAAAAACAAAATGAAGACTTTGGAGTGGCCTAGCCAAAGTCCTGACCTGAATCCTATTGAGATGTTGTGGTATGACCTTAAAAAGGCCGTTCATGCTCGAAAACCCTCTAATGTAAATGTGTTTTGGGGATCATTACTATGTGGGGACATGTGTTTTGGGGACGTGTGTTTACTTTGTGTGTTTTACTGTGGTGACACTAGACTGGTGATCAGTGAGTAAAAAGCTGTAAAAAAACAGCTCATACTCACTGATCACCAGCCGGCTGCAGAGATCCGCTCTCCTCTCCTCAGCTTCAACTTCTGTGTGAGGAGAGGAGAGCCGATCGCCTAGCAACCGGCTGTTTGTTTAAATCACATGGCGGCCGTGATTGGACACAGCCATCATGTGATCAGGAGGGCCAATCACAGAGCCCAACTGCAGATCTAAGATGCGCTATGTCTGGGTGACAAGAGCGCATTGGGATCGCGCCAATGTGTGGGAACGCGAGTGCGCCATCCCGCTCCTTCTGAGGGACGTTCCTGAATGTCCACTCCGTACATGTGCAGTGGCAGGGTGGGAAGTGGTTAATAAAACAATTGATGTCCCACTCCACATTCAAGCAATTGGGAACATGAGATCCGAGCTTATAAATCCAATTAGTTTCGGATCTGGATATGCTTCTTCTGCCATTACCTCCATGCCAGTGAGGAATATATTTTTCCAAGGCTATAAAGATGGTACTCTTAGGATCTCTGTTGTGTTTGAGATCATAGTGCTTGGAAACATTATGTTTGTCAAAACCCTTCTTTATGTTTGACATATGTTCCCCTAGTCTGACGTACAACATCCGGATGGTACGTCCCACATATTCCAATCCGCATGAACACCTCAAAAGGTATACAACAAGTGGTGCATGTCATGAAAGATTTAATGGTGTATGTGACACCTGTGCCCACTGATGTGAATTTGGTTAATCTCCTGTCATGTAGTGCATTCACCTTACAGACTTTGCACTTCCTGCAAGGAAAAAAGCCTTTTAAATTCCCCAAAAAAGTTGGACGTGTAGGTGGATCCCAGACATTGGGTGCTATTGAGTGTCTAAGATTAGAAGCCCCTCTAAACAGTACACAAGGATTGTCCGACAACAAGGATCCAAGAATCCAATCATTTTTGATCACCGGCCAATGCCTTTTAATTATTATTTTATGGCCCAATGCTGGTGGTGAGAAAGGCTAGTCCAAAATCCTCTCGGTTTTCAACTTGAGGGGGTTCGTTACCCAATAGGGCTAAACGATCCTTGCTCCCTACCTCTATGCCGCATTATCATAGCCCTTGGGACAGTCGACAGCCAGGAACGGAGATGACAAGAATCTAATGGGATATAACCGTTCCTGTTGGTCGGTTCAAAGAAAGTGGATGTAACAATTCTTCCATCCTCAATTACAATTTTCAAATCAAAAAAATGGATCTGAATAACGGAGTATGATACCCCTATCATTGTTGTTTAAAAAGGATAGGAAAGTGGCCACAGACTCAGCATCACCGTCCCGAAATATATACCCATGGTTTCACACTGGAAATCTTTCATTGGATATCTACACTTATGAACTTTTTTTGTTATCCCTTTTTCTTTTGTGTTTACATGCACAGTTTTGCTGCCATTGCAGTAATCATATATGGACTATCCTTTATTTTATATTGTATATGTTTCTTTATCTGCACATATTTTTGATCATTAATGACACATTGTAATCACATTTATTTGTATTGTATATTAGCACATTATCCAGCGCTGCACTCCTATTCTTATCCATACTTTTTGTGCCCCATATCAGGGTTATAGTGCTTAGCTGCAGGATATCCTTCACTGTCTTTTTTTTCCAATTTTTTTTAACATTTATCACACACCTAGCGCAATTCTTTTCTTTATAATTTGTTACACCTTTTTGATATACAGTATTTGCTGCTGGTGTATCCATAATGGGTATTTTTAATTATAGATCCCAAGTGGTCACCAACACCTTGGGAGTCTTTGATGGTAATGATGACCCAAGGGATGATCTAGCGGGATGTTTCTTTCGATTAAAAAATCTTACCATTACAGAGGTTCATATTAGATGGGACAGCGTATTTGAAGGCATATGTGAAAGCAAATATGGTCCCCAGGAGCCTCAGATGGGATGTCAACCCCCAGAAACAGGATAATGAACTGGCTGAATGGTTTAAATACGTTAATGAAGCAGGGGTTAATTTTTTACAGTTCTTGGT
Source organism: Lithobates sylvaticus (assembly GCA_028564925.1). Lineage (NCBI taxonomy): Eukaryota > Metazoa > Chordata > Amphibia > Anura > Ranidae > Lithobates > Lithobates sylvaticus. The sequence continues at coordinate 497,831,457 of CM053029.1, forward strand.
AGCAAAAAAAAATAACTGTAAATTAACAATGTTGGATGTAGAGATCAACAGTATTAAAGGTAAATTGGTCCCTTTTAAAACAGGACAGGACTATATGCATAGATCAGAAGCATTACAAGCTTTATTGATTAAAGAGGAGTCTGAACAAAAGAAAAAGAAAAAATACAACAGGGATGTGAAAGATTACAGGGAGGATGTGGTCTTTAAGTGGCAGGTCACACCTCCCCTTGATCCTCCATCCGGTGTCACTACCACTGGTTCCCATCCTGCATCTGTAGCCCAAAGAGGCGCAATGATGCGAGGAGGAAATCAGCCAGTTTATTCTGATGCATATTATATGTGCCAGCCTTCTCCTAATCAGTCTAGGGGTAGAGCTTTAGAGCAGCACCCCAACCAACCGAGAGGAAGAGGGGGGAGGAGAGGTTCTCTCTCTCGTCCATTTTATCAGTCACCCCCACCTTGGAGACATCGGGATGGGTATCAAGCTTATCAAAATTATAGTGATAGTGGTGAACACCAGAAACAGATTTACTCCTCTGGTTAATGACATCGGGGAGTGCGTTACTGTATCTGATGAGGGCCATGGTACCCCCTACCCCTCTCAAAGCCAACATATAGCAGAAAAAAGTTTTGGACGGCATTTTCAATTGGTCAGCAGGGTAAGAAACAAAAGAAATGGCGACGCAAGAGAGGGAGCAGAGTGGGGACTCCAAAAAGAAGGAGAACTTAGATGTAAATGGTATCATAAACCTCAGTACTAAATAATTATCTAGGGAGGCAGTTTCAACTTTGAATAAAGGTCTAAAATTTGCACCACCATGGAACCTTAATAAGTTCCAGGCTTTTATAGATGTGCAAAAAGAACATTAAAACATATGTTTTGAGCAATCCAGCTAGACAATTAACAAGGGGAGTATCTGTGATTGTCCACTCAGGGATGTCTAATGCTTCGCTTTTTAATCCTCCGGGGAATCTGGCACCTAATGTCAATGTTTTCCGAGATTTGGTGCTAAAGGATTTGGCCAATTTGAGAACAAAATTGGTACAACATGACATCAGGGCCGGAATGGAAACATTATGCAACAGAAAGGACATAGTTGTACGCCCCGCAGACAAGGGCGGAGCTATTGTCAATCTTGATAAGGAATCTTATTCCAATGAAATGTCAAGGATTCTTTCAGACTCCGATACATATTCCCCTTTACCATCTGATCCAACCCTCATGTTTAAACGGGAGTTGAATTTATTGATTGACAAGGGTTATTATATGAGCATATTAAATAAAAATATATAAATAAATAAAAAATAAATAAATGGAGCATCTGGTTCCTCTAGCACCCCGGTTACCAGTTATGTATATACTGCCCAAAATCCACAAGACCTTGATCAATCCCCCAGGAAGACCGATCATCAGTGGTATAGACTCCATCACTTCACGTGTGGGTAAATATATTGATCATTATTTACAACCACTGGTGATGGGTACTCCCATCCTTTCTGAAGGATACTAAGCATGTCTTAAACTTGTTGAGACGAATTGAGTGGAAGACATCTTATATTCTGGTCACCGCTGATGTCGCATCGCTCTACACGGCGATATCTCATAGATTGGGCCATGAGGCTGTGCGACATTTTCTCTATCAGGACTCCAATATTTCCATCACGCAGTGCAATTTCGTGATGGAACTATTGGACTTCTCGATGGAACACAACTACTTTTGGCATAATGGTGTGCATTATCTACAAAGAGAGTGGCCATGAGAGTGAAGTTCGCTCCCAGTATGGCCAAATGGGAGGAGGACGTAGTTCTACATGACAAGCCACTGCAACTTGTCATGTGGAAAAGATTTATAGACGATGTCTTGTGCATATGGGACAGTGATGCTGAGTCTGTGGCCACTTTCCTATACTTTTTAAACAACAACGATAGGGGTATTATACTCTGTTATGAAGCTAGCCCTATTCAGATCCATATTTTGTATTTAAAAATTGTAATTGAGGATGGAAGGATTGTTACATCCACTTTCTTTAACCACTTAAGCCAGGAACCATTTAGCTGGCCAAAGACCAGACCACTTTTTGCGATTCGGCACTGCGTCGCTTTAACTGACAATTGCCCGGCCGTGCAACGTGGCTCCGAAACAAAATTGACGTCCTTTTTTCCCCATAAATAGAGCTTTCTTTTGGTGGTATTTGATCACCTCTGCAGTTTTTATTTTTTGCGCTATAAACAAAAAAAGAACAGAAAATATCCCCAAAAAATATATAAAAAAACGTTTTTTCCCCTCAGTTTAGGCCGATACGTATTCTTCTACATATTTTTGGTAAAAAAATTTAAAAAATAGCGCAATAAGCGCTTATTGATTGGTTTGCGCAAAAGTTATAGCCTCTACAAAATAGGGGATCATTTTATGGCATTTTTATTATTCATTTTTTTCTTACTAGTAATGGCGGTGATCAGCGATTTTTTATCGTGATTGCGAAATTATGTCGGACACGGACAATTTTGACACATTTTTGGGACCATAGAGGGGCTTCTTGCATTTACTGTAAAAATGTCAGTGGCAGTGAAGGGGTTAAAACTAGGGGGGGCAGTGAAGGGGTTGTGTTCCTAGTTTGTGTTATAACTGAAGGGGGGATGAGACTGTGTAGGGAAACTAACAGATCACTGTTAATACACTGTATGAACAGACAATCTGTCAGTTCACTCCTCAGAGAACTGGAAACTGTGTGTTTACACACACAGCTCCCAGTTCTCCGTGTGCCCGAGCGATCGCATCGGCTCAGGGAGTCCCCTAGTTGCCGTTCATGGTACCGACTTACCATAACAGCGATTCGCGCAGCCCAGCCATGTTGCTGCAGTATAACTGCGGCGGCTGGTCGGCATGCTGTTAAACCGACCGACAGGAACGGTTATATCCCATTAGATTCTTGTCATCACCGTTCCTGGCTGTCGGCCGTCCCAAAGGGTCAATTCTTACCCTAAGGTGGAATTGTACCAGTCTGGATGATTTCCATAGAGAGGCCCTGGTTCTCAAGTCCAGATTTCTAACCAAGGGCTATGATAATGCGGCCCTTGATCATAGAGGTAGGGAGCAAGGACCGTCAAGTTTTCAACTTGAACCCCTTCAAGTTGAAAACAGAGAGGATTTTGGACTAGCCTTTTTCACCACCTATTCCAGCCAGCATTGGGCCATAAAATGAATAATTAAAAGGCATTGGACCGTGATCAAAAATGATCGGATTCTTGGACCCTTGTTGTCAGATAATCCTCGTGTACTGTTTAGAGGGGCTTCTAATCTTAGACACTCAATAGCACCCAATGTCAAGGATCCACCTACACGTTTAACTTTTTTGGGGGATTTAAAAGGCTTTTTTCCTTGCAGGAAGTGCAAAGTCTGTAAGGTGAATGCACTACATGACAGGAGATTAACCAAATTCCCATCAGTGGGCACAGGTGTCACATACCCCATTGAATCTTTCATGACATGCACCACTAAGTGTGTTGTATACCTTTTGAGGTGTCCATGCAGATTGGAATATGTGGGACGTACCATCTGGATGTTGTACGTCAGACTAGGGGAACATATGTCAAACATAAAGAAGGGTTTTGACAAACATAATGTTTCCAAGCACTAGGATCTCAAACACAACAGAGATCCTAAGGGTACCATCTTTATAGCCTTGGAAAAATATATTCCTCACTGGCGTGGAAGTAATGGCAGAAGAAGCATATCCAGATCCGAAACTAATTGGATTTATAAGCTTGGATCTCATGCTCCCAATGGCTTGAACGTGGAGTGAGACATCAATTGTTTTATTGATAACTGTTGATGTCCCCTCCAGTTACATTATTTGTCTAGACTTTTTCCTCTCTATACGCACCATTAATCCATAGCCTTTTTCTCCTTTAGTTTTGGTCTAACAAATGCCGACATGATCCCCCTTTTTTTGCAACACAACACTGGGAACTATGCTTCTCACTCTTTGTTTGGAAACAGTGTCTGGTTACACATACGACTGTTTTCATATGGATTGATTCAATTTGTTGTATAATTCTATATAAAAAGGGATAAGATTTAGATATTTCTGTTTTGGTACTGTGGAGGAGCGTATCCTTCAAAAATATATGTTTTTTTTTAAGATATCTTCTAAAAAGATTTTTTAAAGTTAAAGCGGTTCTGCACTGGGTTTTTTTTTATTTATTTTTTGGGGAATATGCTCAGGATTAATAGCAAAATTGGGGGACTCACCTGTTCCATCTTCTATCGCGATCGCAGCCGGTTTTCGTCCGATAAAGTTCTTTATATTCTGTTTTTCTGCTGGGGGCCATCTTGCCTGTGGGCATGGGAAACCCCACAGGCACTTTAGATGGCCCAGCATGCACCGCCGTTACTGCGCCGAGCTCACGCGTGCGCAGTAACGGCAAAGTGCAGCTCACGTTCTCCGAAATCTCGCGAGATTTCGGAAGATGTGTCCGAAATCTCGCGAGATTTCGGAAGATGTGGCCCGCACAGACTCCTGGGATCAATGACACCAGATCCCAGGAGACAGTGCGTCGTGACGAGGATCCCCGCACAGACCCCGCCCACCCCCGCAGAGACAGAGGACCGGAAGTCATCGATTACAAGGTAAGTGAAAAAAAAAAAAAAAAAAACACATTTCATTTAGTACTCTTTGCCTGATTTGGAAGGCAAAGAGATTTACTAAATGAAATGTGTGCCGAACCGCTTTAAGTTTTTGATATTTAACCACTTCAATACTGGCAACTGTCATATGATGTCCACAAGGTGGATCTCCAATACTGGGTGGACGTCATATGACGTCCTCCTATTCCCGGCTGTCTAGGGGACGCGCGCGCGCCTGCGGTGTCCGCCGGGCACCCGCGATTGCCCAGGAAAACAGCAGGACCGTGGAGCTGTGTGTGTAAACACACAGCTCCACGTCCTGTCAGTGGAGAGGAGACGGATGATGTGTTCCCAGTACAGAGGAACACCGATCGGTCTCCTCCCCTTGTGAGTCCCCTCCCCCTACAGTTAGAATCACTTGCAAGGAACATACATTAACCCCTGCAGCGCCCCTAGTGTTAACCCCTTCTCTGCCAGTCACATTTACACAGTAATCAGTGCAATTTTATAGCAACGATCGCTGTGTAAATGTGAATGGTCCCAAAAATGTGTACGAAGTGTCCGCCGCAATGTCGCAGTCATGAAAAAAAAAAAACGCAGATCGCCGCCATTACTAGTAAAAAAAAAATTTAATAAAAAAATGCAATAAATCTATCCCCTATTTTGTAGACGCTATAACTTTTGAGCAAACCAATCAATAAACGCTTATTGCGATTTTTTGTTTACCAAAAATATGTAGAAGAATACGTATTGGCCTAAACTGAGTAAAAAAAGTGTGTTTTTTTTTTTTTTTTTTAAATAGGATATTTATTATAGCAAAAAGTAAAAAATATTGTGTTTTTTTTAAAATTATCGCTCTTCTTTTGTTTATACCGCAAAAAATAAAAACCGCAGAGGTGAGCAAATACCACCAAAAGAAAGCTCTATTTGTGGGAAAAAAAGGACGTCATTTTTGTTTCGGTGCAACGTCGCACGACCGCGCAATTGTCAGTTAAAGCGACGCAGTGCTGAATCGCAAAAAGTGCTCTGGTAAGGAAGGGGGTAAAATCCTCCGGGGCTGAAGTGGTTAAAAAACTATTTTTTAATTATCTGACCCCCGAAGGAGCTGCTGGTATTCGATTGGGTCTGCATTCTGCTCTTACACCCCCAATAACTTGGCTCAATCCCCTTGACACAGCTGTGGTGCAGTGTGGGTGTGAAGCCAACTACAGAGGTTAACCCCACAATGTACAATACAATTATAGTGTACCCTTACCGTTACCTGAGTATCCATTACTCCACCTGTAGGAAAAGGAGTAACAACGCTTCACACCAATGGTAATTAACCAGAACATGTTTTTTTACTGGAACTGGTATAAAACAATAATCACAATAGCTTTACCGTCACAGAAACATAATGCGACAACACAGTGAGTATTCACAACAATTTTTAACATATAAACGATTCTTGGATGACCCTTACACGCATGTCTCCAAGTGGGACCAATGCTCAGAGTGACAATGTCTTGACTCCGGGCACCTTCCCACTTCCAGCACGCTGCAGTAAATACAGAAATGCAAAGCCGTCAACACCACACAATACAACTGCTGAGGGGCTCCCCCTGCTTTATAATGCAGTCCTTCCTTATTGTGGTTGAACTTAAGGCCTTACAATAAAAGATGTAGTCTTTGGTCTTCTGTCTTCTGCTAGCTATTGTATTGAAGTGATTGGTAGCATCTGACAGAGCAGTTGGGGGAGGGGGTTCCTAATGAGTTTGGCACCCCCCCCAAAAAAAAAGGGAAAAAAAGAGTGCATTAAGTAAAACACACAGCAAACATTTGTGCATATTTTAGGGGGTGTTTGGGGGAAAACAATACTATGCAGCAGACAAAATACATTGCTTAAGTGACTAGGCCATAGGTGTCTATTGGGCCAGAAGAGCATGCTGGGGAGGTAAGTGAAGGGAAAAATGCATGAACGAGAAAAGGGGCACAGCATATTAGAGCATATTGCAATCATGGTAATTAGGGAAGGAGGTCAAAAATACAAGACATTAGCAAACAGAGCATACATAGAAGGGAATAGTAAAGTAGAAATGTTACCTTAATATAGTCCTCCTGCAGGACCTCGATGATGGCAGAACAGGTCTCTGGAATAATGATTCCCAGAGCCTGGGGAGAGATACCTGTGGAGAACTTCAGATCCTGAAGGCTTCTCCCTGTCGCCAAGTACCTCAACGTGGCAACAAGCCTCTGCTCCGGAGTGATGGCTTTTCTCATGCAGGTATCCTGCCGGCTGATAAAAGGGGTCAGCAAAGCCAAAAGACGGTGAAAAACGGGGTCCGTCATCCGGAGAAAGTTCCTGAAATCATCAGGATTATTCTCCCGGATCTCACGAAGCAAAGGCATGTGCGAGAACTGATCACGCTGAAGCAACCAATTCTTGGTCCACATACTCCTCGTCATTCTGTTCATGGACGGGTCTTGGCTCAAAGCTAAAAGCCCGACACCAATTCCGCGTACAGCACGAACTCGGCGACGAGTACGTACGGGAAACATCGCTCACAAACGATCGGCTGGTCAGAACGGACAAACAGAAAGCACCGATAAACAGCAAGGCCTGAAAGAACGAAATGAATACCAGAAACGAGCAGACAATAAGCAGTGACAATCAAAGCGTTCTATATCAAGATATAGGCCGCAATGACCAACAAATGCGAACTGACTACACGCACTAATAAACAGATACGCACGACAAGCACAAACTGAAGAGCAGTAACGATCTGAGTCATAAAACTGAGAAGCGCGAATCGTAAGTCCCCAAACTTCAACTAACTCGCGATAAACACGGAATCAGCAGAAGGAGCCCAACGGGTGCGGGACGTGGTGCTGAACTTCCCTTTTCTAGTCTCGTGGAAGACGACTTACGTCACGACGTTCTTGAAGACCGGAAATTCCGACAACGTTGTCTGACCGTGTGTACGCAACACCAACATCGGACAAAGTCCGACGGAAATGATCCGACGGAACTGGTCATCAGAAAATCCGACCGTGTGTATGGGGCATAATAGTGTGAAACCTCCTCTGCGGGACTACAAGTCCCAGCAACACTGTGATCTGAGTCTAAGTGTGAAAAAGTGTGTTAAGAATTATGGGCAGCAGCCCTCTCACCAAACCAGGCCTGGAAGAAGAAGAAACCTCCGCTCTGGTTGTCTCAGTCCTACTTTAAGCCAGCACCGTCACGCTGCTTCTGTTCTGCAAGATGACCGGGACCCTCCGAATGGCTCCGTCAGGTGTCTCTGGATCCTTCCCGATCCAGTCACACTGTTTCTTCAGCACACAGGTATGAGGCAGAGTCGCTGGTTGTTCTGCTCCACAGTTGTTGCAGGCCGCGGAACACTGGAACACCTCCTCACAGATCCTTGTAGGCAGGCCACGCGTCCAGAAGATAAATAAAATGGCCACGCAGTGTCTTTTATATCCTACATAGCATGCAGTTTAATACTGAGTGTTCATGGGTAGGTAAGTCCTTGTGCAGCGTAAACAATTGAGTCCCTTCCTGTAACATCTCTCTATATTCTTTAATAGAAAATAGACAAAGTCCTTTCCACATTTAGGCCACTAGATGGTGCCAAATACCAATTAAAGCATTGTCCATTGCTCAACATATGATATTAGAAGGCAAAAATACCAGCGCTACATACTCCCCCTGCTTTAAGTCTTTGGTCCCCAAAGATATTCAAAATTTTAGCTATAAAAACATTTTTGCCTGTTACATGTTGTAATTCACATGCAGAGATTGCAAAATTGGGTTAATATGACAATAAGAAAGTTGTATTTTCATAGTTTGAGTTTAAACTCAAATGTCTCATTCCATACCATAAACTTGACAGAGGAGCCTCCCACCACTTATCGTGTGATGGGGGACTGTTCTGTATAGCCACACCTGACACCACGGTGTCTGATACAGATGTGTCAAGGGGTGAGATGGGGTTTCTTTTGGCAGTGAATTGAGTTCTTTCAGGGCATTCACCCAAGGTGTCATACGTTAGTCTTTTTGGCGGGTGTATCACTCTCTTGGCTCTCTGTTCTTTTGGCATCTCAGGTAGTCTGACATATTCTTCGACTCCTTCATCCTTCTGTTCACTCATTTCTGTTTCCTGTATTTCAGATTCACCACCAGCAGAGAAATCCTCAGGATCTGTTTCTGACAGAGGAGTTTGAGACTCCTCTGGATTCTCTGTTGGCCTGTCTTGAGGTACAAGCTTGGGGGCTTCTGGCCTAAGAGTTCCATTATCCTACCCTCTTGTGTGGGGTGAGTAGCTTGCATCCACTCCTGGCAGTTCAGATGACCACAGCCAGCTTATTTCCATTACTTCCTCCTCTCTACCCTCTGCTACTGAAGGTCCACTCTGAGACCTAGTTACTGGTCGAGGTACAACAGTGGACCTAGATGGTAATTCCTTCTGTGGGGTTATTCTGACTGATTCTGTGAGAGGTAGGAGGTGGTTCCAATGCCTGGTCTTGAATGGTCCAGTGCTTCCTTTCCGGTCTGATCTCATACACTGGGAGCCCTGGAAGTTGTCTGCATACAATATATGGCTGCAACTTCCAGTGGTGAGCCAACTTATGTTTCCCTGGGATGCCCAGATTTCTTAATAGGACTCACCGGGTTGTAAATCCTGAATCCGAGTTTTCAGGTCGAAGTTCCTTTTGTTCCTTCTTCCTCTGGTGTCTGACGTGGCTTGAGCCTTTTCGTACGCAGTCTTCAGGCTCCTCCGCAACCTTTCTACATACCCTCGATGAGAGGTCTCTGAAGTATGGTCCAGGGAATTTCCGAAGGCTAAGTCTACCGGTAGTCTGGCTTCTCGCCAAACATCAACCGGTAGGGTGAATATCCTGTAGCATCACTCTTGGTGCTATTGTAAGCATGTACCAAGGCAGTGATGTACTTGCTCCAATCCGGTTTTTGTTCAGAGGTCAAGGTCCCCAACATGTTGAGAAGAGTTCTGTTAAACCTCTCTGGTTGTGGATGCCTGTGGCCAATTATAGCTCAGGGGGGTTTAGTACACGCCCCACACTATACAAGGCCGCCAGTGTGGCGGCCTTGTGTAGTGTTGTGCGCTGTTCATAGAGAGCAGGATAGGCAGGGACAGTGTCACCTGTGCTTTATACTTCTTTCGATAGCACTGTTACAGTGAGTGTAGTGTTCAGGGAGAAAGCAGGATAGGCAGGGACAGTGTCAGCTTTGCTTCCTAACCTAGCGCTGTTACAGTGGGTGTAGTGTGCCTCATGCACACTGCACAGCATACACCTGAATCTAACCCCTCATTGCTGGTGTTGTGTAGTTGATTTGTGCAACACAGGCATCTGCCTAATATTCAGTCAGTGTAGTGTGCCTCCTGGACACTGCAGAGCATACACCTGAATCTACCCCCTCGTTGCTGGTGTTGTATAGTTGATTTGTGCAACACAGGCATCTGCCTAATATTCAGTCATGTCATTTACACAGGAATCAGTGCATTTAAATAGCACTGATTGCTGTATAAATGACAATGGTCCCAAAAATGTGTCAAAAATGTCCGATGTGTCCGCCATAATGTCGCAGTCACAATAAAAAAATCGCTGATCGCCGCCATTACTAGTAAAAAAAAAAAAATATTAATAAAAATGCATAAAACTATCCCCTATTTTGTAAACGCTATAACTTTTGCGCAAACCAATCAATAATCGCTAATTGCGATCTTTTTTACCAAAAATATGTAGAAGAATATGTATCGGCCTAAACTGAGGAAAAAAAATAAATGTTTTTTATATATATTTGGGGTTATTTATTATAGCAAAAAGTAAAAAATATTGCATTTTTTTCCAAAATTGTCACTCTATTTTTGTTTATAGCGCAAAAAATATAAACCGCAGAAAGAAAGCTCTATTTGTGGAAAAAAAGGACGCCAATTTTGTTTGGGAGCCACGTCGCACGACCGCGCAATTGTCAGTTAAAGCAACGCAGTGCCGAATCGCAAAAAGGGGCCTGGTCCTTTGGCTGCAAATTGGTCCGGGGCTTAAGTGGTTACCGTATATACTCGAATATAGGCCGACCCGAATATAAGCCGAGGCCCCTAATTTACCACAAAAAAATGGGAAAAACGTATTGACTCGAGTATAAGCCGAGGGTGAAAAATGCAGCAGCTACTGTAAGTGGAAAAGAGGGTCAGCAAATGCCCATCTGCAGCTGCATGTCCCCTGTGTCCTGTACAAACCCCCCTGTGTCCCCATTGCAGCCTACTGTGCCGATCTGCATGTCCTGGGTCCGGGGTCGTATCCCTCCCTGTGCGATCTGTCTGCCACCATTGCAGCCTTTATGTGCCTCCCTCTCTGTGCGATCTGTCCCCCACAGCTTGTAAAGGCGCCATTCAAGATACAAAAGCCGCGCCTCCTCCTCGTCCGTGATAGGAGGAACACTGTTTTCCCAGCAGTCAGTGTGCAGTGTTCCGCCTATCACGGAGATCCTCTCATCCTCGTCCATGAGATGAGAATGACAGGACGTCCGTGATAGGCGGAACACTGCACACCGACTTACTGCTGGGAAAATTAGTGTTCCTCCTATCACGGACGGGGAGGAGGAGGATGAGGAGGCGCAGCTTTTGAACACTGCCGTCTGTCTGCATTACACGCTGTTCATGTGGGCAGATGGCGGTGACTCGAGTATAAGCCGAGGGGGGGGACATTCAGCCCTAAAAAAAGGGCTGAAAATCTCGGCTTATACTCGAGTATATACGGTAAATGGCTTTTTTTCTCTTTACAAATGTCATTTTGTGCAGGGACAGTTCTAAACATGGGAAACACATGCCACTTCACAGGCATACTTTAGACACCCCCCAGGTACGATATTTAAAGGAATATTTCACTTTTTTTTCACTTTATGCATCATTAAAATGAGTGCTCCAGAAAAAACATCAATTTTTAAAACATCTTTTGGCATTGATATATGTCCCCTGGGGCAGGACCTGGGTCCCCAAACCCTTTTTAGGACAATAACATGCATACTGGCCGTTATAAATAGCACTTTAGATTTCGAACGTTCGCATCCATTGTAATTAATAGGGTTCTAACGTTTGTGCGAACTTTTGGTCCGTTCGCAGGTTCTGGTGCGAACCGAACCGGGGGGTTCTCGGCTCATCCCTAGTGGACACTCCGACTTCTTCAGCTCTGGCTCCACCTTTTCCTTGCTGTTCTGCCCCTTCACAAAAAGCTCTTCCTTCTTCAGGGGTAAGTTGGGCCCATTCTGAGTGCTCTTGGGGACAGTGAGGTCTTCTTGACAAAGCATCTGCGTCTCGGTTACCAACTCCCTATCTGTACTTCAGGCTGAAGGTAAATGCTGAGAGGGCAGCCAACCACCTGTGGCCTGTGGTGTAGCGTCCAGCTTTGCAGTGGTGAGCAAGTATGTGAGGGGGTTGTTGTCCGTCTTGACCACGAACTCCACACCATACAGGTAATCTTTTAGCTTGCCCACCACAGCCCACTTCAAGGCCAGAAATTCAAGTTTGTGAGTGGGGTAGTTTGTCTCAGCAGGGACTAGACTTCGGCTCACATAGGCAATGGGCCTCAGATGCCTGTCATGTTCTTGGTAAAACACTCCGCCCAGCCCTTCTCGGCTGGCATCCACGTGCAATTTGTATGGTCTGGTGGGGCCTGCATAGGCTAAGACCGGAGCAGTGATAAGGCTCCACTTCAGCTGTCTGAAGGTCTCTTCACATTGTGGAGTCCACTGGTCCTGAATGGACTTTTTGGGTTTTCCAGGTTTATCAGAGTCTATACCAGCTTCCTCTTGGTTCTTCAATAGCTCAGTAAGTGGGTGGGCTATTTTGGCAAACCCTTCTACAAACCTCCAGTAATACGAACAGAAGCCTAAGAATGACCTACGCTCGGTCACATTCGTGGGTCTGGGCCACTCCTTCTGCAGACATGATGTGTCCTAGGTAGTTTACTAGAGGTTGATAGAACTGGCACTTTTCCATTGAGAGCTTCAGGCCTTCATCATGGAGCCTCTTCAGGACTTTCTCCAGGCGCTCTTCGTGCTCTTCCAGTGTTTGGCCAAACACTATGACATCATCCAAGTACACCAGCACCTCAATCAAGTTCATGTCACCCACAGTCTTCTCCATCAATCTCTGGAAAGTTGCCGGGGCCCCAGACAGGCCTTGTGGCATGCGATTGAACTTGAAGAATCCTACAAGGGTAATGAAAGCAGTCTTCTTCTCCCTATCTTCAGGGCGCATGGGGATCTGGTAATATCCATTTTTTAGATCCAGCACGCTGAACCACTTCGCCCCTGACAGGCTCTGTAAGGCATCTTCTATCTGAGGTGTGGTTTATTGGTCAGGAATGGTCCTTCGGTTCAGTGTCCTGTAGTCAATACACAACACCCATTCTTCTTCCTCACTACCACTATTGGTCAGGCATATGGACTCGGGGACTCTCTGATAATCCCTGTCCTCTTCAGCTCAGTCAGCTGTTCTCTCAAGTCTTCAAGATCTCCCAGTGGAATCCGTCTGACCCTCTCTCGGAAGGGTTTGTCTTCCTCCAACCGAATCTTGTGTTCAGCACTCCTTGCAAGCCCCACATCGAACTCACTTTTTGAGAAAGCAGTTCTCCATCTCATGAGCTGGGTTTTGGCCCTCTCCATCCAAGCAGGTGTAAGGGGTGTGTTCTTTGGTTAGAACTCTTCCAGGGGAATCTCTCCCTCTTGTCCCCCCAAGATACAACACGGTGAGACTGGGGTTGCTTGATTTGCCTGTCCCAGTAGCACTCTGGCTGGCACCTTCACAGGTGAGGCTGTTGTGTTTCGGACACTGACACTCTTTCTCTGCTTCTCCTAAGTGCCTTGGTCGACAACACTTCTGGGATTATTTCCAGACCTCTATCTTCTCGCTGTCTGTCCGTCTCAAGGGCGATGAAGGGGCCAGGCTGTCTCCAACTCAGCTTAATAGAGGCTTTTAGGCAGACTACCTCACCCAGTTGCGCCAGATTTTTCCCACTCCTTCTAGTGGGGCCTTCTGCTCGTGCACTAGATCCTCATACACCTGTGTTAGCATAGGGTGCACACTTGCGGCTGAAGTACCTCGTTCTTGAACAAGGGGTGTCAACGGTCTCCTGACCAAGTCGGTATTAGTCATGATGATGATTGAGTTTGTTTAGCACCTGAAGGGCGAGGGCAAACCACTGCTAGAGTATCAAAAGGTCTCCGCCTTCCCGGCTACACAGGGGTCAAAGGTCAGCTTTATTGGTAGATACCCATCGTAAGAGAAACTTTGAGTCCCAATGCCCCATATCTGCAGTACTTCTAACTTCTGGAGATGTTGGAGATGCTTGTCATAGAAGTCTCTGTAAAGGAGTGTCACTTGGGCCCCAGTATCCAGGAGGCCCTTGGTATAGATTCCTTCCACCTGAATGGGGACATCTGGGGAAGGTCCCACTAATCTGGGGGGTAATTTGAAGGAGGTGACCGGTTTGACCTGTTTAGTGGTTTTGATCTGCACTTCTTTCTTGCGGGGGTTTGGGTTCCGTTTGGCTTCTTGTGGGACTCTGTGGGTCTAGCGTGCATTGGCTCTCTGACGCCTATTAGGCTGGGTCGAAGGGGGTGAGGTGCTGGGTCATTTTGAGACAATGACGGGAGTCTTCTCTAAGGATTTCGATCCCTCCCATGGGGCTTTCTTCACGTCATTGTACTTTTTGGAGTTAACTAACACAACCGGGCACCCGGTTGACTCCTTCACCGGGGCCCACTGGAGTTTTCCGCTGGCTTTTGGCGTTGTGTCTCAGACTTCACTGGGCTTGGGTACACTCGTCGATAGTGTCCAATTCCTCCACAATTGAAGCAAACCTCATCACCCATCGAGCTCCGGGTTGAGGCAGTGGATGTAGCCTGAGGTAGTTTTGTTGCGGCCTTTCCTCCTTTGGCTGTTTCGGAGACCTTCACCATCAATGAAGTCAGCATCTCCAACACTTGTGCCTTTTGAGATTTCAAGGTGGTGATTTCAGAGTCCTGTTCCACTGTTCTTGCAGGCCTGACTTCGACTAAAGAGGTAGAGGTCGGACGAACAGTTGCTTGCTGATCATTTAACAGTGCCTCTTCATCTCTCACCATTCTGATAAGGTCAGGGTATCTTAGTGACATAACACCCACAGAGGTTTTCAAATGAAGCCAGACTGGATCCGAGCGCAGAGCCCCCTTTAAGATTTGCTGTATCCTGGCTTGATCTATGGCAGAGGGCGTCATCCCTTTCTTTAGTACAATCTGATATAGCATCTTATTTAGCCGTCTGATGTATTCAGAAAGATGCTCTCTTTGGTGTTGGAGGGTATGTTTAACCACTTCCCGACCGCAGGCCGTCATATGACGGCCTCCGGTTTGCGGGGGTATATCTGAATGATGCCTGTAGCTACAGACATCATTCAGATATTGCCGGTTTCAGCCGGCGATTCCCTGCACCATAAGAACGATCATAGCGGCTGTTCCGCCGCTTGATCGTTCTTATGGGCGGCGGGAGGGGACGCCCCCCCCCCCTCCCGCCGCCCTCCGGTGCTTCTACCGACTCACCGCTTCCATCGGTGAGTCGGACACAGGAACCGCCGGCACCGGATGATCACTGTAGAGATTTCCGGCGGACCAGATGGTCGCCGGAGTCTCTATGATCGTTCGGAGGCCGGGCGCGATGTGATGACGTCACGCCCGGCCTCTGCATTCGAATAACGGCGCCGCCTCCGCTGGGAGGCGGTGATCGTTTTTTTTTTTTTTTTTTTTTTTAATTTTAGGCTTTCCAGCCTAGAGGTGAGATGTGGGGTCTTATTGACCCCATATCTCACTGTTAATTGGTCCGATCATGCCATATTCCTATTACAAGGGATGTTTACATTCCTTGTAATAGGAATAAAAGTAATCAATTTTTTTTTTTTTTTTTTTTTTTTTTAAACTGTCAAATTTAAAAAAATAAAAGTCAAATTAACAATAATAATATCCCTGTCCCCGTGAGCTCGTACGCAGAAGTGAACGCATACGTAAGCCCCGCCCACATATGAAAACGGTGTTCAAACCACACATGTGAGGTATCGCCGCGAACGTTAGAGCGAGAGCAATAATTCTAGCCCTAGACCTCCTCTGTAACTCAAAACATGTAACCAGTAAAAAATGTTAAAGCGTCGCCTATGGGATTTTTAAATACCAAAGTTTGGCGCCATTCCACGAGCGCGTGCAATTTTGAAGCGTGACATGTTGGGTATCTATTTACTCGGCGTATCTTCATCTTTCACATTATGCAAAAAAAATTGGGCTAACTTTACTGTTTTTTTTTTTTAAGCATGAAATTGTTTTTTTTCGGAAAAAAACGTGTTCGAAAAATCGCTGCGCAAATACCGTTGCAACGAGCGTCATTGTATTCTCTAGGGTCTTTGCTAAAAAAACATATATAATGTTTGGGGGTTCTATGTAATTTTCAAGCAAAAAAATTATGAATTTTACATGTAGGAGAGAAATGTCAGAATTGGCCTGGTTGCGAAGTGGTTAAACTGGTAGATTAAATCGACTGCCTTCTCTAGTCGCCCAAACTCCTCTTGTAACATAACCAAGTAATCATAGGCTGTACAGGTGGTGTTACTAAATCTCAAGTTCCTGACAGCTTCTGCGTCAGATTCTCGCAGGCTCTCACTTATACGCTGCTTCTTTTGAGCCTCTGGCAGTTCCCACTCTTCCAGAGGCGGCTCTAGGCTTTGTGAGGCCTTAGGCAAAATTTAGACACGAGGCCCCACTCCTGCCCATAATGGATAAAAAAAATTCAAGCAAGTAAAAATGGCTGCAGAAAGATGCGTGGAGAGAGAAAGAGAAAGAGAGAGAGCACAGTGTAGTGGAGAGCATGGGGGGATCCAAGGAGTACAGGGGGGGTCAGGGGAGTTGGAAAGCACTGTGGGGGAGCTGGATAGCACAGTGTGGTGGAGAGCACTGGGGGAGCTGAAGAGCATAGGGTGGAGTAGAAAGCACAGGGGGAGCCAGGGAGCATGGGGGGTAGAGAGCACTGAGGGTGGAACTGGACAGCACAGGGGGCAGAGAGCATTGGGGGGGCAGATAGAACTGTGAGGAGATAGGGAGCACAGGGGTAGCAGAGAGCTATGGGGGGCTGGAGAGCACTGTTGGGGGGGAGCGTAAGGGGGGAGCCAGGGAGGACCAGAGAGCACTGTGTGGGGAGAGCACTGTTGGGAAGCCAGGGAGCACAGAGCACTGGGGGGGGGGGGGGAGCTAGAGAGCAGTGGAGGGGGACTGGACAGCACAGTGAGGGGGGGTGAGCATGGGGGGAGCCAGGGAGCACAGAGCACTGGGGGGAGCTGGGGGAGAGCATGGGGGAACCAGGGAGCACAGAGCACTGGGGGCGAGCTGGGGAGCAGTGGGGGGGGGGGACTGGACAGCACAGTGGGGGGGGGGGGGAGAGCATGGGAGGAGCCAGGGAGCACAGAGCACTGAGGAGCTGGGAAGCAGTGGGGGGCTGGACAGCACAGTGGGGGGAGCCAGGGAGCACAGAGCACTGGGGGGCTGGGGAGCAGTGGGGGGGGGGCTGGACAGCACAGTGGGGGGCATGGGAGGAACCAGGGAGCACAGAGCACTGGGGGGAGCTGGGGAGCAGTGGGGGGGGGAGCATGGGGGAGCCAGGGAGCACAGAGCACTGGGGGGGGGCTGGGGAGCAGTGGGGGGGGGAGACTGGACAGCACAGTGGGGGGGGGGCATGGGAGGAGCCAGGGAGAACAGAGTACTGGGGGGCTGGGGAGCAGTGGGGGGCTGGACAGCACAGTGGGGGGAGCATGGGGGGAGCCAGGGAGCACAGAGCACTGGGGGGATGGGGAGCAGTGGGGGGGGGCTGGACAGCACAGTGGGGGGGGCATGGGAGGAGCCAGGGAGCACAGAGCACTAGGGGGAGCTGGGGAGCAGTTGGGGGGAGAGCATGGGGGAGCCAGGGAGCACAGAGCACTGGGGGGAGCTGGGGAGCAGTGGGGGGGAGCATGGGGAAGCCAGGGAGCACAGAGCACTGGGGGTGAGCTGGGGAGCAGTGGGGGGGACTGGACATCACAGTGGTGGGAGCATGGGGGGAGCCAGGGAGCACAGAGCACTGGGGGGCTGGACAGCAGTGGGGGGGGGGGGGGCTGGACAGCACAGTGGGGGGGCATGGGAGGAGCCAGGGAGCACAGAGCACTTGGGGGAGCTGTGGGGGAGGGGACTGGACAGCACAGTGGGGGGGCATGGTGGGAGCCAGGGAGCACAGGGGGAAGCTGGGGATCAGTGGGGGGGGGGGGGGACTGGACAGCACAGTGGGGGGAGAGTATGGGGGGAGCCAGGGAGCACGGAGCTGTGGGGGGGGACTGGACAGCACAGTGGGGGGAGCATGGGGGGAGCATGGGGGGAGCACAGGGCACTGGGGGGAGCTGTGGGGGAGGGGGCTGGACAGTACAGTGGGGGGGGGGGGGGGGCATGGAGGGAGCCAGGGAGCACTGGGGGAGGGGACTGGACAGCACAGTGGGGGGGGGGGCATGGAGGGAGCTGGGGATCAGTGGGCGGTGGGACTGGACAGCACAGTGGGGGGATAGCATGGGAGGAGCCAGGGAGCACGGAGCTGTAGGGGGGGGGACTGGACAGCACAGTGGGGGGAGCATGGGGGGAGCACAGAGCACTGTGGGGAGCAGTGGGGGGCTGGAAAGCACAGTGGGGGGAGCATGGGAGGAGCCAGGGAGCACAGAGCACTTGGGGGAGCTGTGGGGGAGGGGACTGGACAGCACAGTGGGGGGGGGCATGGAGGGAGCCAGGGAGCACAGGGGGAAGCTGGGGATCAGTGGGGGGGGGGGACTGGACAGCACAGTGGGGGGGAGAGTATGGGGGGAGCCAGGGAGCACAGAGCTGTGGGGGGGGGGGGGGGGACTGGACAGCACAGTGGGGGGAGAGTATGGGGGGAGCCAGGGAGCACAGAGCTGTGGGGGGGACTGGACAGCACAGTGGGGGGGAGCATGGGGGGAGCACAGGGCACTGGGGGGGAGCTGTGGGGGAGGGGGCTGGACAGTACAGTGGGGGGGGGCATGGTGGGAGCCAGGGAGCACTGGGGGAGCATGTGGGGGAGGGGACTGGACAGCACAGTGGGGGGGGGGCATGGAGGGAGCCAGGGAGCACAGGGGGGAGCTGGGGATCAGTGGGCGGTGGGACTGGACAGCACAGTGGGGGGAGAGCATGGGAGGAGCCAGGGAGCACGGAGCTGTAGGGGGGGGACTGGACAGCACAGTGGGGGGGAGCATGGGGGGAGCACAGAGCACTGGGGGGAGCACAGAGCACTGTGGGGAGCAGTGGGGGGGCTGGACAGCACAGTGGGGGAGCATGGGGGTAGGGTGGGCAGGGAGAATTGGGGCAGTAAAAGACGTCGGATAGGAGGAGCGGCGGGGACAGCTGCTGCATGTGGAGGCATTGATCTTCCATATTCTTTCTGCAGCCAATGAACGCCCGCAGAAGAAGCAGGCATTTAGTGGCTGCAGAAGGAATATGGAAGATCAATTCCTCCACATGCAGCAGCTGTCCCCGCCGCTCCTCCTATCCAGGCACACAAGAGGTCTCATGGCCGGCATCAGCACAACACCTGGCACTCACTTTCTTTCTGGGCAGTCGGCGAGGCTGTAGCAATCGCTGGCTGGGATGTGATCCATCCATCGACCCGAGCTCCTCCTTCCCCTTCACAGGCAGAGACATAGGGCACAAGGGCAGCTCAGCTGGATAGTTTCCGTCGCCTGGCCCGACTCCTGACCTGAATAGGCAGCCGGCCAGACGCGGAGAGGCAAGGTGAGCGGCGCAGGATGAAGGATCGGCTCAGCTGCTTTAGGGCCTCGCATGGACTTGCGGCCCGCCCAGTGTGCCCTATGACTGCCTGCGCGCTTTATACAGATGGCATTTGGAGCCAGTCAGTCAGTCCGTATTACTGCGCACAGGCAAATTAGGCGGCCGGCGAGGCCCCTGTGAGTGCGGGGCCTTAGGCAGCCGCCTAATTTGCCTAATTAGAGAGCCGCCTCTGCACTCTTCCAGAGCCTGCATGGCTTTCTCTATCCATACATTAAACTCTTCTCCAGCCGGCACAGGCTGTTTTCCTGAGAAGATCCTCAGCTTCCTGTACCCAGCCTCCCCACATACTGTGTTGCCCTTCTGGCACTTTGACACAAAATCCTCCAAAGCTGTAAGGAGTTCTGGCCCGATCATGTTCAGGGGTGAGGGAGAGGTGGCTGTTCCCCTAGTTGTCTCTCTCTGACCAGTGTTTAGGGAACCCCCATCTGAAGCTCTCGGGTGTACTATGTAAAACTTTGTTTTGTTTCCCAGATGTACACTTTTGCCTTTGAAACTTTCAGGTACTCCCTCTCTCCACTCCAACAGTGCATGAGTGCGAGAAGTCCCTTGATCTGGCCTGATAGCAATCACCCATGCTTTTCTGTCTGGGGACAGTGTCTTTACAATTTTATTGACCTCTTCTTCATGCCAGGCCTCGCCAGGGAGCTCAATCGCCACGCTCGCTTCTGAGTGGGCGCCTTCTGCTTCGCACTACTGGACCACAGTGAAAGGGTCCATACTGGCACCAAGAGGGTGGGGCTTGATTGCAGAGTAACTGCAAATCCCGGACGAGCCCCCACCTGTAGCACTGACCCCCAAAGGAGCTGCTGGTATTCGATTGGGCCTGCAATCTGCTCTTACACCCCAAATAACTTGGCTCAATCCCCTTGACACAGCTGTGGTGCAGTGTGGGTGTGAAGCCAACTACAGGAGGGTAACCCCACAATGTACAATACAATTATAGTGTACCCTTACCGTTACCTGAGTATCTGTTACTCCCAGGGCCGGATTAACATAGGGGCTATTGGAGCTGCAGCTCCAGGCCCCTTTGCCCCCCCCAAAAAAAAAGAAAATGTAAAAAAAAATATATATATGTAGACTCCGAGGGTTGTAGCTCAGTGGTCAGGAGTCACAGAGACCCCACATTTGGGGGGTAGGTAGGTAAAGATCTACTCCAGCACTGGTTAAAATATGGGGCTACTATCATCTATGGTTCCGGAGATACATGGCTGCTTGCACAGCCTGTCAGAAGCTACATACAGAGCAGCCAGTTTAAATACAAGCTGGAACACTCTGCAGCAGACTGAGAGGATGAACTCACAGGGCTTATAATAATTATTTGTATATTACTTATGGTAATTAACCCCTTGCCACACAGGCCAATTCTGACACTTCTCTCCTACATGTAAAAATCTTTTTTTTTTTTTGATTGAAAATTACTCAGAACCCTCAAGCATTATATATATTGTTTTAGCAGACACCCTATGGAATAAAATGGTGGTCTTTGCAACTTTTTATGTTACACAATATTTGCGCAGCAGTTTTTCAAACTTTTTTTTTTGGAAAGAAACTGTTTTATTCATAAAAAAAAAAAAAACACTAAAGTTAGCACAATTTTTTGTGTGTACCAAGCAATGCTTTAAATTTTTTTACAGGTTACATGTTTAGAGTTACAGAGGAGGTCTAGTGCTAGAATTATTGTTCTCGCTCTAACGATCGCAGCATATGTAACCTGTGTGTATCTGGCTCTGATACTAACCAGTGCCTACCCAGCCACTGACTAGTATCTCTCCCCAGCCTGTCCCCACACACCCTCTCACCTGCTGACCTGGGAATGGGGGAATCACTCCTGCAGTGTTATTGTGTTCTGCCAGTGAATACGATGATCAGTGTTGCTAACTATAGCTGGAAGCACTGATTGTTTTGGGGAAAACCTGACAGGCTGGTTGTACTCAAGTCGGTTAATAGGTTGACTTGAGTAAAACCAGGTAGCCCATACATAGATCGCCTATGGCTGGTCTCTGCTTAATTGGTGTAATTTCAGTCCATGTATGGCCCGCTTAACCACTACACAGTCCCTAAACATCCTTCCACAAACCTTTAAATTTTCCTTCCCAGATTACTTCATCCTCCTCTCCTTTACATACTGCCCACTGTCATACTCTCCACACTCCTCTGCTGTGCATACTGCACACTGTTATACTCTTCACACTCCTCTCCTGTACATACTGCTCACTGTCATACTCTTCACACTCCTCTCCTGTACATAGTGCCCACTGTTAGACCCTCCACGTTCCTCTCCCTCACCTGCACATACTTCCCACTTTTATACCATCCATTCTCCTCCCTTATGCCTCTTACCCACAAAAACAGTTCTTTAAAATTATACTGAATATCCTCAATGTTACCAGCTCTAGAATGGGCACACTTTTGTTAGTTCAACTAAAGGAAATCTCAGTCCTCATATTTGTTCTGCCCCATTATTAGTACTTATTAAATTTTGTAATTACTATTGTGATGTATAGAGGAACATAGGGGATGTCAGCTACTCTAAATATAGCACTTGTAAAAAAGTGTCCCTGAAAATATTTTTGAAATGTTGGCAACTATGCGGGTCAGTAGGGGGCCCCATGAGAGGCTCCTGGGTTCCAATGATATTAAAGCGGTAGTAAACTTTTCTAACATTACTATTTTTTAGAGGCCCTGAGGTAGGTTATGACATAATGTACAAGTATGCACAGCATATTAGCACATTAGGGTACACTTAAATTGTCAGACTGAGCCCTCCAGTGCTGTGCTGTGATCAATCCTGCCTGGGCGATTTGATCTTCACCCGGTCTTCCTTCTGGGTTCTGTGCCTTCGGTCACTTGCCTTGGCTGGGCTGCGTTGATGTTATTCCCACGCATGCTCATGTGCATCCTCTTTCTCTCATCCCCCCTTTCCTCATCCCCCCTTTCCTCATCCCCCCTTTCTCTCTCATCCTCCCTCCCTTACCCCTAACACCTCTTTCATCCCCTTTTCTCTCTCCCTCTTTCTCGCTCTATAATTTAATTTGTTATAACAAAAAATTGTTTATAAAAGGCCCCACCAAAATCCTCAGCACCAGGCCCATGATGTTCTTAATCTGGCCCTGGTTACTCCACCTGTAGGAAAAGGAGGAACAACGCTTCACACCAATGGTAATTAACCAAAACGTGTTTTTTACTGGAACACAGTGAGTATTCACAACAATTTTAACATATAAAGGATTCTTGGATTACCCCTACACGCGTGTCTCCAAGTGGGACCAATGCTCAGAGTAACAATATCTTGACTCTGGGCACCTTCCCACTTCCAGCACGCTGAAGTAAATACAGAAATGCAAAGTCGTCAACACCACACAATACAATTGCTGAGGAGCTCCCCCTGCTTTATAATGCAGTCCTTCCTTATTGTGATTGAACGTAAGGCCTTACAATAAAAGATGTAGTCTTTGGTCTTCTGTCTTCTGCTAGCTATTGTATTGAAGTGATTGTAATCCAAAGGGTTTAACAAAGAATAGTGTAGAATGAGTATTGAAACTGTTCTGGTGATGTAGCCCACTTATAACTACCTCCGGTGTAGTTGTCTCCAAATCACACAGTGTCAGTTCTCAGTGGAGTATAGGCTTGAGGTCTGCTTGAACTCTCTAGTCTAATAGTGTGAAACCTAATCTGCGGGACTACAGGTCCCAGCAACACTGATCTGTGTCTAAGTGTGTAAAAGTCAGTTAAGAATTAGGGCGGCAGCCCTCTCACCAAACCAGGCCTGGAAGAATAAGAAACCAAGCCGTCTGGTAGGTAAGTTTGCCTGTATGGCTGGGGAAGACAGAATACAACTCTGAGATGCCCCGTTTTGTTCCAGGATGCCTTGTGCATCTGTTCTCAAAAAGAGTTTTCATAATGTCACCCATAACTCACTTAAGAGAATTCAGAAAATGGCAGAGATGGAACAACTCAGATGCCGGCATCTCTAGTTTAGAGAAACTACTCAGTGGATTTGACTCCTCTGTCATCTATGAAAATGTCCGATCATACACAGGCCTTAGTTGATCCACCAACAGAATTAATGTAGGGACTAAACCGGAGGGAAGAGTGGATTGTTAAAGAGGTACAGGTATGTGTGGAGATTTGAGAGGATGGATTTTGCCTTTTGGATGGATTTTGCAGACAGATGTAAGGAATGTGATAACGTGGGGCTCAAAATTGATCTGCGATCCTTAGGGGGCAGCCACAGAATAAGGTGAGTCGTATGCAGGGCGCCGGCCTGAGCCTCAAGTGTAACCCAGTCTGGTCTGTAAATTTTGTAAAAAATTAGAATTAGCTAGATTAGTTAAACTACCTTATAGACTCTCTGGAGATGAGGGACTCCCAGACCCCCAAGTGACCTAGAAACGTACAGGGTTGAATGAACAACAACATTTGCCAGAGCTCCAAAAAAATGTAAAGAGCAACTATTTTCCTGAAGTTTCCTCATATAAAAGGGATGGTGTCAATATTGGCAGTGAACAAAAAGTAGTACAAAATTCTGGGTAGTATAGTCATTTTGGTTACTGCTATCCTGCCCATCCAGAGTGTTACAATTTTTCAGTTTAGTTTTCTATAGCAGAGTAATGAGGGATGTAGTTGGCTCTATGTAATGACGATACATTCAAGGTAAGTTTTATACCGAAGTATGGGAGAGTTTGTTTACACTATTTGAAAGAAAATGAGGCCTTAATAGATGCCAAAGTCAAAGCAGTACAGTTGATGTCAAGCACCTCCAATTTGGTCTGGGTCACTTGCAGGCCCACCAAAGTTGGACAAGGTCTTAAATAGTTTAGGCAAGGTCACCATCAGCTCTGTAATTAAGTATAACAAGTCATCGGCAAATAAACCACGCTTATGGATTTCACCGATGCTAAAGATGTGAATGTTCAGGGTGGATCTTATAGCTACTGCCAACGCTTCTATAGCGATAAAGAGTAACAGCAGCGAGAGGGAGCATCCTTTCCCACCAACCTTCTAATGCCCATACTAACTACCCTATAGAAGGAAAATGCTTATAACCTATCCTCCAGTCCAATCATATGATTGACTTTCAGGGACCGGCTTCAGGGAAGAGGAGGGACACCTGGCAATGGATGCCTCATAGTAAGCCTATGGGTGTTGTCACCTCCCAGGCATTCCCTCCATTGTCAGCACACTCTCCTCTCAAGCCAGCCACTGGGGAGATCATGTGCTTGGACCACAGCACAGTGAGAATAGGTAAGTATATGAATTTTTCTTTAACTGTCTAGTTAGTATAGGCGTTAGAAGTGGGAGCTGTTTTAAGCTCAGTTAGTTCTAGCTTGTAATTCCACTTTAACCACGCTATAGCCAAATGGATGGCTACAGCGCGGCTCGATAACTCTGGGAGGGCGTACCATGACGTCCTCCCAGAATCGTGCTCCTGCACGCCCCCTGGGGCGCGCATACGGGAGTATTCGTAACCGCTGGGTCCCGAGGACCCAGCGCATCACGGTAAATGACAACTGACAGCGGCCGTCTACCACGTGATCGCTCCGTCAAATGACGGAGCGATCACTTATAAACAATCCCGGGGTAATGTCCGGTTCCTCTCTCCCCTCTCTGTACCGATCGGTACAGTGTGAGCGGAGAGGGGAGAGATCGGGTGCAGCAGTGCTGCGGGCTGGATCTGTAGTGCCCACACAAGCCTCATCGATCGTATCCATGCTCAGCCATCCATGCTCAGCCATACTCAGCCATACTCAGCCATACTCAGCCATACTCAGCCATACCAGCCATACTCAGCCATACTCAGCCATACTCAGCCATACTCAGCCATACTCAGCCATACTCAGCCATACTCAGCCATACTCAGCCATACTCAGCCATACTCAGCCATACTCAGCCATACTCAGCCATACATAGCAAAACCCAGCCATACATAGCAAAACCCAGCCATACATAGCAAAACCCAGCCATACTCAACCATACTCAGCCATGCTCAGTCATACCCAGCCATGCTCAGTCATACCCAGCCATGCAACATCCATGCCACTACAGTGCCCATCAGTGCCACTACAGTGCCCATCAGTGTCTCACAAAAGTGTAATAGGTAGTCAAATTAGATTTGACATTTATGCCCCTAGAACACCTGATGGTGCTCTGCATATTGGGTCTCAGTATGTGGCCAGGTTGTGGAAAAGTCTCCCACATGTGGTATTGCCGTACTCATGAGGAGAATCTATTTTGGGGTGTCATTTTTGTTATGTACATGCTATGTGTTAGAATTATTGTATAAATAGACAACTTTGTGTAAAAAAAAAATATGTTTTCATTTTCTTTCCACATTTTCCAAAAACTTGTAAAAAAAATGACATGTTAAAAAGACTTATTATGCCTCATAGATTATACGTTAGGGTGTTTTCTTTCCAAAAGGGTGTTTTGGGTGGTTTCCATTGTCCTGGTGCTCCAGGGCCTTCAAAAGTGCAAAAAGGTAGTCAAGAAATTATATGTGTAATTTATGTGCATGTTGGCCCTCTGTATATGGCCAGGCTGTGTAAAAGTCTCACATATGTGGTATCGCCATACTCAGGAGAAGTAGTAGAATGTTATTTGGGGTATAATTTGTGGTATGCATATGCTGTGTGTGAGAAATAACCTGCTAATATGACAATTTTGTGTTCATTTTTTAGTACTTCAGGTGTGATCAATTTTCAGAGATTGGCACCATAGCTTGTGGACTCTATAACTTTCACACAGACCTAATAATATACACCGATTTGGGTTATTTTTTTACCAAAGATATGTAGCAGTATAAATTTTGCCCAAAACTTATGAAGAAAATTTACTAATTTGCAAAATTTTATAACAGAAAAATGTATTTCTTTACAGAATTTTTGGTCTTTTTTCTTTTATAGCGCAAAAAATAAAAAACCCAGTGGGCATTAAATACCATCAAAAGAAAGCTCTATTTGTGTGAAAAGAAAGGACAAAAATTTCATATGGGTACAGTGTTGCATGACTGAGTAATTGTCATTTAAAATGTGAGAGCACCGAAAGCTGAAAATTGGTCTGGTTAAAAAGGGGGTTTAAGTGCCCAGTGGGTAAGTGGTTAAACAAAACACATGCATGCTTATTTTGGGTCTCTAACTCTGAGTGGTGAAGGAAGAAATTAAATTACAGCCCAGAAACATGCACCTAAAATTGAGCAGCAATGTCAGCTTTTATATCTCTGTTCCCTTTAATGGCTCATTTAATACAGTACAGTTACCCATTGTATGCAGTTTACAACAGAAATAGAACTCGTAAAGCAGTGCCCAAAAATAACAAAAAACAAGAAAAACACAGCATTGTCTGTGGTCTCCCTGCACCTGATATTTCCCCATTACTAATCTACTATGCATTGTTCTGCATTGTGTTTCTGTGTGGAGGTATCCATCCTGGCCAGTGCTAGGACAAGGTCATCCAGCGCCCAGGGCAAAGATGGCAAACTGCGCAAAACTGAGCAAAAGGCTCCATTCACGCCTTTGCAGATATGATGGAGTGTGCGTGTTTTTTTCCACAGCACTTATAGGGCAGTCCATTTATTTCAATGGGCTGCCCTACGTGTGAAGGGTGAACAAAAGGACCTTTTTAAAAATTACACTGCACTAAAGCACATGGTACTTAGCTATCATGCGTTTTGTTGCAGGTGAATGAGCGCAAAAGCAAGGTGTGTGTTGTGCAATTAAGAATTAACACCGCCAATGCACACCTGTAAAAGAGCAGTGTGAATTTGTGTATTGCAGGAATGCACGCAATTTTGCACACATTCCTGAAATGTACAAATGTCTGCCTAGGGAAGAGGGAATAATTCAAATTCAAAGAGGTCCAGTTGCTAAAAGTTCCAAATCGCTCTCTAATAAAACATTAAAGTAGGCCAATCACATCCACATTTCAAGTAAAAGAAAATACAACCACTTAACATAAGGTGTCCTCATCAGAGTCCCCCTTTACATAAGGTATACCACTTTACAGCAGGTGTCCCCATTAGAGTCCCCCTTTTTCATCAGATGTCCCCATCAGTGTCCCCATTTACATCAGATGTCCCCATCAGAGTCCCCCTTTACATCACATGTCCTCTCCCCATCAGAGTCCCCCTTTACATCACATGTCCCCACCAGTGTCCCCTTTACAGCAGCTGCGTCTAAATGGAGAGGCATAACCTGATCGCAGGCAACTCCAGAACGTTGATCAATAAAAGAGATTCCTCTGACGTCCAGCTGCCCTGGGCTGAACGAAGGCTCAGAACCCCCCCAGCCGGTCAGGCTGGCATCTGTCATGATCACCGTCCAATGGAGAGGGAGAAACGACTTCCCGGACTCTAGAGCCGGAGACCGTAGCCACCAAAGAAGTGAGGCCCTAGTCAGACGGCCCACACGGATCTGCCAATCCAGAGATGCCAGGGATTTGTCCCATTTGGAGAAGATCTCCCTCTGCAAGACCTGAGTGTGAAACTGGGCATACGGAACCGCCTCGAAGGTGGATACCATGAGGCTCAGAACCCGCATGCAAAAACAGAGGCAACCACTTGCGGGACAGCAGCAACCGCACTGCGGAGTGAAGGGTCGGCAGTTTGATCAGGGGAAGAAAAACTTTCGCCCATGCAGAGTCCAGAATCAACCCCAAGTATTCCAGGTGTGGGCCAGGAGCAACATGGACTTCTGGAGGTTCAACACCCAGCCAAACTCTTGTAAGGTTTGCATGGTGACAGCCACATTGTCTCTCAGTTCTGAGGCTGACGCTGCTTTCAGGAGGAGATCGCCCAGGTATCCCACGACCGTTCTGTCTTAGCAATGCCAGAACTGGTGCCAATACCTTGGTAAAGACTTGTGGCGCCGATGCCAGGCCAAAGGGAAGTGCCACAAATTGATAGTTTGCATCCCCAACCGCAAAGCGCAGGAACCACTGGTGCCTGACACAGATGGGGACATGCAAGTACGCGTCCTTGATATCCAGGGAGGACAGAAAATCCCCCTGATGAAGCGCAGCCAACACAGAACGTACGGACTCCATCCTGAACCTCCGTACTTTCACAAAACAATTGAGGGCCTTGAGATCCATGATTGGACGAACCCCTTCCTTCTTATGGAAATACGAAAAGATTGGAGTAGAAACCCTAAAACCTTTCTGAAGCTGATACAGGAACTATCACCCCCGAAGAAGATAGTCCTACACCGCCCCAAACAAGGCCTGTCGACGAGACGGGAGAGGATGAAGATTGGAGGGAAAAAACCTGTCTGGTTGACTGGAAAGAAACTCTATTTTGTACCCGGACAAAATTAGTTCATGGACCCACTGGTCGGAAAGAAGGGAAATCCACCGGTCCGCAAACCACCGAAGGCGACCCCCCCACCCACAAGTCGGGCAGGGGTAAACCTTCATGCGGAAGAGGACTTGTCCGCGAGCTTGTTTGGCTTGGGATGCCAAGGACGCTTTTGTCCATCCGCAGGAGCCTTGGTGGGCTAGGAACGCCTACCCGCAGAAGCGGGCGGATGAAAAAGATGCTTGTGAGCAGAAAAAGAGGGGTCCTGCCTATGGCTTGCCCCAAACGAAGAGCCGACCTTGCCATCGTAAACATAGACCAAGCGACCGCCTCGGGCTTTCTGTCGGCAGGGTTCTTGAAAGAAGGGGACCCCTCCACCGGAATCATGGTCGCCTTATTTAACCTGGACACTGGAGGATCAACGACTGGAGGGGAAGCCCATTTCTTCAACAGACCCTCCTCAAAAGGGTAACGCACGAAAAATGTCTCAGAACTGAAAAGGACCGCTGCGGGCGTTCCCAATCCTTGTAAATATAAGACCGATAACCTTAGCGGTGCGGATCGGCCTGTGAGACCCAAAGGGGACCAACACCTCTGCAGACGCCCCTTCCGTATGCTCAATTTTCAAAGTATTGCGCACCGCCATAATGAGTGTGTGACAGACTCACCCGGGACAGAGGATTTTGGAGAGGACTAAATGCCAGCCTCTTGCCTTGCGATTATGGTCCCTGGCATTTGGGGGAACAGTTATCTTTGTGAGCTGTATGCCTGGGGACCCCTGAGGTGGTGTTCCTTTGGAGTCAGGCCAAGACACACAGACTCTAGATATGTATATGCCATATTAGCAATAGTGACTGAATCATACTGTTGGGACACATACTATTAGATGATATCATCATCAACTCCAGCCACCTGTCTATTGTCTTGTATAATGTAAATGAGTCTAGTCTGTCTTGACACAGATTATAAAGAGTATTTCACCTATTGTTGTTTGTGCTAATTAACCCTGCAATTGAATGAAGGAGTCCAGTGTTGATTTAGATAATTAGCTCATGTTAATTCTGTTTCTGGCTACAGTTGTATTGTTAGAATAATATGAGCAGGTGGGAGGGACCTCCTCTTCTACTGTATTATAAATACTTATCATTTTGATTCTAATAAATCAGTCCATGTCAGCAGTAAAACAAGTGTCATCTTGTTTTGTGCTTGGGAGCAGTTGGAATATCTGATATCTATATTCAGACTGGGAGAAAAGTGGTATATGACGAAAGCACTCAAGCGGAGTGTAGGGATGTTTTGTCACATTGGTGGCAAGCAGTGGGGTGCTTCCTGCAGTCTGGGACATCCAAACTTCTACCTGGATCCAAGGTCCGGATAGCCGGAGAGGATAGGAGAGGTACAGATACCAGCTGCCATGGAAGAGGAATTCAGAAGGAGGCTGTGAGAGATGCAGATACAGCACAGAGGACCAGTATCAGAGCAGGTCCTGCTGGAATGGTTTGATTCTATCCAATGCGAACTCTGGAAGGAAGCGCTAGCCCATGAGCAGCGACACCAGGGAAAAGTTCTCCCCTCCATCCAGGAAAGGTACTGGTCACAGTATGGATTGTGGGTGCTGTTATTGGCAGAAAAACCGCACAAGGAGCAGACCGCTGAATTAAACAGGCTGGTCTGGGCAGAGATGCGGCTCGATGAGAGCTACAGAGCCCTCCGGTGGCATGTATCCCAAGCATACCCTTGGATAGCGGATGACAGCCCAACGGAAGGCTTTTGCTATGGCGGCCTGGGACTGTTGAATGTGAAGCTGACAGGGGACCCTAACTTTGGGAGTAATTTGGAGTGGCGGCTGGACGAAATCATGGATTTCAGAGAAGGGCTACTGAACGTCTCGGAAGTGCACTGGGCACTGGAAGATATAGAGAGTTTCTGGCCGTTCAGGAATGGGAGCTAGAAATCGCCTACAGACGGCTGCTAGACACTGCTCAGCGCCAGGGCTGGGCTCCCTTTGCCTGGGACTGTCAGGAAATATCATTTGACAACTCTGAAATACTGGCTGAAAAGTCGGCAATGTGGCAGAGTAACAGTGTGCTTTGCCAACCTACCCCTGCAGCTATGGACGTGGAAGTCTTATGGCGGATGCCGACTGACCTTGATGATCCTGTTTCTGCATGGGATGATCTGGGATGGAGGAATATGCCTGTCCAGCAGCATGCCAGAGAATCGGCAGTGGAAAATCTGGAGATTGCCATCCCCAAAGCTGAAGTGCTGACAACAGGGCAGAGCTCTGCCAACCTCTGCCCAGCACTGATAGCATCTTCTGGGTTCCACGGACAGGAGATGGTGAACCTCTATCCCCAGACACCAGTTGCAGAGACAGCGGATTTGATAGACCTTTCTGCTGAGGAAGAACCTGATGAGCCTCCAGCAGAAGAGCTGGTATTAGGGCCAAACTTCACTGTGCACTGCCCAGCACCAACAGCAGTATCTGTGGAATTACAAGGAACTTCCCCAGCTGAAGCGCTGGTCACCAGACAGAGGGTCCAATACCTCTGCCCCACACCCGTGCCAGTTCCGGAGGCTTAGGGTGAGAAGGTGGCAATCACTTCCCAGCAGCAGATACAGGGGGAGAAGGGAGAGGAGGTGTTTGTCGTCCCTCCCCAACAGTTGGCCAGGGTGGAGGAAGCAGTCTTTCCCCCCCCAGCAAAGATCCATGCACCTGGGAGACAGTACCCCAGACATGTCGTCCCAGCAGCCAGATGAGGGAACGGAACAGTAAGCAGCCGGCTCACATCCCCAATGGCAGCTACACAGTTTGGGAGTGGAGGAATCCAGCCTCCTGCCCCAACGGTTAGCCGGAACAGAGGGGGTGGAGTCTCCAGTAGAAGTGCTGGCAACAGGGCAGAGTGCTACCAACCTCTGCCCAGCACCAGCAACAACTGTGGAGATCCAGGGAGCACCCACCAGCGCTTTCTCATGCACCACGATGGACGCGGAGGATTCCTCCTCACTGTCTGAAGGATCAGGGGCTGCATCATCCGAGCCATCCAGGCAGGGGCCGCCTGCTACGGTGGGGCCCGAGTCCGGATCAGAGTCCTCCTCAGAAGACAGAGGGGGAAGTTGGCGTTTACCCACCTTATGCCCGCATGCCACTTCAACCTAGGAGATTCCAGGAATGCCGACAAAGCGTCCAGGGGCACAGCAGACCCAGAGGGACCAGCTGCTGTCATGGGGGTGTCTGCGGGGGGCACTTGCTTCAGAAGTCATGGCATCCCATGCTCGACCTGACACTATTGAGAGAGAGAGAGAGAGAGAGAGAGAGAGAGAGAGAGAGAGAGAGAGAGAGAGAGAGAGAGAGAGAGAGAGAGAGAGAGAGAGAGAGAGAGAGAGAGAGAGAAGGTGGACCACCCCCTAGCTGCCACAGACTGGGGGACCCCCATAAGGACTCACCACCCTGACCTCCGAGGAGCAGTGGTGTGCTGTCCATCCTCCGGAAGATAGGACAAGCCACAAGGAGATCTGCGCTCTTGCCTGGCTTCAAGTGCAGAGTCTAGCGCTAGAGGGCCAGCCAAAAACTCCCCACGAGGCTACAAGAAAATGGCCGCCGGCCACGTTTTCGCAGATAGAGCACAAATGGCAGGAATGCCCAGAGACTACGGGAAAATGGCCGCTGCCACTACGGGAAAATGGCAGGGGCGCTCGGTTACAAAGAAACGGTGGCTGTTACACGTGGAGGCAGACGCCAGCCGCCCCCCTACACCCAGAACATACAGAGACCGCCCGGAGGGTACCCCACCAAGGTCATGTAGAGCCAAAACGTCCCTAAGTGGCACCCAGCAACCGGAAGCGCAACCGGGGGGCAGGGGGGAAGAGGATGAAAATTCCCCAGAACCGACCACCCCAGGGAGTACCCAGCTGCTCCAACCATACCCGGACCGGGCCAGTGGATCACATATTTACCCATCCAGCAGGGATTGCAGGTCACACTCCCCAGACAGATCCACCTCCCGCCTAAACAGAGTGGCTGTCGGCCACAGTGACACTGTGACCCAGAAGTCAGGTGCCTGGTCATATGTGTCCCTGCGAGGCTTATCGCAGCCGACCCAGCATGAAGCTCAGGTCTGAGCGCGCTCGGTGGCCAGGGGAGATTACCAGGATCTATGATATCCAGCCTGTCACCCAGCCCAGCAGTTGATTGCAGATGCATCTCATGAAAATTAAAAACAAATAAGGGCTTTCACACTGCAGTGGTGCGCTGACAGGACGTCAGGAAAGCGGTGAACTCACCGCTCCTCCAGCGCTGCTCCACATTGAAATCAATGGGGAAGCGATGTAATACCGCCGGCAAAACGCTGCTATTGCTGCATTTTGCAGGGGGTTTTAACCCTTTCTCTGCTGCCAGCGGGGGGGTAAAAGCGCCCCGCTAGCGGCCAAAATGCGCCGCAAATCCGACGGTAAAACGCTGTTAAAAATAGCGGCGTTTTACCGCCGACACTATAGGCGGATCGGTGTGAAAGGGGTCTTAATAAAGTCATCAATCAAGTATTACTAGTTGTCGTTGCTATAAATTTATGTATTAGCTTCTAGTTATTCCCCACATTTGCAAGCATGACACCAAGCCCTTTCCTTTAAAAAATGTCATAATTCGTTTTTTTAGGGGATCTACTGTATTTTTTACTAACTTATGTTTCAAAGTGGGGGCTTTCCTATAAACCCA
Organism: Lithobates sylvaticus; assembly: GCA_028564925.1. Classification (NCBI taxonomy): domain Eukaryota; kingdom Metazoa; phylum Chordata; class Amphibia; order Anura; family Ranidae; genus Lithobates; species Lithobates sylvaticus. The sequence continues at coordinate 497,864,981 of CM053029.1, forward strand.
TTTAGGCATATGTGGTAGAATGGAACTCTGATGTTTATCCTTATTTAGTATGGACCAGTGTATTGTTATAATTTGTTTAAATTTTCCTGTGTTGTACATTATAATCGATACCCACTGCCATTCTGAGGCCTTTCCCACCACTATTTTGTTTTTCCCTAATTCTGGATTAGTATCTCCTCTTCCAGCTTTACTTTGTGTTTTTTCATAACGAAATTCTTCATCGTACTCTTCCTATACAAACCTTTTGCCTAGAACTCAAGATTATTGCAAAATGTGTGCTTTTGCCACACCAGTAATATTTTTTATTATTATTTAGCCTTTTTTTAATTCTTCCAAGCTTTTCTCACCCCACGCCCAGAATAGGAAGATATCAATAAACCTTTTGTAAAATTTTAACTGTCTAAGACTATTTTAGAATAAATGTTCTGCTTCCTCCTTGGACATTGATATATGGCTGCTGTTTCTGTGACCTATGAGAGGAGCAGAGACCAGCTCAGCTGCAGACAGGCACAGCGCTGGATTGAGATAGGATTCAGGTAAGTATACAAGGAGGTGAGGGATGATACTACTACTGAGACATTTTTTACCTTAACCACTTCAGCCCCGGAAGAATTTACCCCCTTCCTGACCGGGCCATTTTTTGCGATACGGCATTGCGTAGAGTTAACTGACAATTGCGCAGTGGTGCAACGCTGTACCCAAACAAAATTGACATCCTTTTTTTTTCCACAAATAGAGCTTTCTTTTGGTGGTATTTGATCACCTCTGCGGTTTTTATTTTTTTGCGCTATAAACAAAAAAAAGACTGCTTGTTTTGCACAGAAGTTATAACGTCTACAAAATAGATAATAGATTTGTGGCATTTTTTTTTATTATTATTATTTTTTTTTTTTACTAGTAATGGCGGTGATCTGCAATTTTGAATGGGACTGCGACATTGCGGTGGACAGATCAGACACTTTTCACATTATTTGGGGACCATTGATATTTATACAGCGATTAGAGCTATAAATAACCATTGATAACTGTATAAATGTCGCTGGCAGGGAAGGGGTTAACATTAGGGGATAATCAAGGGGTTAACTGTGTGTCCTAGGGAGTGATTCTAACTGTGGGGGGATGGGACTGCCTGGGGGAGGACACAGATTGTTGTTCCTAAGCAGTAGACAGAACTGAGATCTGTCTGTTTACATTGACAGATCTCCGTTCTCTCCTTCTAATGAGCAATCGCGAGTAGCCGACGGCCATCACGGCCACCGGCCACGCGCACAGGCTCCTGCGTATACTCCTTAAATCGCCTGTACGGTGATTTGTTAAATGACAGTGGGCGGTCAGCAAATAGTTAATGTAGGGAATGCATTAAGGTAAAAAAATTTCTGCCATTAGAATTACTTTAATCTACATGGTACATTTGATTTCAGATGATACTAAATTCTTCTGGATTCAGAGTGAATGACACAGTGGACTGCTCATTGATCTCTGCACAGGAGGCACAGAAATAATTCTTAATGACAAAGTGGATTGCATATTTCGGTTTTTAGGGTTTGAAATTTGGCATAGGCAACACGTTATGTTGCTTCACAAATTAGCGAAAAGCACTTTTACACTATGCTGGCATGCATGAAAAATATACGCTACGTTTTATTTGAAGCACTTTATGTTGTTTTTGATAAATTTATGCAGCAAAAGAAGTACTTTATTATGATGTTTAACCTGTAGCCGACCGCCCACTGTTAATTGACGACGGAGCGGTGCGGCTCTTGTGGCGGGACGCCGTCATATGACGTTGCTTACATGTTGGCCACTAGGGGGGGCGCGCGCGCCGCGGGAGGCGCGCGTGCCCGCCGCGTCGCTGGGGACCCGATGCGCGTGCCCGGCGGCCGCGATGTCCGCCGGGCACCCACGATTGCCCAGTAACTGAGCAGGACGTGGATCTGTGTATGTAAACACTCATATCCACGTCCTGTCACTGGAGAGGAGACCGATGGTGTGTCCCTTGTACATAGGGACACCGATCGGTCCCCCTCCCCCAGTCAGTCCCCTCCCCCCACAGTTAGAATCACTAACATAGGGAACATATTAACCCCTGCAGCGCCCCCTAGTGTTAACCCCTTCCCTGCCAGTCACATTTATATAGTAATCAATGCATTTTTATAGCACGGATCGCTGTATAAATGTGAATGGTCCCAAAAATGTGTCAAAAGTGTCCGATATGTCCGCCGCAATGTCGCAGTCATGATAAAAAAATCGCAGATCGCCGCCATTACTAGTAAAAAAAAATAATAATAAAAATGCTATAAATCTATCTATAAAAAATGATAAAAAATGTATTTGGGTACAGCGTTGCATGACCGCGCAATTGTCATTCAAAATGCGACAGCGCTGAAAGCTGAAAAATGGCTTGGTCAGGAAGGAGGTGTTCGTGCCTCGTAGGCAAGTGGTTAATATTACGAATATTAGAGAACACACTGTATAGGTAGTGTGACGAGTTGGGGTTTTATAGCTCAGTGGTAGTGCCAAAACAGCGAGTCTACTCTAGGCTAGAGATAGTTTTCAGGGCTTTCCTTTCCTGCCCACTTTTATTTAAAAGAATGTCAAACGTTCATACAGGTATGTCTTCCCACACAGGGTGTTCTCACCATAAATACGAACAAAACATAATATTCCACCTCCTGGCTCTCTTGGCAGCTTTACTGCTCCAATCAGTACCTCTTGGTCCTCCTGACCATTAGTACCTTTTGGTCTTCCTGACCATGAAACATGTCCCAGTGTTCGTGCACAGATGCTGAATGCCCACGTCTTTCCTTGCAGCCTCCCAGCTGATGGACTCTCTCTCAGGCTCATGCCTGGGTCTGTCCTAACCTGGACAGTACGGTGCATACAAGCACCTCTTACTGCTCCCTTCACACACTGACCCCGTCGGGAGGGTGGGGCCCTGAGCTCTAACTCTCATATGAAGCCAGCACACATGTGTGCCATTAGTGTTCTTAATTCTTATAAAATCTGGTGTAAACCCCCATATTAAACAGTGTTTTTTTGTGGCAGTGCCACACTTAAAAGGATTAAGATTGATAATTGACGTGAGATTCACAGAGGAATGTAGGCAGCTTAGAGTTTAATGGTGTATTGGAATAGTTGTGAAGGAGGTTTAAATTATTAATTAATTAATTATTTAAAATCTACAACTACCTATGCATATAAAAGGAAAAACTTAATGCATTAAACTTTATCAGTAGTAACTTCTTATTGCTAGATTGAATACTTATATGATTAATGCATTGATGCACGATTCATTACATGAGGTTTGATGGAAGGAAACTGTGCTGACCATGGCAAACCATTTTGTTTAGCAAAGGCAATGTGATTGCTTTGAACATCCAGCAGGTGGGGTGTTTACTTACAGGTCTACCATGTAAAACATGGTATTTTCCTTAAGTCCTTTTTTCTTTTGGAGAAAAATGTCTGCATGCATTTCACACAGAGCACTGCCCGAATAAAAAAGTATTCCTATTTGTATTTTTCACTCTTCTGAAAAAATTATCAACTTTAGACTGCTGGCAGGAATAGCCCATCTTCATTATTGTCATTCGTCAAGAAGCTGGCTCCCAACAAAGAGAGCTAATGAACATGTAGAGAGCTACTCAATTTCTGTAAAAATACATAAAAAATATCCCTGAAACTAAAGAACAGAAATTTGAACATGAGTGCGGTTATATGGTGCACCAAAAACAAAAATCCAACACTTTAACCACTTCAGCCCCGGACCAAATTTGCAGCCAAAGGACCAGGCCCATTTTTGCGATTTGGCACTGCGTCGCTTTAACTGACAATTGCGGTTGTGCGATGTGGCTCCCAAACAAAATTGGCGTCCTTTTTTTCCCACAAATAGAGCTTTATTTTGGTGGTATTTGATCACCTCTGCGGTTTTTATTTTTTGCGCTATAAACAAAAATAGAGCGACAATTTTGAAAAAAATGCAATATTTTTTACTTTTTGCTATAATAAATATCCCCAAAAAATATATTAAAAAAATGTTTTTTCCTCAGTTTAGGCCGATACGTATTCTTCTACATATTTTTGTTAAAAAAAAAAAATCGAAATTATCGATTATTAATTGGTTTGCACAAAAGTTATAGCGTTTAAAAAATAGGGGATAGTTTTATAGCATTTTTATTAATATTTTTTTTTTTTACTAATAATGGCGGCGATCAGTGATTTTTATTGTGACTGCGACATTATAGCGGACACATCGGACAATTTTGACACATTTTTGGGACCATTGTGCTATTTAAATGCACTGATTCCTGTGTAAATGACACTGGCAGTGAAGGAGTTAACCACTAGGGGGTGGGGAGGGGTTAAGTGTGTGTGTGTGTGTTTTTTCTTCTAACTGTAGGGGGGTGTGGCTTGGCGTCTGACGTCACTGATCGTCTGTCCCGATGACAGGGAACAGACGATCAGTGTCAGTTGCGCTAGGAAGCACGGGGAGAGGTTTGTTTACACTTACCTCTCCCCGTTCTTCAGCTCTGTGACCCGATCAAGGGACACCAGCTGCGTTCAGGTCCGCTGGTCCCGCGGTCACGGAGCTCAGGACCGGGTCACGAGCGTGCCGGCGGTGGCGCGCGTGACCCACGTCTGGGCTCTTAAGGAGACACGTACAGGTACATGATTGTGCCCAGCTGCGCCATTCTGCCGACGTATATCGGCGTGAGGCGGTCCTTAAGCGGTAAATAAAAAAAAACGCATACAACATTTTAGTTATCAGTATGATTCATTTTAACTACCTCCTTCCACAATAAACTGCTGGGAACCAGTACCTATCACCAATATCGCAATCTATATAAAGATTAATATTTTATTTACAGATGAAATGTAAAGAAAAGAAAACTATATGCACACATGTGGCCCTATAACTGGGTGTTTAGCATGGAGTTACAGTGATTAGCTGTGGGTGGAAGGCACAAGTTTCCTGCCCTGCTGTCTGCAGCCTATGAAATGCTATAAGAATCTGATAGCTGTACGAACGTTTATGGCAGCATGTTGTTGTGAATTTATAAAGAAATATATCTAATATTCGCTGGCAGAGATGGGAGATTCAGTAAAAAAAAAAAAAAAAAAAAAAAAAATTGAAATGAACTTTTGCTCCTGAAAAGCAGATGAACTGGTGGCCTCTTTTACGAGTCTCAAATATATACATTGTACAAGCCTGTATTGAAACAAGGTGTTGCCTGAACAAAAGGATCTTTTTGTCACAGACACCAGAAAAAACTTTTATCTTATCTCTTTGAATGAATAAGGAAGGACATGCAAATATATATGGCAAGGTATGGGCTCGACAGAGAATGTACCTATGACCAACATTAAACCTGAATGACCAGAACAAATATCCCATTGTCTCAGAAAGTGAGAGATAAATAAAGCTAAGGAGCTAAGGAGTACTCACTTCTCATAAGACAATGACTAGGATACCAAGTGAGGTTTGTTTTTCAACAGGACAAATAATGAGAATAAACATGAGATTGTTCACCGAATGTCTAAAGTTCATCTCAAAACATGACGTTACCAGTCGTCAATTCATAGTATATATGATATCTGTATAAGTATCCGATGAATTGATGAAATCGGTTATAAAGAAAACATAATAAATATAGGGTGATTATTAATAGAATTGTTTTAGGAACAAATTAGTATTAAGATATATATATGATTATGCTATGAATATATTAGAATTTAACTATGCTAGATAAACGAATATTGATTGGATACCCAAATTATACAGGTATCCAGATAGATAAGAACTGTCTGTGATGTTGATTAATATATATATATATATATAATATATATACATATAACTTGTGTCCTTTTTAAATGGACTAAATGTTTACAGATATACAATGATATGCATATATATCACAATTTTTATGCAAAGTGCTAGATTAATAATTATGCTAAGCATATTTGATAGTATGGGGTTAGTAGAATTCCCAAATATTAAAGATATAAATATTTCCACTAAAGTAAAATATACAGTATAAAATAAAATATATTACTTTACAGAGCAGCCCCAAAACACATGTGAGACCCCTGGTGGTTGAAGGCGCAATTACATTTACAACAGTTAGGCCTATAGGAAAGAGACACATATCTTGTGGGCTGAACATATTACAAATTTTATGATCTTATTGTGTGAGATGGTATTTAAGAAGCTAGATAGATAGTGAGAGAAAAGGACAGCTCAGGGGAACCTGAGAGCTCAGGGACCCACCCTGGGGAAGGGACACTGGGAGAGAAACATCTTCCCAGATAGACTGACAGCCATGCCTGGAAATATACTTTAAACCTCCAAGGAGATTCCTGAACCCGGTAGCTATCTTAAATCCAGACTAATAGCCATTTTGGAATGGGTAAATATGCCATGTTGATTTTATCTTGTATGTTCTCTTAACCATTGATGTATTGAATATTCTAGTATTGATAATCATTCTCCAGAATCAATAATCGCCTTTTCATAGATTTTTCTCTAATATTCAATTTTTATTATATATTACTTTTTGCATAGTTGCTTTTTATTGACAAACAAATGTCTAATTTGTTTCGCATTGTTCAACGTTACTTACCTGCAGCATAGTAACGGCTGGGTGTGTGAAATACAGACATTATGTTAAATTGTCAAGTATAAGGTTATTGATTCTACTGAAGAAGTTATCATGGTGATATTGTGTCCAAGGTACTACGCCCATTTTGAGGGTATTTCCATTAATTGTCAAATGTTCAAGTAATGCAATCTGTATTTTAATTTCATGTAAATATTTGTTTTCTTAATAAAAATGTGCGGGAAACTTTCCTTAAAAAAGCACAACATGTGTCTAGGGATAAATGCCCAGAACGCAGGCTTCTTGTGTTCTGGGCATTTGTCCCTGGGTGCATATGTTTGCACAGCTAAGTGCATTGTCCAGATGCAGCATCCATCAGACTCCCAGAGTTTAACAGGCTGCCACCTGGGTCCTCCAAATACAACTAAATACCAAAGCCCCATGCACCATACCTAAATGCCCAGTGTGCTTGGGGGTGTATTGTGAACTCAAGAGTAAATGTGTGATAACCAGAAAATATATACCTTAGTCAAAAAATTGGATGTGGCACAATGAACTTGAAGAGGCAGTTAAAATATATTGCTTCTACTTGAGACCAAAAACAGAATGACTCAAGCTATGATTCATACAGCAAAATTGAAGCCACCATACTAGAAAAGATCCCTAAGCACTGTAGGGTCTGGCAACCTAGTGGTGGACCACTTTCTCCTGCCTGACTGATTCTTCTCTCCTCGAGCCCTGACATTCGAGGCCTATTCAGGATTGTTGATTGTGTTCATCGCCTGGCTCAAATGACTGACCTCTCTTCCCTTTTTTCTACCTTCTTACCCCCTTTTTATCTTTTTTATTGTTATTTTTTCTTTTACAAGTACTAGGGGTATTCCCCTCTGTCTATTGGTGCCTCACGATACTGGATCACCTGATGGCGTTATAGTCCCAGTCGCACGGACTTATGTAGCGTGTGTTTTCAGAGGACCTGAACCTCCTTTTTCTCTATACTCATATTTAAAACCTTTAAAACCATTTGTTCCAATGCAACACAGCACTGTTTTGGTTATTCTAATCCTTATAGCTGTGAGGTTATTTGTGAACTATATTTTTTGTTGTTACCAGCGCTTCCAGCGCTATTGATGTTATGTATACTTTGTAATCCCTTCAATAAAAATATTGAACAAGAAAATATATTGCTTACCCTTTAGGTGAGACAAAAGAGATCACTCAACATAATCCACAAACAATGGTTGTAGGCATCCCAGCCCTTTCTCAAGTTCATTTCACTTTTGACTGATCCATTTATAAAACAATATTGCATGGCCTTTTGTCCAACAAATATGCATGTACATTTGTTCTGTGTGAATTTGGCAAAAAGCAAGAAATGCAATATTACAATTTTAACAACCAGAAGAATGTATTCAATGGTTACATTTATTTGGCAGAGGTTACTCTTGTGTGCCAATTGCCTTTAGAATTCTCTAGAACCATTACATGGTATCTCTTGTAACCAAGATTTGTGTATTTCATAGCTCCATCTTAAATGCCATAATGTGATATTTTACTACTGCCCATTATAAAACAACATTTGTTCAGAAGAGAAAACAGTCTAGAGAACATTTTATTTTTTTTGCCCAATTCACAAAAAACGAACATACATGCAGATTTTCTGAAAGGATGGCTATGCAATTTTTCTTAAGTAAACCCCTGAGTGTTTCCAGCGGTGTAATTGGAGCCCATTTGGTGCATGTACAGTACTTATATTAATTACAGCTCATCTATGGTTAAAATCTAAAAATACTATATATTATTCATAATGTCCATATACTGTAATGTAAAAGTTATAAACAATTTAAAAACTTAAAAACAAAGTGAAGCATTCCTTACTTGTGTTTTTGACCCAAAGAGAAGACGATCAGAGTTCTTTCCGATCTTTAGCCAGGTTTTTGCTGCATTTAGAGAGAACCCTTCCTACAAGCAAATAGGAATTAGAACTAAAAACTTTGACTATAACAACTTATAACAAATTAAAGGCCTGCGTCAATGGTATTGGTGGCCTCAAACAATGGCACAAAAGCTGCAGCCATGAGTGTGTCATGAGTGTGTTTTACCCACTTAATATTCATCCAATGTCTATAGGTTTTTGAAATTGACAGTTTCCATTTTCCCAACATTTTTCATTTTGGTGGACAGTGTGGTAATCAATGCGGAGGGCAAAATGAATAATAATAGTCGGGTCCAAACCTTTCTCTTTAGTTTAGGATAGAGTAATGAAAGATTAAAAACGTTGCCTAGTTTTTACTGCTATCTAGGGCTTTGTGAAAGAGATTTACCTTGACTTACTGTCACAGTGGCAATAGTTTCACCAGACAAGAAGTGAGAGAAAATCTGCAACAGGGACACTGAGAGAAATACAAATCTGATCTGGTTCTAGACCTCGTCTACTCTCCTTAAAGAAAATTTTCCTGACGCCAACATTTCCTGCAGCATACATATGATATAGCTCCGTCCCTATATCCACCCACATGACCTGTTTAGCTCTATAAAAGTCTGAATGAAAACTACCTCCTCCATTCGACTAGTTTCCAATATTCTGGAACTTCAAGCAGCATTCATGGCGTTGGCCACCTTGCTGCCTCACACAGGGTCGCCCAGTCCTGCTCCGTCTAGACAACATGGCAGCAGTGTCCTATAGACAGCAACAAGGTGGGACACACAGCCAATCCTGCTTGAGAGAGATGGAACCAACCATGACATTGGCACAACAATTTCACCCACATCTGAGGGTCATATATCTTCCAGGCTGTCAGAACTTGGAAGCGGATCGGCTATCCAGACAATTCAAGGATCCCAACGATTGGTCCCTTCCCCCCCCGAAGTGTTTAAGAAGATCATCCACGAGTGGGGGTGTCCGCAACTGGATCTTTTTGGCTTATCAACCAACTGCAAGGTAAGCCGGTTCCTCACACGCCACCCTCATCCATTAGTGGAGGGGACGGATGCCTTGACCCATCCTTGGGTTGCGCAACTGGCCTATGCCTTCCCTCCAATTTCTTTAATCCTGAAATTCCTGAGGAGATTGTTGACAGAGAATTTGACAGTCATCACAGTATTACCTTACTGGCCTCACAGAGCATGGTGCTCTCTGGCAATGGATCTCAGTGTGTGCCCACCGATCACTCTGCCAGTAATTCCTCACCTCCAGTCGTAAGGAGATATCCTACATCCGCAACCATCACAACTGGCCTTAGCAGCCTGGACATTGAAAGGCAGGGGTTACAACAGTTAGGATGTTTTCTAGAGGTTATTAGAACTTTACAGAGTTCGAGAAAGGGGTCAACCAATGCCATCTACTCCAGAATATGGAATAGGTTGACAAGCTTTTCAGCTGGAAGTCCGTTTGACCCTAGTGACCCAAATGTACCTTAAATCCTGTCTTTCCCCCAATCCAGATTGAATTGGGGCTCAGCCTAAGTTTCAGCCATCTCAGCTTTTACCCCAAAAAAAGGGGCAGCAAACCTGCTGGTGGAGCACTTCATGAGAGCGATACTTAGACTACGCCCTCCCAAGAGAAATAGGTTCCCTCGATGGGACCTGGCAGTAGTCCAAAATTTTCTAGCAAACCCCTCCTTGTGCTCCGACAGAAGACTGTTCATTATGGGATATCACCTTAAAAAACAGCATTCCTAATAGCCATAACTTCAGGGGGAAGGGTGTCGGAACTCCAAGAATTGGGGTTAGCCGAACCTTATTCCATGTTCTTCCCAGACAGGGTTATGCTGAGACCATTGGATCACTTTGTCCCAAAAGTGGCATCTATATTTCATCTCTCCAGTGAATGGGTGCTTTTAGCCTTCCCATCGGAATCACATGCTCATCTGCACGAGATATTCATTCCAAAAGTCCTCAAAGCCTGTTTCCAGGCTACTTCTACATTCAGACGTTCTGACAGACTTTTTATCATACCTACCGGAAAATTTAAAGGGAAAAAGAGGCCGCAACCAGAACCATCTTGGCCTTGATAGTGAAAACTATTCACCGGGCATATGGAGCAGATGGGAAGGATCCTCCGGAGGTGGTTAGAGCTCACTCAACCAGGGCGATGTCTTTTTCTTGGGCGGCACGGACAGAAGTGTCTCTGGAGACAGTCTTCAAAGCGACTAGCTGGTCATCACATCATACGTTCTTAAAACACTACAGGGTGCATCCAACAGCTCTTACTAAAGTAGAGTTTGGGAGGAAAACTATCCAAGATTCTATGTCTACTGTTAAATAAAGACCAAGTTTGCAGCATTAAACCCTCCCTCTCAAAAGCTCATTATTTATCATATGAATGCTGCCATGTTGGTGTCAGGAAAATGGAAAATTGTATCAAATACTTACCGTAAATTTTCCTTTCCTGACATGGCAGCATACAAACCCTCCCTCTGATTTTTGTGCTTTATACAGAGAATGGGGGAGGTTGCTCTCAGTGAGGAGTCAGACTTTTATAGAGCTAAACAGGTCCTGTGGGTGGATATAGGGGCGGAGCTATACCATATGTATGATGCCATGTATTGGCCTCAGGAAAGGAAAATTACGGTAAGTATTTGATAAAATTTTCCATTTTTTTAATTCTGTCTGTGTTGATGAGATTTTCCCGTTAAATCTTCCCGTTAAATTTTCAGGTTAAAAACTTGAAACAAAAAAGTTCTGACTTGATATAGTGTATACTTTTAGTTTTTGGGAATGCAGTGGGTTTATGAGGGTTATGAAAACACATTTTTTAATATAAAATTACCAAAATTAGTATTTTTTCTAACAAGTTTTAAATGATTTCTTGGTGCACATCATTTTCACCTAGAAAGAAATACGGTGTCAGCTGTCAGTGCTCACATGTCAAACATATGGCTTTGTTAGTAAGCAAAGCCATGTGACTTTTTCCCAAGCAAATTTCACTTAAAGTGGTTGTAAAGGCCCAAGGTTTTTACCTTCATGCATTCTATGAATGAAGGTAAAAAACCTTCTGTGTGCAGCAGCCCCCCTAATACTTACCTAAGCCCCCTTTCGATCAAGCAATGTTCACAAGAGCCTTGCCTCCCACTCCTGATTGGCTTAGGCAGTGAGACAATCAGGTGATGGGGTGTTGAATGGACACAAAGAGCTGCAGCTCGGGAGCAAGCCTGCTTGGGTGCCCCCAAAGCAAGCTTCTTGCTCTGGGGGCACCTGGCAGGAGGAAGGAGCCAGGAGCGCTGGCATGGGACCCAAGAAGAGGAGGATCTGGGCTGCTCTGTGCAAAACCACTGCACAGAGCAGGTAAATATAACATGTCTGTTATTTAAAAAAACAAAACAATCCCCCACCCCCCAAAAAAAACAAGGCTTTAATATCGCTTTAAAGTGGATATAAGCACACCGATCACCCTGTGTAAACTAAATGCACAGTATTAAGCTGCCCATATGTATAAAGCTGATGCATGTGTCCTGCAGTCCTACCCCCATTAACTGTTGGAGCCCTGCAAAACTCGGCAATCGATGGGCGGGTCCCTTTGCCAAAACTCGGGGTGCGGAGTCGTGCTGTCACATGACTCCCCGCCCACCTTTCGACTCTCCCCATTGCCAGACAGCGCGTGAGGCTGAACCTTGTGCCTGCACATTGAAAAGTGCACGCAGATCAGTCATGTCTGCATGCACAGAACAAGCAGAGCTTGCTCACGGCCCCCCCTTTCAATGTGCGCATGTCAAATATACTTGGTGCCTGGCCAGTAGCTTTGAGAGCTCATCAGGAAAGGCACCACATGACTTCAGCATGCCCAATCATGCTGAGGTGTGGAGCAGCGAAAACATGTGAGAGCTTCAGAAGAAAGGAGGAGGGATGTGCACCTGGAATCATAGTCACTCTCTCTGAAATCAGATGTCAGTGTCAGTCACAGCAGTGGAGGATGTGGAGACACAAAACTTATCTGTGTGTCATTTTTTATCTTAGTAAAAAAGGCAAGAGGATTGCTCAGAGCTGGCTATTTGTGGCAAGACTGGGCACAGATCACTTGACATTCTCTACTGTACCAGGTGGAAATCTTCATTAACTACTTACCGACCACCCGCCGCAGATGTATTGAGGCAAGGTGGCTTGCCTGCGCAAATCACTGTACCGGTACAGTGATTCATGCACTAGCATTCGTGGGCGCGCAAGCTCCGATTGGGCCGCCTGCGATCGCTCCCCGCAGTGACAGAATGGGGATCTGCCGAAGTAAACAAGGCGGATCTCTGCTCTGTCAGGGGATGACACTTAGATCTGTCTTCCTGGTAAGCAGGAAGATGGATCACGTTTAACCCCTTGATTGCTATTACTAGTAAAAAAAATAATAATAATAAAAATGCCATAAATCTATCCCCTATTTTGTAGTTGCTATAACGTTTGCACAAACCAATTAATATACACTTATTGTTTTTTTTTTTTTTTACCAAAAATATGTAGAAAAATATATATTGGTCTAAACTGATGAATAAATTCGTTTTTTTATATATTTTTTTGGATATGTATTATAGCAGAAATTAAACATATTTTTTTCTTTGAAAATTGTCAGTCTTTTTTTGTTTAAACAAACACTGTAAACCGCAACCGCAGAGGTGATCAAATACCACCAAAAGAAAGCTCCTTTTGTGGGGAAAAAAAAGGACATTGTGTTTGGGTACAACGTTGCACGACCACGCAATTGTCAGTTAAAATATGCAGTGCCGTATTGCAAAAAATGGCCTGGTCAATAACCGGTTCTGGACCAGCTGCCGCAGTTATACTGCGCAGGTTTGTTCAGGCTGCACGAAGCGTCGTAGCTATAAATCACGCTCGCCCCCCTGCCGGCCGCAACCATCAGATTTGATCAGGAACTGATCAATCCCCAGGCCAGATATCTGGCCTGGACCTGGTGATCAGTCATGACGAATGAGATCCTTCCCCTGTCGTGTAAGTGTAAACACTGACAGGGGAAGTGATGAAATCTCTCCTCGTGTCAGTCTTTTCCGTTACAGACCGAGGAGAGAAGACATCACAGAGTGAGTTGCACCAATACTACACTGACACCAGGTCATGTAGGCACACAATTCACCCCCTGATCACCCCCCCAGTTAACCCCTTCACCACCTATCACTGTGTCCCCCAGTACAGCAATCAGATTTTTTTTTGATCGCTGTACTGGTGTCATTAGTGACACAAATCAGCGTTAGGTCTAGGGACCCCCCCCCCTAACCCCCCCAATAAAGGTTTAACCCCTTGATCACCCCGTCACCTGTGATCACTGTATAAGTGTCACGGGTGACGCAGATTTTTTTTTTTATAGGGTCAGGGCACCTGCCGTATTCTACCCAATAAAGGTTTAACCCCCTGATCACCCGGCGGGTTAGGTTTTAGTGTCAGATAGGGTCTGCATCGCCCCAGGCAGCGTCAGATTAGTGCCAGTAGCGCTAACACCCTTTGCACACACCATACACCTCCCTTTAGTAGTATAGTGTCTGAACGGATTGATATCTGATTAGATCTATACTAGCATCCCCAGCAGTTTAGGGTTCCCAGAAACGCAGTGTTAGCGGGATCAGCCCAGATACCTGCTAGCACCTGCATTTAGCCCCTCCGACCAACCCAGCCCACCCAAGTGCAGTATCAATCGATCACTGTCACTTACAAAACACTAAACACATAACTGCAGCATTCGCAGAGTTAGGCCTGATCCCTGCAAACGCTAACAGTTTTTTGGTAGCGTTTGAATCAGTCGCTAACAGTCAGGAGCTTTTTTTACCTGTGAGTCTCACTACTGTACCAGTAAATTTAGAGACCAAAATGTCAAATCGAAGGTACAGTAGTGAAGAGGCCTACACGTTTCTGAGCATGACAGATAGTGAAGAGGATGTCACTCATCTGTCAGATTCAGGCTCAGAATACGAACCGGTAGACAGCAGCAGCACCCTGAAAGATAGCTCTGATGATGGAGTTGTGGTCCCTGCCAAGGTCAGGCATACCAGACCCCGTTCTTATGCTGTCGTTGAGGTGCAAGAACCACAGGTCCCTCGTATGGAGCAGAGAGCCAGTACTAGCGTCGCTCATCCTTCTGGTGAACTGGCAAGCACCAGCGGCCTAGTACATCCTGGTCATACATCCAGCACTGCAGTAACACTTGGTGACGTGGCGAGTCCCATAAGTGCAGTTCAAGCTGGCGAGGTGACAAGCACAAGTAGTGTCCTGCTGCCACCAAGAAGAAGACAAACACAGGCCCGTCTAGCCCATAGTGCCCTTCCTGCTGCATTCGCCAATCCTAATTGGGAGCCCACCACTTCTGCAGCACCCGTACTTCCCCCATTCACTGGCCAACCCGGAATTCAGGTGAAAACAGTTAATTTTACGTCACTTGATTTTTATTCGCTGTTTTTCACCGAAGATCTCTATAGATCTATTGTGGACCAAAGCAATTTGTATGCTGGTCAATTCATTGCTGCCAATCCCCAGCTGACCCTTGCCAGAGATTGGAAACCAATTACGGTTTCCGAATTTAAGACCTTTCTGGGCCTACCCCTCCTCATGGGCGTAACTAAAAAGAGTGAGTTGCGGTCATATTGGCCCATTGACCCAATTCACCATACGCCTGTGTTCTCTGCCTCCATGACCAGGACACGATACAAGCAGATCTTGCAGTTCATGCACTTCAATGACATTGAACTCTGTTGTCCTCGGGGTAACCCTGGATTTGATCGGCTATACAAAATTCGGCCCCTCGTAAACCACTTGAACCAACGCTTTGCAGCCTTGTTTACTCCAGATCAAGTTGTCTGCGTTGATGGGTCCCTGATTATGTTTTCTGGCCGCTTGTCTATCAAACAGTATCTTCCCAGCAAGCGTGCCAGATACGGGGTCAAGATGTATAACCTCTGTGACAGGGCCACAGGCTATACATATAGTTTCATGGTTTATGGCGCATGTGGCACCGTCCAATCTAATCGCCAGGGGGCTTGCCCCAGCGGCTTGTAGAATCCCGACTTAGACGGGGGGAGAGAGCCTACTTGAAGTGTAGTAATTTGTTAGCAGTGAAGTGAAGGGATTCACGGAATGTTTTCTGTCCTCGATTCACGCAGACACGGCAGTCCAAATTCCTACGGCGACTGGTGTTGTAGAGAAACCCCTCTGTGTCCACGAATACAAACTTAACATGGGAGGGGTGGACCTCAATGACCAGTTGTTGGCGCCGTACCTAAATTGCCCGTAAGGCCAGACACTGGTACAAACAAAGTGTTAGTTTATTTATTTCAATAGGCTTTTCTGAACACTTTTGTGCTATATAAAGCTTCAAGACATACTGGATCCTTCCTTAAATTCCAGGAAGAGATCGTCAGAGCCCTTCTGTTTCCAGACGGTGCTCTTGCCCAACTTTCCAACGCAAATGCAGTGAGCCGGCTGCATGAGAGGCATTTTCCTTATGCCCTCCCTGGTACCCCTACCCAAAGAATACCCCAAAGAAGATGTTGTGTCTGCAGTAGACGCGGATTTAGGCACGACACTCGCTTTTATTGTCCCTCCTGTCCTGACCAAACTGGTCTCTGCATTGGTGAATGTTTCAAAAACGCTACCACGCACTACTTTAGTATTATTATTTATTATTATACAGGATTTATATAGCGCCGACAGTTTGCGCAGCGCTTTACAATATGAGGGCAGACAGTACAATTACAATACAAATCAATACAGGAGGGATTAGAGGGCCCTGCTCGTTAGAGCTTACAATCTAGAAGGGAGGGTCAAGTGGAACAAAAAGTAATACTGTGGGGGGATGAGCTGATGGAGAAAATGAAAATACGGTGGTTGTTGTTGTTGTTGTTGTTAGGTGTGGGTAGGATATGCTTCTCTGAAGAGAAGGGTTTTCAGGGTATTAGCGTAGGGTACAGCACCACAGAGTCCTAGGCACACTAACACAGGGTCCCGGGGTCTTGAAAGATGTGATGGCCATCACATTTTGAGAGACCCTAATCTGCAACGCTCAGTTTACATTTTTTTTTTACAGTTTTTTTAAAAGTGAAAAAGGTGAAAAAAAAAACACACACAAAACACAAAAAAAAATATAAAATAAAAAATCCAAAAATAGTTGTGGTTATATTTTTCTTCTCTCTATTGTTCTCTCTCTTATGTTCTCTCTCTACTATTGTTCTATATCTAATCTATCGCTCTTTCTCGGTTTTATTTTTACTATGTTTTATTGTATTTGCTTTGTAGGTATGGTATGTTATAATCAGTGATGTAAGTAACTGAGTTAAAATAAACGGAGTTACTTAACGCAGTTACTTTAGAGGGTAACGAGTAATCTAACTGATTACTTTTCCCCTCATGGTAACGCAGTTCCCATTACTTGGGCGGCGTTACAGCAATTACATCTACCGCCACTAGATGGCAGTAGTGTAATTCCGGTGTCCTGCCGAAAAAGTTCCCCTGCCGGATAAGGACCCCCTGTACTGTGCAGGCGCAGCGCTTGCGCAGTACGAAGGACTACGGAGCTTACGAAAATTGCTGAACCTAAACAGTTCTCTACACCGTGCAGGCGCAGTTAACATGTAATTGTACGAGGCGATGCCGCGCGCTCACGATGCTCGTGTTTACTCTGCAAGGGGCGTCTATCGTGTAACTAAGGAGCGGGTCTAGTATTACTGTAACCAAGGGGTGCATTTATTATTATTGTTCTATATCGAGCTCTGCCCATTAATTTAACATTCGCCCTCTTCTGTAGTTATCCGCCCCTTACACGATATAATAATAATAATAGACCCGCCCCTTGCTTACACGCTATAACAGATCTGCCCCTTGGTTAGAGTAATAATAGATCAGCCCCTTGGTTACACGATATATAACAATAATAATAAATGCGCCCCTTGCTTACAGTAATACTAGACTCGCCCCTTAGTTACACGTATAGAATATTAAAAAAAAAAGTCAGTTACTTTGCTGCATAACTAATTACTTTTCCAATGTAGTAACTGAGTTACTAACGCAATTGCTTTTTGGGAGAAGTAATTTGTAACTTAACCAATTACTTTTTTAACCACTACAATACAGGGCACTTTCGCCCCCTTCCTTCCCAGACCAATTTTCAGCTTTCAGCGTTCTCACACTTTCAATGACAATTGCGCGGTGATGCTACACTGTACCCAAATGAAATTTTTATCATTTTGTTTGCACAAATAGAGCTTTTGTTTGGTGGTATTTATTCATGACTCCGCTTTTTATTTTTTGCGCTATAAGTGAAATTTTTTTAAAATAAATCCAATAAAAATCTAATTTTGTCATAAATTTAAACCAAAATGTATTCTGCTACATGTTTTTAGTAAAAAAAATTCCGTTAAGTGTATAATAATTGGTTTGCGTAATCACGGACATATGTACGCAAATGATCATGTACAGATGTGTGCAGGTGATCACGGACATATGTGTGCAGATAATCATTGGCACATGTTATTTTACTGGGACATATGTGGGGGACATGTGTTTTTATTATTTGGGGACATGTGTGTTTTGGGGACATGTGTGTTTACACTAGACTGGTGATCAGTGAGTAAAAAGCTGTAAAAAAAGCTAATACTCACTCACCAGCCGGCTGAAGCGATCCACTCTCCTTTCCTCAGCGAGGACTTCCGTGTGAGGAGAGGAGAGCCGATTGCCTAGCAACCGGCTGTTTGCTTACATCACATGATGGCTGTGATTGGACACGGCCGTCATGTGATCAGGATGGCCAATCACCGAGATGCGCTGTGTCCGGGTGACACAAGCGCATCGGGATCGCGCCGCTGTGCGGACACGCGCGCGATCCCCCTACTTCTGAAGGACGTTTAGGAACGTCCTATCAGAAGTAGAAGGCTCCCACCCGGCCGTATATATACAGTGGCCGGGTGGGAAGTAGTTAAAGTAAGATGACCAACACTGGTTATAATGTAATGTTTGTTTTATTGTTAACCATCATTTGCTTAGCAGGTACACCATTCAGCTGCAGCGCGGGTTTATTTATCTTGACAGCAACAGCATTTTCTCCTACGATGCATAAAGCTATGACTCCAGCGCTGTCAGAGGTGATTTCACCACCACAGTTAAAAAAAAAAAAGAGCATATATGCTGAAACATGCGTCGGCATATATTTTTTTAGGCACAGATTGCAATGTTTTATTTTTACTATGTTTTATTGTATTTGCTTTGCAGGTATGGTAAGTCTTATGCCCTGTACACATGATAGGATTTTCCGATGGAAAATGTGTGATAGAACCTTGTTGTCGGAAATTCCGACCGTGTGTAGGCTCCATCACACAAAAGTTGAGATCTGGTTCTAAAATTTTCCGACAAAATCCGTTCTTGCAAATTCCAATCGTGTGTACACAATTCCGACGCACAATGTGCCACGCATTCTCGGAATCAAGCAGAAGAGCAGCACTGGCTATTGAACTTCATTTTTCTTGGCTCGTCATACGTGTTGTACGTCACCGCGTTCTTGACGTTCAGACTTTCCTTTGTGTGACCGTGTGTATGCAAGACAAGTTTGAGCAAACATCCGTCTGAAAAAATCCTATGGATTTTGTTGTCGGAAAATCCTATCGTGTGTACAGGGCATTACTGTTATACTGTAATGTTACTTTGTTTTATTGTTAACCATAATTTGCTTAGCAAGTAAGCCATTCAGCTGCAGCACGGATTTATTTATCTTGACAGCAACAGCGTTTGCTCCCACAATACATAAAGCCGTGACTCCAGTGCTGTCAGAGGTGATTTCACCACCACAGTTAAAAAAAATGGTGCATGTATGCCCATCATTAGAAGTGGGTGGATGAAGGGCGGTATTCTAATGGTGGGCATACCCACTGATCAATCTCTTTTTTTTTTTTTTTTCGTTCAGCCCACAGGCTGAAAAAAGAACATTACAATGTATGCCCAACAAGGACTTTGAGCGGGTATACCAGAATGATGCCTGCAGGTTTAGGTATCATCTTGGTATCATTCTTTTCAGCCAGTGGTCAGCTTTCATATAAAAGCAATCCTAGCGGCTAATTAGCCTCTAGACTGCTTTTATAAGAAGTGGGAGGGAACGTCTCATCCCCCCCAAAGTCTTCCATGGTTTTCTCAGGCCCTCCTGTTACAACAGGGAACCCGAGAATGCAGCCGTTGGTTCAGCCAGCTGACCATAGAGCTGATCAGAGATCAGAACGGCTCCAATCATCTCTATGGCCTAAGAAACCGGAAGCTACGAGTATTTCATGACTTTCGCCGGATATAAACAGCGCCATTGGGAAATTGGCAAAGCATTGTATCACACCGATCTTGGTGTGGTCAGATGCTTTGAGGGCAGAGGAGAGATCTAGGGTCTAATAGACCCCAATTTGTTCAAAAAAGAGTACCTGTCACTAGAGCTGCACAATTAATCGTTAAAAAATCGTTCAACCCCCCTGACAATCTCTATTGCAGAGTTTGCCAATTCTTTCATATAACAAGTGGAGAGACTTATCTGCTCACTCAGCTGTCAAAAGAAAACATCCGGGCAGTCTGCCAAGTTTTTAACATGAAACATTGTAACTAACTCTTCCTTCTTAGATCAAAGGGATAACCTTATGTTTGTAAAGAAAAAATCCAGGCAGTCTGCCAAGTTTTTAACAACTTGTAAATGCAGGAAGTTAAACCACTTAAAGTCTAAATCTTTTTCTGACACTTGTTAAAATCAATATTTTTTGCTCGAAAATTACTTGGATCCCCCAAACATTATATATATTTTAGCAGAGACCCTGGGGAATAAAATGTCAATTGCTGCAATATTTTATGTCACACTATTTTTGCCCAGCGGTCTTTCAAATGCAAATTTTTGGGAAAAAATACACTTGAATAAATGAATAAAAAATAAATAAAAACCAAACAGTAAAGTTAGCCCAATTTTTTTTTTTTTTTTTTAATGTGAAAGATGATGTTACGCCACGAGAATCGCAAGAGAATTGTGATCTATCTTCTAAGCAAAAAAATTGTGACTTTCTTTTTTGCCAGAATCGTGCAGGACCTACCTGTCACTACCTATTGCTATCATAGAGGATATTTACATTCCCTGAGATAACAATAAAAATGATAAAAAAAATTATTTGAGGAACAATTTAATAATATTATAAAAAAAGCTAAATAAAAAAAAAAAAAAAAAAAAAAAAGCACCCCGGTCCCCCCCCGTGCTCACGCGCAAAGGCGAACGCAAGCATCGGTCTGGTGTCATATGTAAACAGCAATTGCACAATGCATGTGAGGTATCACTGCGAAGGTCAGATTGAGGGCAGTAATTTTCACAGTACACCTCCTCTGTAAATCTAAAATGGTAACCTGTAAAGGCTTTTAAATATGTATGTAGTTTGTCGCCGCTGCATGTTTGTGCACAATTTTAAAGCATGACGTGTATCCATGTACTCGGCATAAGATCATCTTTTTTATTTCATCAAACATTTGGGCAATGTTTTAGTGCATTCAAATTTAAAGTGTGTTTTTTCCCCAAAAAATAGCGTTTGAAAAATCGCTGCGCCAATACTGTGTGAAAAAAATTGCAACACCCACCATTTTAATCTGTAGGGCCCTTTCTTTAAAACATATATGTTTGGGGGTTCAAAGTATATTTTTTCATGTAAACAAAAATTTCAGAAAGGGCTTGGTCCTCAAGTGGTTAGAAGAGTGGGTGATGTGTGACATAAGCTTCTAAATGTTGTTCATAAAATGCCATGACAGTTCAAAACCCCCCCCCCCCCCCCCCCCCCCTCCCCGCCCCCCCCCCCCCCCCCCCCCCAAATGACCCCTTTTTGCAAAGTAGACACCCAAGCTATTTGCTGATAGGAATGTTGAGTCCATGGAATATTTTATATTTTGTCACAAGTTTTGGGAAAATTACACTTTTTTTTTGCACTGAGTTGTCACTAAATGATATATTGTTCAAACATGGCATGGTTATATGTGGAATTACACCCCAAAATGCATTCTGCTGCTTCTCCTGAGTATAGGGATACCTCATGTGTGAGACTTTTTGGGAGCCTAGCTGCGTACAGAACCTCGAAAGCCAATCACCGCCTTCAGGATTTCGAAGGGTGTAAATTTTTGATTTCACTCCTCACTACCTATCACAGTTTTGAAGCTTTGAATATAGCACAACCCCCCCCCCCCCCCCCCACACACACACACACACACACACACACACACACACACACAAGTTGCGGGAAAATAATATTTTTTTGCACAAAGTTGTCACTGAATTATATATTTTTCAAACATGGCATGGATATATGTGGAATTACACCCCAAATGTGTGGAATTACAGTACACCCCAAAATACATTCTGCTGCTTCTCCTGAGTAGGAAGATACCACATATGTGAGACTTTTTGGGAGCCTAGCCACGCACAGGACTCCAAAAACCAAGCACCGCCTTCAGCCTTTCTAAGGCTGCATTCACACCTGAGCGTTTTGTCGCCCTAAGCCGCCCTACGCCTGAAGCTACAAAACGTTCGAGGGGATAAAATACATTATTCTCTATGGAGATGGTTCACATCTCCACTCCATGTCGCCTGAAGCGAACGCCTGAAGCTCAAACAAGTTCCGGACCCTTTTTTGTCGCGCGAATCGGGCAGATTTGGGCGTTTGTATCCCCATAGAACATAGCAACAAATGATGACAGTGATGATCATTTTTCCTATTGGCTATCAAGAAAAACGCCGAAGTTGAAAAACGCCTGTTACGCCGTATGCAAATGTGCAAAAAACGACGGTATTCGCGCGACAAAACGTCGGTAAAACCGCTGGTAAAAACGCTCGTTCCGCTACGCTCAGGTGTGAATGCAGCCTTAAGGTGTAAAATTGTGATTTTACTCCTCACTACCTATCACAGTTACGGAGGCCCTGAAATGTCCAGATAGCACAAAACTCCACCAAATGTCCCCATTTTGGAGAGTAGACACCCCAAGGTATTTGCTAAGAGGCCTAGTGAGTATTTTGCAGATCTCATTTATTTTTGAAAATGAAGAAAGCAAAGAACCTTTTTTTTTTTTTTTTTTTTAAACTTTGTGACAAAAAGTGAGATCTGCAAAATACTCAACATGCCTCTCAGCAGATAGCTTTGGGTGTCTACTTTCCAAAATGGGGTCCTGCTATCTTGTCATTTCATGGCCTCCGAAACTGTGATAGGTAGTGAGGAAGTAAAATCACCATTTTACGCCCTTAGAAATCCTGAAGGCGGTGATTGGTTTTCGGGGTCCTGTACGTGGCTTGGCTCCCAAAAAGTCTCACACATGAGGTATCCCCATACTCAGGAGAAGCAGTAGAATGTATTTTGGGGTGTAATTCCACATATAACCATGCCATGTGTGAGCAATATATAATTTAGTGACAACTTTGTGTAATTTTTTATTTTTTTTTGTAATTTTTTCAATCACTTATGAGAAAAATTGGCTCAATATGCCCCTCTGCAATTTCTTGGGGTGTCTACTTTCCAAAATGGGGTTATTTGGGGGGGGGGGATTTGTACTGCCCTGCCATTTTAGCACCTCAAGAAATGAGATAGGCAGTCATAAACTAAAAGCTGCGTGAATTCTAGAAAATGTACCCTAGTTTGCAGACGCTATAACTTTTGCGCAAACCAATATACGCTTATTGACATTTTTTTTTACCAAAGACATGTGGCTGAATACATTTTGGCCTAAATGTATGACTAAAATTTCGTTTATAATTTTTTTTTTATAACAAAAAGTAGAAAATAAAAAAAAATTTCAACATTTTTGATCGTTTCGTGTTTAGATCGCCAAAAAAATTAAAATAAAATAAAATCGCAGATGCAATCAAATACCATCAAAATAAAGCTCTATTTGCGGAAAAAAAGAGGACACAAATTTCGTTTGGGTACAATATTGCATGACCGCGCAATTACCATTTAAAACAGCGCAGTGCAAAATTGTAAAAAGTCCTCCGGTCATTGAGCTGCCAAACCTTCCAGGGCTGAAGTGGTTAAAACATTTTTTTGCAGGTTTACATCCACTTTAAGCAGTCCTCATGGCAAAATCTGAGAATAATTCAAATGAAGCTTTAGTGATAGTGAAATCAGTAATTTCACTCCTAAATCAATTGAGTTCAGTTAAATTATCTGCTCAATTCTAACAGACCCTATTGTCTCAAAAAACTTTTTGTTTGGAAATGAATGCTTAACACAACAAAAGAAAAAAAATCTATTTAGTTGAGTTTGATTTGATTTTTTGCCACGTATGATTAATTTCTTCTTTTCAAAGAATGCAGTTATGCGTTTATTAAAAAAAATATTTTAAAATAATTTTAAATGCAGCTAGCATTTAAGGTTAATCTCACCTTATCTAGGGAAGAGCACATATTCATGTTGCTAGGAACGTGAAAGCAATTGGATGATCACTAGTATTACAGGAGTGAAAATCAATGGTGTTTAAATCCTAGCAACAAGGCAGGAAATGTGGTATGACAATAAAATTAATGAACATTTTATAAAGCTTCACATTTTTCTTTAACCACTTCAATACAGGACACTTATACACCTTCCTGCCCAGACCAATTCTCAGCTTTCAGCCCTGTCGCACTTTGAATGACAATTGCGCGGTCATGCTATAGTGTACCCAAACTAAATTTTTATAATTTTGTTCCCACAAATAGAGATTTCTTTTGGTGGTATTTAATCACCACTGGGATTTTTATTTTCTGTTAAACAAATAAAAATAAGACCACATCTGTTACAAAACTTTGTAAATAAGTAAGTGTTCTCCTTCGCTGAAGGGCACAGATGCGGTTGCACTGACGAGCACTGATAAGGCGGCGCTCATGGGCACCGATGAGGTGGCACTGATATGCAGCACTGATGGCCACACATAGGTGGCACTGAAAGGCGGCACTGATGGGCACTGAGGCAGCACAGATAGGTGGCATGGATGGTGCTGTGTCATTTGGTCCCAAGTAACATCTAAAAAACCTGTCTGATCCTGCCAGTTTCTACTCTCCCCTATGTAAACTGACCACGGTGTATCATGGCTGCTAAGCCCCAACACTGTGGTCAGTTTATGTACCTCCGTCATCCGCAGCCCTGCTCTCTGTCTCCTGTGTCCTCTCTGCTCTCCCCTCCCTGCCTGCCAGCTAGTGACAGTGCCTGCCCCCTCCGCTCCTGCTGCTTAAATAACTGTAACATGTATGCACCATCAGCACTGTCTTCTATTGCAGTGTCCCCCTCCGTGTGTGATTAAAAAAAAAAAAATACTATAAAATACCTAATTTCAGAGCCAAGATCCGCAATCACATGACCGGCCGTCTCTCCCCTCCTCCCTTCCTCCTCCCCTCCCGACTGACGTCAGTGGGGGGAATCTCACCCCCACCCGCTGCATCTGTCAGACGGGGAGAGGAGATATTTACTCCGCTTCGATGAAAAAAGATAGCTCCCACGGCAGAGTATGAAGCATCCACTTCCACGATAAAAGGTTACGGTGTAAATGGAAAAAAGTGATTGCGCTAAACTCATAAGTGAACAACCCAAAAATTGTGTGGATGGAAAGTCCCAAAGAAACAAACAAAATGGTGATATCAGGACATGGGTATCTTGAAAGGTCTTCTCATAAACACTTTCTGAGATGAAATAATAACAGATATGCGCTTACCAGAACCAGTGGACCCCCTGTCAGCCACAGAGGGTCAAACGGGCATGGAAAGGCTCGAATAGCGGCAGCCTGGGCATTCACTGGATTTCTGAAGGCAAACTGATGGAATCTACTAGTCTTGTCTCGACTCTCCCAAAACGATATAGACTGTCAGGGCTCTAGCCGCCCTGGGCACCCTAGCCGGAGGGTGCGCGGGCACCTGGGCAGCCCTGGTCCCTCTGAACGCCGGCGCGTGCACCGCCGGACTCGTGCGCGCGCTCCCGTGCGCGAATAGCGTGCGCGTGCACGTGCGCGATCGGCGCCGCTTTGGCGCCAGTGGCCTTATTTAAAGGGGACAGCTGCCTGCATGCGGCGCTGTCCGTCTCAGCTCCCACCTGTGACCCCAACCTGAACCTGTCTGAGCTTCCTACCTGTGACCCGGCTTGTCTGACTCCGCTGCCTTCTCCGTTCTTTGACCCCGGCTTGTTTGACCCTGCTCTGGACTGTGTTACTGTTGCTGAACCCCTGGCTTGCCTCCTGACCATCCTTCTGCCTGCCGTCCTTACCTGTCTGCCTTACCTGTTGTGACCCGGCTTGCCTGACCATCCCTGCTCCAGTGTCCCTGCACAGGTCCTCGCTGCTGCCGTCATCTGCTGATCTACTGCCGTTGCCGTCAGCTACTTCAGCCGTCTGCTGCTGCTCCTGTTGCCGGTCTACCTCCTGCCTCCTGGTCTTCTGCCGAACCCTCATCTGCAGACCTACCCTCCGAGCAATACCTGCATCTACCCAGCATCAGCCAGCTGCATCCATACGGACACTTCTACCCGCTGCGTTCACGGCTACGCTGTCCCCAATCCAGCAGGCCCTGAACCAGAGTTGTAAGAGAGGTCTCCAACCACCAAGTCAGGCTCAGCACTACCAGGTACCTAACAGTACGGACAGCCAATATGACTGAGCCTGCGGATGGAGCCTCAACCATGCGGGAAATGTGCTCCCACCTGGCAGCCCTTACACAAGCCGTGAAATCCCTGCAGGAGGGATATACCAAGCTGGAAGGCCAAGTTCAACAACTTGCCAGCCCCATGGCTGCTGCACCTCCTGCACCACCAGTGCAACCTGCTTCCCAACCAACAGTGGTGATGCTTCCCCCCGAACCTAGAGTACCTGTCCCAGAAAGGTTCTCAGGCGACCGGTCCAAGTTTCAAGCTTTCCGAGATGCCTGCCAGCTTTACTTTGCCCTGCAACCCCGGACCTTCTCCCTGGAGGTCACCAAAGTGGGATTCGTGGTGTCCCTTCTACAAGGAGAGCCCCAGTCCTGGGCCCACCGTCTTCTGGGAGCCAACAGTGTCATGACCCAGTCCTTAGCCGCCTTCTTCCAGGCAATGGCACAGTTGTACGACGACCCTCAACGCACGGCTACAGCTGAATCTGCCCTATCTGCGCTCCAGCAAGGCCGCAGGACGGCTGAGGACTATATCACGGACTTTAGGCGTTGGAGCGCGGATACTCAATGGAACAATGCAGCTCTCAGACACCAGTTCCGCATGGGCCTCTCGGAGGGGTTGAAAGACGAACTGGCCCGTGTAGGAGTTCCTGAGGATCTTGAGGACCTTGTCACTCTGACAATCCAATTGGACCGTCGCCTGCGGGAGCGCCGAGCTGAACGCTCTGCTTTACCCAGTCGCCCAGCTTGGATGGTCGCTAGGGCTCCTGTTCCTGCTACCCGCTACCTACCTGCTCCTTCTACACCTCCCGTGGGACCTGCTTCAGATGGTTCCGAAACGATGCAGATCGGTCTTCTACGTGCCCCCTTGACGCCCGAGGAACGGGCCCGACGTCGCCAGTTGAATCTGTGTCTGTACTGTGGGGGCTCTGGACATTTCGTGAATGGTTGCCCTGTCAAGACGCGTAAGTGCTTGTCATCCGTTTCTCCTCTCTCTGCACCCTGCCCAGCCAGTACTATTCACCTTACCCTTCCTCTGTCGTTGCAGTGCCAGGGAAGGACAATCCTCACCAGCGCCATCATTGACTCCGGGGCGTGCAGCTGTTTCGTGGATGCCACCTTCGCCAACACTCACGCCCTGCCGCTCCAGAAGAAGACCCAAGGACTTTCTGTGTTCCTGGCGGATGGGTCCCGCATTAAGTCTGGCCAGGTGACTCAAGAGACTCTGCCTTTACCCGCTACAATTTTCCCTCAACATCAGGAGCTTCTAACCATGGACGTGATCTCCTCTCCCCTGTTCCCAGTCATCCTGGGTATGCCATGGCTCCAGGCCCACAACCCGCTGATCCATTGGTCCACCGGGGAGGTAGAATTTCAATCCCAGTACTGCCAGGAACACTGCCTACCTGCAACCCCCGGAACATCCTCTACCTTGCTTTGCCTAGACGCGGATCAAGACCTGCGCCAGTCTGTACCCCAGCCTTATCATGACTTTCTGGACGTTTTCAGCAAGCGGGGGGGCAGACTCCCTTCTGCCCCACCGTCCCTATGATTGCCCCATCGAGCTCCTCCCTGGGGCTGAAATCCCCTTCGGTCGCATTTTTCCTCTCTCCGAGAAGGAACAAGAGGCCCTGAAGACCTACATTTCCGAAAACTTAAAGAAGGGGTTCATCCGCCATTCCACCTCTCCTGCTGGCGCAGGCATCTTCTTCATCACCAAAAAAGATCAGTCCTTGAGGCCCTGTGTGGACTACCGGGAGCTCAATAAGGTGACGGTCAAGAATCGGTACCCCCTGCCCTTAATCCCCGAGCTCTTTCAAAAGCTAAGATCGGCAACAGTTTTCACCAAATTGGACCTCAGGGGTGCATACAATTTGGTCCGCATTCGGGCCGAGGATGAGTGGAAGACGGCTTTCCGGACTCGCTTCGGCCACTACGAGTACTTGGTCATGCCCTTCGGGCTCTGTAATGCCCCGGCCACGTTTCAGCATTTCATCAATGACGTACTCAGAGACTATTTGGACATTTTTGTGATCGTCTATTTGGACGACATCTTGATTTTCTCCCAAACCCTAGAACAACATCGTGGGCATGTGGGCAAGGTACTCCTTCGACTCCGACGGCACGGCCTGTATGCAAAGGCCGAGAAGTGCGAATTTGAGCAGCAGGAAATCCAGTTTTTGGGACTTGAAATCTCCCCGGCAGGCATTAGAATGGACCCTCAGAAGGTGTCCGCCGTTCTTGACTGGCCAGCACCTGTAGATAGGAAAGGAATCCAACGGTTCGTAGGATTTGCAAACTTCTACAGGAAGTTTATTAAGGGGTTCTCTGCTATCATCACCCCCATCACCCAGCTGACCAAGCAGGGCACACGCTTCCACTGGGGCCCGGAGGCTCAAGGGGCCTTTGACCAGCTTAAAAGACTGTTTACCTCCGCCCCCATCCTCAGTCACCCCGACCCTGCCCTCCCTTACATCTTGGAAGTCGATGCATCTGAAGTGGCAGTTGGGGCAGTCGTGTCACAACGACAGGGCAATAAAGATGCCATGCACCCAGTGGGGTTTTTCTCTCGGAAACTTTCTCCAGCCGAGAGGAATTACGATGTCGGGGACCGGGAACTCTTGGCTATCAAATCGGCACTAGAGGAATGGAGGTACCTCTTGGAGGAGCTAATCATCCAGTACTTATCTACACAGACCACAAGAACCTTGAGTACTTACGAACTGCCAAGCGACTCAAGCCCCGACAAGCCCGCTGGGCTCTGTTTTTCTCAAGGTTCTGCTTTCATATCACGTATCGTCCCGGTTCCAAGAATGTTAAACCTGACGCCCTTTCTCGGATGTTTGACAGTCCCAAGGACTCCACCACCCCAGACACCATCCTATCTTCTGGAAACTTTCTACTTTTACAGCCAGATCTGCTATCTCAAATCCGGGAGGCATCCGCCAGTTCCCAGGGACCCCATGGGGTCACCCTAACTTCCAGTGATGGACTTCTCTGGAGGGGGAGTCAAGTCTTCGTCCCCGAATCTGTAAGAGTGAAGGTCCTGACCCTTCTACACGACCACCCACTGGCAGGACACTTCGGGAGCCGTAAAACTGTGGAGCTGGTGCAACGCACCATTTGGTGGCCCAAGCTGAAGGAATTCTGCAAGTCTTATGTTGACTCCTGCCCTGTTTGTAACCGCAGCAAGACGTCTAGGAACCGAGCTTGGGGACTTTTGAAGCCTCTTCCTGCACCTGATCGACCTTGGCGAATGTTGTCTATGGACTTTATAGTCGAGCTTCCGTGCTCAGAGGGGTGCTCTGCTATTTTTGTAGTAGTGGACCGGCTGTCCAAAATGGCCCACTTTTTGCCTTTAAGGGGAACACCATCTGCCACAGAGACTGCCCACCTTTTTATTAAGGAGATAGTCAGGTTACACGGGGTTCCGGCCAATATAGTCTCAGATAGGGGGGTCCAGTTCACGTCCCGTTTCTGGAGGGCCCTTTGTGAGATCCTTAAGATTGACCTGGCCCTTTCTTCTGCATATCACCCCCAAACTAATGGGCAGACGGAACGCACCAACCAGACTTTGGAGCAATACATAAGGTGCTTCACGTCCTTTGTGCAGGACGATTGGGTGTCCCTATTACCCCTAGCAGAATTCTCCTATAATAATGCCAGCCATTCTGCCACAGGACAATCCCCATTTTTTGCCAACTACGGTTTTCATTTGTCTTTTCTCCCTGACTTTCTCCCAGAATCTTCAGTCCCGGCAGTCCAGGATACAGCTTCGTTCCTCAGCCGCAACAACAGGATTCTTCAGGAAGCAATCACCAAGGCACAGGAGGACAGCAAGAGGTTCTTTGATCGGAAGAGAAGGGGTGAGCTGAACTTGCAGGTGGGCGACCAGGTATGGCTAGCTACAACTAACCTTAGACTTGCTTGTCCCTCTAAGAAGCTTGCTCCCAAGTTCTTAGGACCTTTCCCTGTGAAGAGGAGGATCAATGAGGTTTCCTATGAGCTGTCCCTGCCCGACTCTATGAGAGTCCACCCAGTTTTCCACGTCTCCCTCCTGAAACCCGCTGTGCCCGATCCCTTCCCTGATAGGGGTACAAACCCACCCGGACCTGTCCTGGTCCAAGGTAATGAGGAGTACGAGGTGGAGGCCATCCTTGATTGCAGGAGACGTAGGGGGGAGAGGCAGTTCCTGATTAAGTGGAAGGGGTATGGGGCCGAGAGTAATTCATGGGAACCAGAATGCAACCTTCATGCCAAGAGACTAATCCGCACCTTTCTTTCTTCCCATCCAGAAAGACAATGCCTAATGGGCACCCGGAGGTTGCCCCTTGTGAGGGGGCAATGTCAGGGCTCTAGCCGCCCTGGGCACCCTAGCCGGAGGGTGCCCGGGCACCTGGGCAGCCCTGGTCCCTCTGAACGCCGGCGCGCGCCGCGGGCGCGTGCACGCGCCCGTCGGACTCGTGCGCGCGCTCCCGTGCGCGAATAGCGGGCGCGCGCGCCCCCGTGCGCGTGCACGTGCGCGATCGGCGCCGCTTTGGCGCCAGTGGCCTTATTTAAAGGGGACAGCTGCCTGCATGCAGCGCTGTCCGTCTCAGCTCCCACCTGTGACCCCAACCTGAACCTGTCTGAGCTTCCTACCTGTGACCCGGCTTGTCTGACTCCGCTGCCTTCTCCGTTCTTTGACCCCGGCTTGTTTGACCCTGCTCTGGACTGTGTTACTGTTGCTGAACCCCTGGCTTGCCTCCTGACCATCCTTCTGCCTGCCGTCCTTACCTGTCTGCCTTACCTGTTGTGACCCGGCTTGCCTGACCATCCCTGCTCCAGTGTCCCTGCACAGGTCCTCGCTGCTGCCGTCATCTGCTGATCTACTGCCGTTGCTGTCAGCTACTTCAGCCGTCTGCTGCTGCTCCTGTTGCCGGTCTACCTCCTGCCTCCTGGTCTTCTGCCGAACCCTCATCTGCAGACCTACCCTCCGAGCAAGACCTGCATCTACCCAGCATCAGCCAGCTGCATCCATATGGACACTCCTACCCGCTGCGTTCACGGCTACGCTGTCCCCAATCCAGCAGGCCCTGAACCAGAGTTGTAAGAGAGGTCTCCAACCACCAAGTCAGGCTCAGCACTACCAGGTACCTAACATAGACGGTCAAACCAAAGATGGCCGAGGTGGGATGCAGACCACAACCCAAAAGCTGGAACCATGAACACAGAAGGAGGAATCCACAGCAAGCAGGAAGCTGGAACCAATGTTCTATTACCATGGTGTGGTAAGAACTCACGCAGGGTGGAGAGGAAAAAAGAAAAAACAGAGGGCTCCGATGGTGCAGGTCAAAAAGGGAAGGTTTTATTGATAAAAACCATCAAAATAACCAATATAAAAGTGATCACGATTAAATAAGAGAGCAATGTGGGAAAAGGTATAACCTTGCCCGACGCGTTTCGTGTAATACACACTTCAATTGGGGCATCTACCTGTTCTCCTACATTGCACACATATTTATACATATCATGTGAGAGACGCAGTAACGCCTCTCACGGTAAGCTACCAATCATAGGAAACGCCAACAGGGTCTGTCCAGGTGTATAATTAGTGCAAAAACTCACCCGGAAAAGATCCCACATGTGTCCTACTGAGCACATGTTAAAACAGGCGCCAAAAGTGTGCTATAAGGCTCTCAGCCAATGACACAAGTATGTGTTCATTGGCCTATCACAAAGAGCCCGTCTGTCACCAAAGATGGATTCTAAATATCATCCATCCCATTGGAAGGCCAGGTATACAATCAAAAAATGATGGCTCATGGTGGAATTTGAATCGCCAATGGAAAGTGATAAAACACCTTAGTGGCACCTGGGCCGACCAATCCAGATTGACATTGCCGAATCACGCCGCCCATCGCGGGAATCTCGCGATATAGGCGGCGCGATATCGGCCAATGGCAGAACATGTACACAGAACGTGTCATGTGACGGCCCAGTGAAAGCAACCAGACCGTCCAATAATAGGGCGTGATGCGAGCACATGACCCGTCAGGTGACCGCAACAACAGCCCTAACTTAAGCAGCCAATCACAGAGCGCGTCATGAACACATGGCGCGCCATGTGACCGCAGAGGAATTCCAGCCAGCCAAAGGACGCATCCATGCGTGATGACATCACGCACCAATAGCCCCCAAGTGCCAATCAGCATCCTGAAAACTCGGCATAATGGCGCGCAATGAAGCCACGACACGGAAGGGTACACGAGGGCAGAAAAACAATAAAAACATGTCATAAAAAAATATATTTTTACAAACAAACAATGCACATTGCTCAAAATTAGAAATAGATTTCAATGTATGTAAAATTAAAAATTAAAAAATTGGCGGTACTGATGTGTGGTCTACAGAATAATGGTCAAAAAGACTCAACAGCGGCCTCCAGTGGTGAAACTATGATAAATCACATATAGGAGGAGAGACTTGGTCAATAGTGCTCACAAGCGACACCACATGGTCAGAAGGCAAACTGCTTCTATAAAAAGACCACAGGACAGTACAC
Source organism: Lithobates sylvaticus (assembly GCA_028564925.1). Taxonomy (NCBI): domain Eukaryota; kingdom Metazoa; phylum Chordata; class Amphibia; order Anura; family Ranidae; genus Lithobates; species Lithobates sylvaticus. Next base: position 497,897,685 of record CM053029.1, read on the forward strand.
CATAATGGCAATCCTCCCCAAATATGCCAATAACCAAAATATAATTCATGTTGAATATCCATCCTAATATTAAATAACATCCAAAATACATATACAGATGAATGATAATTGGTAATAACAGGACTGAAGCGACCAGAAGGATATGTTAAGTGGCCAGAAAGATATGGAACTGAGCATAATAAGATGTATTAATGAACAAATTAATGTCCCACTCAACATTCAGGCCGAATGGCGAGTAGGTACGGAGTTCATAAATCCAGTACGTTTCTAAGCGGCAAAACCAGCGTAAACGAGATTGCCCTCTCCAATGAGGAATAAACTGGTCAATGACCAAAAATTTTGTTCCCATGGGGTTACGATCGTGACATTCCAAATAGTGTCGAGGGACACTATGGTTGGTTTTTCCACCTTTAAAAAAGTCCTGATCGTGCGTCCAATATACTGCTTCTTGCACGGACAAGTTAGAAGATAAACAATGTATTGGGTAGCACATGTAGTGAACCTCTGCATGGAATAAATACGCGCAGTGGTGGATGATTGGAATGTGTCACTTTTTCGTCTGCCGCTGATGTTGTGCAAACAAACGTTGCACTTTCGGCAGGGAAAATAGCCCTTGCATTGAAAAAAGAAAGAAACCTTCTTGGGGGGTCTATAACGTTGGGCGCTACCTGGCCCTGAATGGATTTAGCTCCCCTAAAAATGACCCAAGCTCTCTCGAGAAGTGCTGGACCTAAAATTTTGTCATTTTGAAGTACTCCCCAATGTTTAACAATCTCCTTAATTTGTCTAGATTGTGTGAGAAGGTAGTAAAAAAGACCACTTGAATTTATTCTCAGCGGCCTTTTTAGGACGTACCTCTAGTAGGGTGCTTCGATCTATCTGCTGAATACGATCTATTTCAACATCAAGAGCTTCCGACCCATAGCCCCTTTTCAAGGAACCGTTTTTTCTTCTGCCAGTTAAAGACCATTTTCGTTTTATAGTCGGTAACATCCCTAAAATATGTCCCTCCCAGGACTTTAAACAAGTTTTCCACATTCATTGACGTTCAAAAGTTTACCCGTAAGCTCAATATTCAAAGGCACTTCCTGAGTACACCTCACACTAATACAAAAGTGTCCGATCTTTCCACCGCAATGTTGCAGTCATGTAAAATAAAAATGCCATAAATCTATCCCCTATTTTGTAGACGCAATAACTTTTGCGCAAACCAATCAATATTCGCTTATTGTGATTTTCTTTTTACCAAAAAATATGTAGAAGAATACATATTGGCCTAAACTGAGGAAGAAATTATTTTTTTTATATATTTTTTGGGGATATTTATTATAGCAAAAAATATTGCTTTTTTTTCAAAATTGTCGCTCTTTTTTTGTTTATAGGGGTTTAAAGGGTAAGGACGAGGCATCGAGCTGGTAAAGCATTTGCACACCAAAGGTTTTAATAAGGAGACATGAAATACATTTGAGATACGCAGATTCGTAATGACCCGCCCCGTAAAGATCCGCTGCTCAGAGGGGATCGCACCGCTGATCCCCGCTGAGCCGGCGGATGACAGGGCGGTCCCTGCACACTGTGCAGGGACCGCCCTGTCAGATCTCCGCTCTCCTCTATGGGGGATCGGATGAACACGGACTGTCTGTCCGTGTTCATCCGATCCGCTCTGCAGATGGATGGAAAAATAGGGTTCTCCTCTGTCTGCAGAATCGGACCACAGCGGAGACGGACGATACCGGGTGTCAGCGGATGTTCATCCGCTATCCCATAGGGATGCATGTATGTCCGTATTTCATCCGAAAACAGATGGATGAAATACGGACATACGATCCGCCCGTGTGAAAGGGGCCTAAGACAGAAGCATTATATAAGTTTGGAATCATTGATGTAGGACAGTAAGGTACGTGTCTGTAGATTTTATGGAAAGCTTTGATATTTTTGCAAAAAAAGGACGTGAATGCTATATTGGTGCATAGGGGAGCTGGAATTTAGAAGAAAAAAGAAAAAGTGAACTTAGCCTTTAACTGTTCTTTCTTGTTTTAGAGACGTCTCTGGATTTAAAGTTAATTGGAGTAAATCCAGTATATTTCCATTTGACCCATTCAACAAACTGGTGCTTTCCCTGACAGTTTCTCTCCTGGTGGTTTCTACATTTCGTTATCTTGCTATTGAGATTCAATCACATCTGAAAACTTTTGGTTTTTGCTTGCCCTCAGTACTCCGCTTGGCACTTACACTGGTTGTGATAAATATTTGAATGTTTCTGGGCTGGATTAAATGTCATCTTTCGTTATACACATGATTGTGTCACTTGGTATCCCTCATATTAATTATTAGTCTAATTATGTAATCCTTGGCTATTTATGGGAATTTGTAAATAAACACAAGTGTCTATACCAAATGATCTACCAGCACATTGGAGTTATCGATCCATGATTCACACATACTTTGTTCTTTTGTGAGCTTTCTGCTTAGACTTCTATTTGAAGATTATATTATTGTGTTGTAGAATTACATAAGGACACAGTGACTGTTTTACCACTACTTTATTTTAAAGAACCTCTTACCTAATATTGAGGGCTAAATTTTGAATGTTCATTTAAATATTAAAGGTAACACAAGATTTATTGTCACACTATGGCCTTAATGATAGGTAGTTTTGCGCACAAATATGATTTCCAGTTTGCATTGTATTCTGTAATTTTTAGTGCAGGCAATTATCGGGCGGAATAAGGTTAGATTGTAAAACCCATTTGAGTGATATGCTCTATTGGTAACTTTATGTACAGTACCTCCTTTCTTTATTTTTTGGGTGATGTTTATTTGGCAGAGCCCCCACAGGTATGGTTGCAATGTGACATTTACTATGAATACCACCAGACCTGTATATACCGTATATACTCGAGTATAAGCCGAGTTTTTCAGCACATTTTTTTTTGCGCTGAAAAATGCCCCACTCGGCTTATACTCGAGTCAAGCATTTTTCTGCAGCAGAGAATGACATTTTCCGAACTGAATTTGGGGCCCCGTATCTCGGGGCCACTTGGTGCTAGGAACCCCAAATTTGGTGCGCAAACCCAGAGGAACTAGCACTACAACAAGCTGGGGTTCCTAGCACCAAGTGGCCCGAGATACGGGGCCCCAAAAGTGCTTGATATTTTCCGAACCGACTTGGGGCCCTGTATCTCGGGGCCCCTTGGTGCTAGGCACATACCTTCTGGGTTCAACTGCCATAACACTTTTTTTCTACAGGTTGAAGATTGCTCATGAATATACATAATGGCTATATCTGATATATACAAATTTGATTAGGGTCCCTATGGGGACCTGTGCTAGGTTACTGGTATAGTCATACCTCCCCACATTTTGAGATGGGAATAATGGACACCTACTAGCAAATGTATGTAGGCATAGGACACGCCCCCTGCCACACCCCTTTAAAGGAGAATTAACCAAAAAAGGGTTAATTAAATCCACAAGGGCTTTTTTTTTAACCACTTTTTTTTACCACTTTTTTATACTGGCTTTTAAAATTTACAAACGCAGCAATCTAGAATTGGGATGAAAGGTTCAGCACTGGGAAACACTTTTTGAAAGATAAAAAGTGCATTTTATACACAACTCTATATATCAGACCAAAATGAGGGACAAATGAGGAAAGAGGTACATTGCTCGAAATCAGGGACAGTCGCTCGAAATCAGGGACAGTTGGGAGCTATGGGTATAGTTGATATAATTTTTTGCTTGCTCACTGTTATGGGGTCTTTCCATTTATATTTCATAGATAGCAGGATATGTGCCATTTACCATTTCTGTATTCTTTATTTGAGGAAAAGCAGACTATTGAGGGGGATGTATTAGAACAACTTTGTGAGGCATTTTATTTTACTATGGTTTTTAACTTGTATTCACAGTTCTGTATTTTGCACAATAAAGAAAATTGAGAATATAAAAGGATTGTTTTGGTTTATTATCTAAGGTATAGAGTGATTAATGTTGTTTGTTGAGACTGCAATTCTGGTTTTGCATCTGTGGTTGATTTAGATGCAGGCAGACGTTGAATTAAGACCCTGAGTCAGAATCTTTATTTTTCTATTAAATACATGAGATGCCGGCAATCAAGGCACTGGCAAATTTAATGCTGGAGATGAGGGCACTGGTACATGTGCTGCTTTTGACAAGGATATTTGTACACAGTATTGGAACAAGTTCATCCAGTGCCAAAGACGAAGATGGCAAACTGCGCCTCCCAGAGGGGAAGGAGCTAAATGTATATAATAAACCAAGTATTTCATTAATTATTGTATGTAATGGCAAATATCCCAGCATAGTTGGTGCCCCTGGAAGGAAAAATTGCTCCTGCATCTGTGGTCAATGGAAGGAAATAATGCATTAATATTGTTGCCAAGAGGAAAAGTGGCACTGCACCAGTATCAGTAGGGAAAGTGCCCCTGTGTCAGTTTGAGGAGAACTGATTGGCACCTATGTCAGAGGGATGGAGGAGGGGAGATAGAACTAAAGGTCTCTAGGGGGGCTCTAAGAAGGAAAGGGGGCTAAAAGGATTCTTTCATATGTGTGGTAGGTGGTGAGGAAACAATATTCTGCCTGTTTTAACCTCCTCACGCCCTGTTTTAATCCTGAAAATGTGTGTACTGCATGCGATTGCAGTGTGGCCCCATTCACACTAAATGTGACATGCCATTTAAGTTTTTACTATAGCTGCAAAGCAAAGTATAAGGGCTGCAGCATTTGTACTTCCCAGAGAGGCTGGGTCTCCTTGCTCAGGTGGGTGGTAAAACCACGGTTCAACCTCCTCACTTTTGCTTCCCTAGCAAGGAAGCTAGGGTGCTTTTGGGGGGTTCTGAGGGGAGATCTAGGGCTGGCTTGCACATCCTCCCCCCATCCTCTTGTACTCACAGTCCAGACCTCCTTCTCAGTATGGCACCTTCTGGAAATGAATACAGTTTCAACTTTTTGTGGTTTACAATGTCTCATTGACAGTGAGAACACATTGCAGTGCTTCTATGTGTGACATAGAGCGTGCATGAACACTTTAAAAAATGACATTTTAAAACATCATCCTGCCCTCAAGAGGGAGCCTCTTGTCCATTTTATTACAGTGGGCAGATGGCAAGAAGGTAAATTGTATGCAAGTCAAAACCTTTTAGTTAGGATCTCATTTACTGCTTTGCATCTGCGGACATGCGCAGAAACCCAAGTTTTTGTGCAGGGCTCCAGAGCTGCGCAAAAAAAAAAAAGCGCAGGAGCTACTTTGGTGCATGAAGTAAATGTACTGTCCTATGTGGTCATTCTGCAAGCATGCAAAAAATACCTAACACATTGCAGGTGTGAATGGGCTCTTAAGTGGGGTACACACTATAAGAAACGATCGTCTGATTTTCCCCATTGTTTCACAGCAAATAGGAACCGATGAACGAACATTTGGATGAAAATTCTCGTATGACAAAGGCTTTATTTTGGTGTTTATTGTTTCTGATCATGCGCAGTGTTTCTTTGATTTTTCTTGTATGAAAATTATACGAAAACGGTACACATTAAACTAAAATCGTTCTTTCTGTTCCCATACAAGAAAAACGTTGGAGTTTGTCCCTTCTGGAATTTTTGTCCGCAAAAGAAAATTCTTTGTATGAAAATGTTCGGTTAATTTTCTTATAGTGTGTACGAGCCATTCGTTTAATCTAAAGTAAGGAGTGCCTCCAATAAAGCAATTTTTTGCTATTTTCAGCTGGACTTCACTTAAACCGGTATTAAACTAAAAAGCAAACATTTATTATATTGCAGCTTACCAATTCTTAAATGTGATGGCTGCATTCGTTTTCTTTTTTTAGATTTTCTTTTCTTTATTTTCATCTGGTGATCCAGACAGTGTCCAGAACAAGCTCCTCTGCAAATGTAGCAGTAAGAGTGTTGAGACAAACCATTTACTACAGACAGGGGTGCTTATAATCATAAGCTTTTATTATGTAAAAACCATTATTCCAAAAGAAAAAAAAATGTTGGTGCAACTGCTTGTGTAACTGCAGTGTGAGCTGGAGTTTGGCTAAAATTTGTTAGCGTATCTAAATCTGCTAGTACGTACATCAAACACTCCTCTCCCCCCAGACTGACAATGCTGCTGTCCAAAAGTGCCCCCGTGCTAATACAAGGGGTGTGTTACTGGCCAGATCATCATCAGAGGGAAAAAAGGAAAAAATAAAAACGAATGCAGCCACCGCATTTAATGATTGGTATGCTGCAATATACTACAGTTTTGGTTTTAATACCTTTAAAACTTTTCAAAGCCAAAATTAGGATAACACCCACTTTATATTTGTTACATGTTCCCATTCACATAATGTAAAGCGCCCACCCCCCCCCCCCCCCCACACCCCAAGCAAAAATTGTAACTGACTTTTAATATTAGGACACTTACCTGTCCTGGAATCCAGCAAATTCAATGTTTCTATCGGCTCTTAGGTGCTGCCGCCACCATTCGTAGTAAGGGAACCCGGCAGTGAAGCCTTTCGGTTTTATAGCTGGTTCCCTACTGCGCTTGTGTAAAGTGCGCTGCGATTTCTGAATGGCCTGGCGGCGGTGGAAGGAGGAAGGGGGCTGAACTTTCGAGAGATCTCTCGCAAGTGTGGAGAAGTACCTGTCAAAAACAGGTACCCGCTCCCCCTGAAAGGTGCCAAATGTGGCACCTGAGAGGGGGGGGGGGGGATGGGAGGAGGCTGATAAGTTGAGCTTCCACTTTTGGGTGGAACTCCGCTTTAAAGTGGTTCCAAAGGCAGAAGGCTTTTTATCTCAGGGGATATATTAATGCACACACCGACTAAAAGTAAACCTAAAAAGTACTAACTGTAAAAATAAACTTAAGAAACCAAACGATTATGGGAGCTGTCCAAAAACTATTTTACATTTGTAGTGCCTTGTTTCTGTATATATTAGTGGGGTATATACAATCTCTATGTAGCCATGCATTGAAGCATGTATTAAACTACCTTACATGGCAACTATTATTTACTACCCAAACCATACTCTCAATTGATACAGACATGGTGATAGAGAAACTGACTATGACTTTCTTTCTATACTGGTGTATCAGAGCTAGCGCGGGGTGCGCATTTGGAATGTAGGTGCTATGTTAATAGTATGAGTACTGTAGGAACAATAGCATGCAGTTTTTAGATCAGATGATTTTATCACTAATTGGGAATGCAGCTGGTAAAAGTCTATAATGAGGTGCAGATGATACACACAAGGCACAGGATGTGAGATAGCATTCTTTGGCATGTGACAGTTATTTATCCCACTGCATGATTAAGGCAGTGACGTAAAGCTATTCTGCTTGAGGTGTTGATACTTTGCAGAATCCCCTCACTGCCATCTCACCAAGTGATTAATAGCAATATCTTCGTAAGGGTGGTCTTGTCCATGCTTGTCTTTCTGTGCATACTGACTTAATTCATCAGCTGTGACTACAATTGGGAATGAAAGTGTCATGTCTGGGAGGAAAGTGACAGGCTGGCCATCCTGAGTTTAAGAACACTTATTAACACCTCTCTACAAAAGCAAGCCTTTGCTACATTTCAGCTTTTCATTAAATGCACCCAGGCATCAATGGACGATTTTTTAATGTAATATTCATATAAATTGTACTTTTCCATGTTGAAAATGAATCTGTTCGGTTAAGAAATAATTTCCACAATGATTTCTTAAATAAAAGAGAACTCGTGCTTACACAAATGCTGCATTTTAAAGGGAAACATATTTTTGTTTGTGCACACACAAACACACACACGTAATGTAAAATAGGAGTGTTGTATCCACTGTAAAATAATATCTACGATTTCATTGAGGAAACAGTAAGTCATTAAAATGTTGCATTATACTTCCACCTTACAGGAGGATTGGAAAAAAAACAAAAAAAACATCTATGCCAGCCCAGGATAACCCCATCCTACTACCTGCATGCCTACAGCAAAGCAGTACCAAAAGCACGATCATAAACACATGTCCATCCCCTCAATTTTCTCATCCATTGAGGGGACATTTAAATGGCTTAAAAATCTTTTGTCCAAAGCTGGCATCAGATGAGGCCTGAACATCCATGTGGAAGAACTTGGAAACATGTGAACAGAAGACTAGGTAGCAGTCTTGCAGATCTGGGAAACAGTAGCCTGATGCCAAAGAGCCCAAGAGGCACTCACAGATACTGTAGAGTGTGCCTTGACAGGAAAGGGTGGAACCCTTAAGACCATAATCTTGGATAATGGTCTGTCTAAGCCTATGATAAAGGGTGGAATGAGATTCTGGTTCACTGGATAGACTCTCATGCCCCATACACACGATCGGAAATTCCGCCAGCAAAAGTCCAATGAGAGCTTTTGGTGGGAAATTACGACCGCGTGTATGCTCCATCGGACTTTTGCTGGCGGAATTACCACCAGCAAAAGATTGAGAGCATGTTCTCTATTTTTCGATCGGAAAAAGTTCTGATCCGAATTTCCGATCGCCTGTACAAATTCCGACGCGCAATATTCCTACGCATGCTCAGAAACAATTTGACACATGTTCGGTAGCATTGAACTTCATTTTCTTGGCTCTTCGTAGTGTTGAACGTCACTGCGTTCTGGACGGTCGAAAGTTCATAGAATTTTTGTGTGACCGTGTGTATGCAAGCCAAGCTTGAGCGGAATTCCGTCGGAAAAACTATCCACGTTTTTTCCGACGGAAAATCCGCTCATGTGCACGGGGCATTACAGCCCAAACAACATCCAGGCAATGGAAATCTTTCTGAGGGACTGGAGCCAAAGGACTTGGAGGACTTTAAGATACTTTAGATAGGAAGTTCTGAGCTTTATTATTACCTTGTCCTTGTGCAAGACCAGGAAGGGTTCTTTACTGCATGAGGCTGTCAGCTCAAAACACTTGTCTTGCAGAAGTCATGGTTAAAAGAAAAAACATCTTATTGGCAAGAGTGGAGAGAGGAATTTCTCTGATGGGAACAAAGTATGATTTTTGTAATGCCAGGAGAACTGAATTCAAATCTCACGGAGTCACAGGGGAGTAAACAGGGAAGCAAACATGGGGATCCATATGGGATACACCCTGAACAAAAGTATGGGAAGCCAATGGTCTCAGTAACAAGATAGAAAAGACAGAGACCTGATCCTTAATAGTGCTGAGGACCATATTCTAGTTCAAACTCAGCTGTAGGAAGGAGAGAAATTGTTCCACAGAGAATTTCTAGCAAGCCTCGTAAGAAAATGAGGTATGCCTTCAAGGCGCAGTGATAGACTTTGCAAAAAGTACATTTCCTAGCTTAAACATTGTGGGAATAACCGATTGAGTTATGCCTGGCCCCTCAGAACATGGTCTTAAACGACCATGCCATTAAAACCGGTGACCATAAAGAAGGATGATAAATTGATCTTTCAAACAAACTACTAGAAGTCTGATCAGGCCAGAATAACACATCTGCCTGGGACAATACAGAGCTATGAGGATCTCCTGTAAAGCAGACAAGGACATTTCAGAAGAGAAAATGCGTACATCTGGGTGCACTGATTCTACAGAGCCAGCAGCAGATCCACTACTTTTGTTGAGGATCCCTGTACCCGGAGATAATTTTGTCTGGTTTGTTGTTGAATGCCATTCCTCTGACATCAAATTCCCCTGCATCAAAAGGGTGCCTGGAACTGCTCCCCAGCATAACAGGTTGGCACTTGTTACGAGGATCCTCCAAAATACTGGAAGGAAAGACTTCCCTGACTCCAGAGCTGAATTATTGAGCCAATAAGTCAGAAATAAACTTGTCCTCGGTGCTAGATGAAATCGGTCTGTCCAAAGACTTGACTGATTTGTACCACAATGACAGACTGTTGTATTGTAGAGGTCTGTAATCAAACTGGGAAAACAACACTGCCTTGAAAGAGGCTACCCTTAAGTGCTAGGACTCTCGTGCAGAAGCAATGTATGTACCAACTCCTTAACTGAAGAATATGAGTAATGGAGTAGAGAGTTAAAAGGTCCTCCTGGAGAAAAAATAAAAAAACACTGGCTTGAGCTGTGTCTAGGACTAGACCCAGATTCTCCAAGTCATGATTCCAGCACTAATTTCTGAAGGTTCAGGATCCATCAGAACTTCTGCAAAATTTTGACAGTCAGGGCTACATTATCCACCAGAACCTGTGCCAACTGTTCCCTCAGAAGGAGGTTGTCTAGGTATCCCACATTTGGAGAGCACAGCACAACTAGTACTGGGGCCAGGGCCGCTGATAGAAATCATGGGGCCTGAACAGCCTACCTGATGGGGCCTCCTTCAGCTCCACCCCTGGTCCCACCCATGGTCCCTCCTTCAGCCCCACCCCTGGCCCCACCCCTTGCCCCTCACAAAAACAAAGTGTAGGTTTGTGTACAAGTGATATTTATTATTTTTCTCTAGCCAGCTATAAGTTTGATTATCCAAAAGAAATATTGTTTTCAGATGAGAACAGACCTCTTTAGTATCCAAAGTGGTATTTTGAAAAAATTTGGGAGATTAAACATTAATCCCAAAAAAGTGTTTATTGATTGGTTTGTGCAAAAGTTATAGCATCTACAAACTATTTGATGTATTTATGTATTTACGTATTTTTTTTAAGGCCCCTTTCACACTGGGGCGCTTTGCAGTCGCTACAGCGCTAAAAATAGCACCTGCAAAGCGCCCTAAAACAGCTGCTGCTGTGTCTCCAGTGTGAAAGCCCAGAGGGCTCACACTGGAGCGGTGCGCTGGCAGGATGCTAAAAAATAGTCCTGCTAGCAGCATCTTTGGAGCGGTGAAAGAGCGGTGTGTATACTGCTCCTTCACCGCTGCTGCCCATTGAAATCAATGGGCAATGCGGCTATACCGCCAGCAAAGCGCTGCTGCAGCTGCGGTGGTTTTAACCCTTTCTTGGCCGCTAGCGGGGGGTAAAAGTGCCCCGATACCAGCCGAATAGCACCACGAAATTCACGGTAAAGCGCCGCTAAAAATAGCGGCGCTTTACCGCCAACACACCCACCGCCCCAGTGTGAAAGGGGCCTTACTTGACTTGACAGCTGGACATGCCAATGCCATAATGTACTGCAGAGACAGTGCTACCCATGCCGCCAATGCCATAATGTACTGCAGACAGTGCCAGCCATGCCATGCCGCCAATGCTATATTGTGCTGCAGACACTGCCAACCATGCTGCCAATGGCATAATGCCATTGGCAACATAGGTGGCACATGCTTTATGGCATTAGCGTCATTGGGTGGTACTGTCTGCAGCACATTACGGCATTGCCAGCATGGGTGGCACTGTCTGCAGCACATTACGGCATTGCCGGCACTGTCTGCAGCACATTACGTCATTGCCGGCATGGGTGGCACTGTCTGCAACACATTACGGCATTGGCGGTATGGGTGGCACTGTCTGCAGCACATTACAGCATTGGCAGCATGGGTGGCACTGTCTCTGCAGGCAGCACATGCGTTATGGGCCATAAATGCATGTGGTACCTGCAGACAGTGCCATCCATGCCGCCAATGCTGTAATGTGCAGCAGGCAGTGCCATCCATGCCACCAATGCTGTAATGTGCAGCAGACTGTGCCACCCATGCCATAATCTATAAATGCTGCTGCAGTAGTAGTAGATCTTGAAGCCCCCCCAAGCAAGCACACACCTCACCTGTGTAATTTTTAGCTGCCTGGGCCCCAGAAGTCACTTCCTCCCCGTTCTTGCTGCTGCCTGGAGTGTCCACAAAGTAATTCGATTGGAATCGGATTCCTGCCCCTGTAGAAGTAGGCTCTCTCTGCTCGCCTCTCTGCTACTTCATCTTCTCACGCGGAGAGAGAGGAATCACTACCATAGAGGATGCGCTGGACGTGACTTGTGCCTGCATGAGGAGTGGGTGCGGAGGAGGCATTCTTCCGCTCCCGAAATACAAAAAATAGTCCCTCCCCGGCCGCAAATGAATGCAAGAACATCAGTATTGAAAAAAAAACAATGGCAAATGTCACGGGGGGGGGGGGGGGATTTAGGGTGTTGTTGGACTGGGGGTTGAGAGGTTGTTGGAGCGAATTTTTTTTTTTTTTTTACATACATTACTTAGCTGTTCAGGTTGCCCAGCCCCCCCTGCTGGTCGGGCCCAGTACAGCAGGGCCAGTTGTACTGGCCTATCAGCGGCCCTGACTGGGGCCAGCACTTAGGTGACCCCCTGATGTGCAGAAGATAGGCCGAATGGTAGGGCCATAAACTTAAAAGTGCAGAGGGTCCAAAGTAAAGCCTAGAATGTGCTATTGAGATGGAAAGGTGGGGGCAGGAAGGGTGGTGGATTCCAAACAAAGATTCTGAACTTGAATGAAGACATCTAGATCTTTCAAATGCAAAAGGGGACAGCCTCCCCCTTTTCCGTCCTGACTAGAGGAACACAGAGATTACTGCTAGAGGCTATAGCCACCGGCAGTAACCACATGCCAACAATCCGACAAGTTGCTTTTAGTGAAATCAATTGATGGATTAACTTCAGTACAACCAGCCTGTCCACACATGGATCGAATCTTGGCTGGTCCCTGCTAAACCAGACAAGATTTCATCTATGGCTGGCTTTAGTGCAAGTTTAGGAGGCTGGAAGTCCTTCAGTGCAAGGGGTCACTGCAGGCTGATATAAAGACAGATCTTATCATGTACAGTACGTATAAATAATTGTTAAATGATTAAATAACTGGATTAAAATGACTGGGTATATGCCTCAATACCCTACATGAAGCTTTCATTCACACCTTTTAAAAAAGTGGAATACATGCAACTATGTTCATTACAAACCAAACTGTAAATAAGCTACACAAAAAAAGCTTAGTAAGTGTTTCCGAAACACAGCTATTCATTCAGAATGCAAAGATTTACCACTTAACAGGAGAAATCATTCTTTGTTAAAGTGAATTTACTTGACATCTAATGGAATGTTGCAAAGCTTGCACTGTATAACCTTCACGTTCAATTTTTAATGAAACAAATTCAGGTAGTTGATCTTCCCAGGAAAGATTTAGTCACTCAAAATGACATTGTTACTCAATGAATGGATAAAAAGAAACTGCAGAATGGGAGAAGGTACATGGTACTTTTTATAACATACATACAGTGAATCTTATGAACATTTTTTTTTCAAAAGGCCAGGTCCAGGCAATGAAATAAAGGAGAGCACATTTTAATGACAACACAAAGCATTATGGGAAAACAGAACCTAGGTCTCCAACTGTCTGCCTTCATAAAAATGCTACTCACACAAACTGTTATTTCTGAAGATTATAAAGCAGTAAGATTGCCATGGCAGAGCTTGATCATTTACTACTAGGGGGGAGACAAAAGAGTGGCCTGTTGCTAAATTTTTATGTTTCTGTGAAAACAAAAATCCAAATGTTTTTATCAGTGACACAGCACAACTCAGTGATTATTTTTCTAGGCATGATTGGGTAAAAAATAGCACAACACTCAAGGATTACATTAAATGACAGCATGTACATTGTTATTGCTGCAGAATATATATCTTTATGCTAAGGCTGGGGTCTGCCATCAGAGGAGGCCCCTGGTGCCTCCTCTGATGGCACGTAACAGCATTAGCTGTAACTGAGGTCTCCATAGGCTGGCAATTAATAAGCCTGGCCCACCCACCTGCCTGATGTAAGTGTAAGTAGGCCAGGGGCTGAGGACATTGGCACACTGTGCTGAGAAAGCCCGTCTGTGTGTATGTCAGTGAGCCCGAAATCCTGCATGTCCAACAGCAAGCTCACCTGTCTGCCCGACACCCGCCTGCATGCAAGTCAGTTACCAGGGTGCTTGTACATCTGCACACAGGTGTAACCTCATCCTAATTGTTTTGCAGTTAGCGTTATCATTGGTCCATCAAAGGACATTTTTTAAAGCTGCACTAAACACCAATCCTTGGGGGGTATTTTGATGAACCAATCCCGGGGGTATTTTTTTACACTGACATTAATCCTTGGTTTCTTTTTTTTGTTGTATAGACACCAATCCTGAGGAAATTAAGCTGCACGGATACTAAACCTAGGGGTATTTTGCTGCCATGAACACTACTCTTGGTGTTGGTATTCTGCACTGACACTGTTCCTGGGGGTATTATGTTTGTCTCGCTCAAGTGTTACTCTTACACAAGTTCTAAAGTTTAAAGGTATAAGGGGTTTGGAGGGTTGTGGGACCCTGGAATTTCTAATGGCAGCCCTGTCTGGCACTGCAACTTGCTGGATGGAACTTACTATATCTGAACTTGTGTTAAAAAAAAAATTGTGCAGATCCTATAGCCCTAAAAACACCAAGCTGTTGCTACGTTATATTTTTAGGAAGACATGTTAACACACCTCTGTGAAATTGCTGATCTCACACTCACACAGCTGCCACAGAAAGATGTAATAAATGATTAGTTCTAAATAGTCCTTGTGCTAAATCAATCACCCTTGAAGGCATGGCCAGATTTTGAAATTTCTTAACCACTTTCAGACCGGACCAATTTGCAGCCAAAGGACCAGGCCCTTTTTGCGATTCGGCACTGCGTCGCTTTAACTGACAATTGCGCGGTCGTGCGACGTGGCTCCCAAACAAAATTGACGTCCTTTTTTTCCCACAAATAGAGCTTTCTTTTGGTGGTATTTGATCACCCCTGCGGTTTTTATTTTTTGCGCTATAAACAAAAATAGAGCGACAATTTTGAAAAAAATGCATTATTTTTTATTTTTTGCTATAATAAATATCCCCAAAAAAATATAAAAAAAAAATTTTTTCCTCAGTTTAGGCCGATACGTATTCTTCTACATAATTTTGGTTAAAAAAAAAATCGCAATAAGCGATTATTGATCGGTTTGCGCAGAAGTTATAGCGTTTTCAAGATAGAGGATAGTTTTATAGCATTTTTATTAATAATTTTTTTTTTTTATTAGTAATGGCGGAGATCTGCGATTTTTTTTGTGACTGCGACATTATGGCGGACACATCGGACATTTTTTGACACATTTTTGGGACCATTGTCATTTTTACAGCAATTAATGCTATTTAAATGCATTAATTCCTGTATAAATGACACTGGCAGTGAATGGGTTAACCACAAGGGGGCAGTGTAAGGGTTAAGTATGCCTAGGGGTGTGTTTCTTACTGTGGGGGGGCGTGGCTGTCAGCTAGTGAATGCTGATCTCTGCTCCAATCACAGGGAGCAGAGATCGGCGTCACTAGTTGCTAGGCAGAACGTGGGAGATGCTGTTTATCTCGGCATCTCCCCGTTCAGCCTTCCCATGAGACAATCGCGGGGGTCCCTGCGGCGATCGAGTCTGCGGGGACCGCGATCGGACTCACAGGGGGGTCCCGACCGGCGCGGACAGGCTAAAGGAGGGACTTATATATACACCCTCCTGCCTGTACGTGCCATTCTGTCGACGTATATCGCCGTGCGCCGGTCGGCAAGTGGTTAAAGTGGATGTTTTTTATTTTTTTTTGTCTTAGGCTAGTACATGAGATATGTAAATCACCTGTCACTCACAGCAAGGGGGCGTTTTTGACAAAGTTTTCAAGACTTTGTCAAGATTTCTCTAACTGAACAATAAAAGAGGATTACTCAGGCCTCGAGTAAATCTGTGTGGCAAGACTGGGCTCAAATGAAAGGAAATCGTATTCTCTCTACATTATGACATCAAAAAAATGTGGGGTTTACATACACTTTAAGCCAAATACTGCATATTGTCTGATTCCAGATGTTTTTTTCATTGACATAGAACATTTGTAGACTTAAATTGATACTAAAGGTACAATTTTTTATTTTTTTTAATGGTCTTGCACAGAGTAGTGCCAATCCTCCTCTTCTTGGGTCTCCCGCCAGCATATGTGTTCCTCTCCCCCACGATTGCCCCCCACAGCAAGCCGCTTACTATGGGGACCCTCATTCGTGCTCGCTCTCGAGTCCAACTCTGTGTGTCCATAAGACACACAGAAGGGGGCACAGCCCTGCCCCTGCTCCTCGCCACTGGCTGTGATTGACAGCAGGGGGAGCCAATGGCTCGCACTACTGTGTCTCAGCCAATGAGGAGACAGAAAGTTGGGAGAGCAGCTGCTCTTGTGCAAATTGCTGAATCGAGATCAGGCTCAAGTAAGTATTGGGAGGGGGGTCTGGGGGGAAGCTCTACAATACATAGAAGGTTTTTTTAGCTTCATGCACAGAATGCAAAGAAATACAAACAGGTTTGCCTACATTTGCAAAATATGCAAAAGCCACCCACCAAGGTGCAATTGAAAAAGCAGTCCCTAGGGGAATGTGAAGTTACTTCAGGGCCTACACAAGCGACATGGAAAGTATGGACATCCACTCTGAAGCGTTTTATAGGGCCTAACCAATGGTTGCCTGTGCAACCGCTGTGGGGGAACCCCAGCTTGCTGCATTTTCACGCCATTCCAGATCCCCAAGTGTGGGCCAAACATGGTATAATAACTCTAGGCCAGGTCATGCCTCAGGGCACTTTTATACAGCTCCCTGACTTGCTGACCAGATATGGATTACCCCAGTGGATGAGTTTCCGCTATTTACAGCTAAGACATGCTGCTAGGGCCCAGTTTCCTGATGTACCTCGCCTTCAGGCTGATCCCATTGAAGAACTTCTAGCTCCGGGAGAACTTACTAAACCCCTCTATACCTTATACGGAGCACTCCTGGGCACAGACTCCCCTAAATTAGAGGGATTGTGGGTCACTTGGCATAGGGATATTCCCTTACTGGACAGGGAGGGTTGGGAGAACTGCCTCGAATATGGCCCCAAACTGGTTATCTCCTCCAACAACAAACTCATCCAGGTAAAATTCCTACACAGGATCTACTACACACCCCAAAAGCTCCACAAAATATTCCCAGACAGAGACCCATTTGCTCTAGATTTAAAATGCAGACAGGCACTTTCTTTTATATGTTTTGGGAATGCCCTGTTATCTCCACTAACTGGTCAACGGTATTTAGCCCAATAAACCCAAGACTACAACTGTCCCTCTTAATGAGACCTGAATTGGCCCTGTTGGGGGTCCATGACGATGCCCAACGCTCTCATCATTCTAAATTATTAATTCCTACCTCTTATTTTATGCTAAAAAAGAGATTCTCCTAATATGGATCACGCCTACCCCTCCATCTCTCTCTTCCTGGGAGGCACAGATTGACGCGTCCCTGCCCCTGTGGAATGACATACATCAACCGGGGATGTCGGTGGAAATACAAAAAGGTTTGGGCCCCCTGGACCTCTAGCTAAATGTCTTTTACAGACTCAGTATGTTGTGTAGGATATGTTGTGTGGTCCTAAACATTGCCTGCTGATACCCAGATTCCCTGCATGATGTTTCTGTGGCTATTGTCTGAGTAACTGTATATAACGTTCAACTTGCTTTTTGTTCCTGTACGTGCACATGTAGTTTTTTTTTTTTTTTTTAAGTGTTCTGTACTACATTGATGGATATACTGTATATCACTCCACATGACAATAATAAAGCACCTTTGTTTTCCTAAAAAAAAAGAAAAGAAAAAAGTAGTTCCTTAAAGGATAGACGTATCATCTTTATATACATAGACTTGCCTAAACTGAGAGAAAAGCCTAAAGACATGCTGGTAGGTTAATTGGCTCCTGTCTAAATTGGCCTTATGGCTCGCACACACTATAAGAAAATTGGGCAAACATATTCGTCCAAAAAAGTTTCGTACGATTTTGGTATAGTGTGTACACCACTTTCGTCAGCCGATTGTCCCTTTGGGAATTTTCGAACTAAAAGTCACAAACAAAAATTTTTCTCATACAGGAACAGAACGAATGATTTTTGTTTAATGTGTACTGTTTTCTTACAATTTTCATACAAGAAAAATCAGAAAAGAAAGACTGCACATGATCCGAAACAAAAAACCCTTTGTTGTATGATAATTTTCATACGCATTTTCGTTCATCGGTTTCTGATTTGCTGTGAAACAACTAGGAAAAGTGGACAATCACTCGCCCGATTTTCTTATAGTGTGTACCCCACTTTAGTATGTAGCGCTGGCTCCTGACGAATAGGCGCTATTGTTTTTTGAAAATGAAGTTGCCCGAAGCCACAGTTGGGCTTCAGGATAATTCTTCTAAAATTTCTGGTTTCAGTACCAGTCCAGCTGGGCTACACTGGGTTCTCCTTGACCGTAGGTGTCGCTGTCACCACCGGGAAGAGTAGAAAGCAGTCTAGCCGGATGCATTAAATGCCACTTACCTCTCGGAACCAGCCCAGTGGGAGTGTTCTTCCGCTGTGCATTCTTGGGGGGGGGGGGTTAAGGTACCGACACCATGTGACCAAAAGAGCTTTTCCTGTCCGCGTGGTGTTGGTGGTCCTCCTGACCCAACCTCATGGCCCTCCTGGGGTGTGAACCATGCATCCTGTGTCTGGGGGCTTGCAGGCCAGAGGCAATGTAACTGCAGGGGTAGGCCCGAGTGACTTTCAGAGCCTACTGATCCAAGGAAGGTCCGGTGCCGTCTCAACGGAATGGAGAGGCCCAGCAACTGAAATACCCCAGGGGAGGACCATTTCAGGAGAAGGCCATGCGCAAGGCTGGCTTCTCTAAAGGAGTCTGGAGGCTTAGTTGAAGGACGCGACCTGGAACATCCCTCATATGGTATCGCGGGATCAGCTGGGAGAACCTGGTACCGTATGACAGTTACTTAAAGTTCATCTAATACTTCAGTGACGTTAAAGTGTAACTACAAGTCTGTGGCAGAGACTTTACCGAGTATCCCATCGGCTGCTAGGCCTAGTGAGAGAGACCTATCCGGGGGTGTTGAATCTCTGGATTCATCTGATATCTTCACCCTGCAATCTAAGTACCTGAACTCACCCCTAAACCCTCTACCCTTTATCAAGAGACTGCGTTCTATTTTTCTGAATAAAAACCCTGAAAGAGGATTCAGTGTCAGTCTCAACCTTTTCTCTGGGTTCCGTGTCAGGTTCAAGCATAGTTTTAGTTTTTGGTTCATTAATCACACACAATTTTCTTAATAAATAGAAAAGACTATCATTCTGAGCCCAGCATTTTTCATTCTTGTCACAAACATTTTTGGCCCCTACTGTCCATTGATATGTGAAACACTTTTTGTTATATCATTCATAACGTAGGTACGACACACGCGTGTTAACTTTATATACACTACGCATGCGTGAAACTCTGCCCGCGTCGCCCGCCCCTGGCGTTCTTTCTAGAATATTCGCCTCACCTCTTTCGTCGCAGTGGGAGAGGAATATGACGGAGACACAGCAGGTGCATAATAGCAGTAACGAGGAGGAGGAAAGCCCGGAGCCAGAAACATCACGCCTCAAATATGTCCTTTGTAGAGATGTTGGAGATGGTGGACATCTTGAGGAACGACTATGACGGGAATTATGGAGAGTACCCAAACTCTCCTATAAATATGAGAAAGGCCAAGATCATGACTAAAGTTGTGAAGAGTCTGCACAGGAATTTTGGGGTACGACGATCTAAGGATCAATTGAGGAAACGCTGGTCAGACCTCAAATTAAGGGAACAGGATCAGTACAGCAGGATCATTCTGCAATTACCTATCAAGATAATAATAGGAGACAAAAAACGTTAACCACTTCAGCCCCGTACCAATTGGCAGCCAAAAGGACCAGGTCCCTTTTTGTGATTCGGCACTGCGTCGCTTTAACTGACAATTGCGCGGTCGTGCGACGTGGCTCCCAAACAAAATTGGCATCCTTTTTTTCCCACAAATAGAGCTTTCCTTTGGTGGTATTTGATCGCCCCTATAAACAAAAATAGAGCGACAATTTTGAAAAAAATGCAATGTTTTTTACTTTTTGCTATAATAAATATCCCCAAAAAATATATAAAAAAACATTTATTTTCCTCAGTTTAGGCCGATACGTATTCTTCTACATATTTTTTTTTTTTTACTAGTAATGGCAGCGATCAGCGATTTTTATTGTGACTGTGACATTTATGGCGGACACATCGGACATTTTTGACACATTTTTGGGACCATTGTCATTTATACAGAAATCAGTGCTATTTAAAATAGCACTGATTCCTATGTAAATGACAGTGGCAGTGAAGGAGTTAACCATTAGGGGTCGGGGAGGAGTCAGTGTGACGTGTTGTGTTTTTTTTTACAGTAGGGGGCGAGGCTGACGTCTGACGTCACTGATCAGCTGTTCTCGATGACAGGGAACAGCAGATCAGTGACAGGCAGTGTAGGAAGCGCGGGGAGAGGTTTGTTTACACAGACCTCTCCCCGTTCATCAGCTCTGTGACCCGATCGTGGGACACCAGCGGCGATCGGGTCCGCTGTTCCTGCGGCCGTGGTCACGGAGCTCCCGACCGGGTCGCGCCCGCGACCCCACGGCTAGGCAATTAAAGGGGACGTACCCGTACGTGCTTTTGCCTAGCTGTGCCATTCTGCCGACGTATATGTGCAGGAGGCGGTCGGGAAGCGGTTAAACAGTACCATTTGAAAGTATTCAGGCAGGCCCTTTCACTACATGCTTTGGGGAATTCCTCCATAAATCTGACCACAAAAGAGCTCGGTATAGTGTGTATGGGTTTGGCAAAGTCAGCAGATAGAAGATTGGTATCGGTTGACTTAGCGGTTGGGGGGAGGGAGGATTCCAAATGATTTTGAGCCCCCAAAAAAAAAGCCTCTTGAACTATGCATGAATTTAAGGACACAAAATAACATTTGTACACATTTTAGGGGGTGTTTAGTGTAAAGCACTACTATGGAGCTGACAATATACATTGTAAGCGACTAGGCTATAGGTGTGTATGTGCCCAGGATAGCATGCTGGGGAGGTTAGTGAAGGAAAATATGCATGTAGGCCAAAAAAGGAGCATTAAAAGCTTACAGCATGCATGAGGACAAAGGGGACATTTACAGCCTATTCCAATCATGGTAATTAGGGAATGATGAAAGAAATACAATACATTAGCAAACATTAAATACATAGAATGTGATGTTAAAGGAGGAATCTTACCTTAATATAGTCCTTCTGCCGGATCTGGATGATGGCAGAACAGGTCTCTGGGATAATGATCCCCAGAGCCTAGGGGGAGATGCCTATCGAGGTCCTGCAGGCTTCTCCCAGTCACCAAGTACCGCAACGTGGCGACTAGCCTCTGCTCCGGAGTGATGGCTTGCCTCATGCAGGTATCCTGCCTGCTGATATAAGGGGTCAACAAAGCCAACAGATGGTGAAAAACGGAGTCCGTCATCCTCAGAAAGTTCCTGAAATCATCAGGATTATTCTCCTGGATCTCCCGCAGCAAAAGCATGTGAGAGAATTGGTCACGCTGGAGCAACCAATTCTTGATCCATGAACTCCTCCTTGCCATGTTCATGGACTGGACTTGGGTCAAAGCTAGAAGCCCAACACCAAGCCCCCGCACAGCATGAACTCTAAAACACGCACGTACCCGCAACATGGCTTCAAAACGGTCGGCTGGTCAGAACAAACTAACAGAACGCACTGAAGAACAGCAAGGCCTGTGAAGAGCGAGCTGAAAAACAAATACGATCTGACTGCACGCACTGAAAAACAGATACAAACCCACAAGCACAAACTGAACAGCAGTAAAACGATCTGAAAAGCACGAGTCTGAAAAGCGCGAATCGTCTGTAACCAAACTTCTACTAACACAAAAGTTAACCGCTTAAGGACCTCCTCCTGTAGATTTACGTCATCAGAATGGCACCGCCGCCGGCGCGCGCGCGACCCGGTCCTGAGCTCCGTGACCGTGGCCGCGGGACCAGCGGACCTGATCGCCGCTGGTGTCCCGCGATCGGGTCACAGAGCTGAAGAACGGGGAGAGGTCTGTGTAAACAAACCTCTCCTCGTGCTTCCTACACTGCCTGTCACTGATCGGTTGTTCCCTGTCATCGGGAAAGCCGATGAGTGACGTCAGATGTAAAGCCACGCCCCCTACTGTAAAAAAAAAACACACACACTGACGTAACCACTCCCCGCCCCCTAGTGGTTAACTCCTTCACTGCCAGTGTAATTTACATAGGAATCAGTGCATTTAAATAGCACTGATTTCTGTATAAATGACAATGGTCCCAAAAATGTCTCAAAATTGTCCGATGTGTCCGCCATAATGGTCGCAGTCACAATAAAAATCGCTGATCGCCGCCATTATTAGTAAAAAAAAAAAATATATATTAATAAAAATGCTATAAAACTATCCCCTATTTTGTAAACGCTATAACTTTTGCGCAAACCAATCAATAAGCGCTAATTGCGATTTTTTTTACCAAAAATATGTAGAAGAATACGTATCGGCCTAAACTGAGGAAAAAAAAAAGTTTTTTTATATATTTTTGGGGATATTTATTATAGCAAAAAGTAAAAAAATATTGCATTTTTTTTTCAAAATTGTCTCTCTATTTTTGTTTATAGCGCAAAAAATAAAAACCGCATAGGCGATCAAATACCACCAAAAGAAAGCTCTATTTGTGGGAAAAAAAGGACACCAATTTTGTTTGGGAGCCACGTCGCACGACCGCGCAATTGTCAGTTAAAGCGACAGTGCCGAATCGCAAAAAGGGGCCTGGTCCTTTGGCTGCAAATTGGTCCGGGGCTTAAGTGGTTAAACACAAGATTAGCAGAAGGAGCCAAAAGGGTGGCGCACTTGGTATTGAACTTCCCTTTTAAAGTCCCGTCGTACGTCACCGCGTTCTTGGCGGTCGGAATTTGGTGTGACCGTGTGTAGGCAAGACAAGCTTGAGCCAAATTCTGTCGGAAAAACCATCATAGCTTTTTCCAACGAGAATTCCGATCGTGTGTACGCGGTCTAAGATTGTTCTATTACATTTCCACCATATAGTCGGCTTAGGGAGACTTCCCTCTACTTCCTGTTCTGGTGACAAAATAGGAAGTGAGGAAATCTTATTAAATGGAACACAGACAAAAAACTGATAGAGAATCTTCCCTTCCACCAATCTACTAACAGACGTGCTTTAATGCCACATACACACGAGCGGATTTTCCTTCGGAAAAATCTTGGCGCTATTTGCATTTTTTTATTTGCCCAAAAACAAATTGGCCAAACAAAAAGCATAAAAAAACGCAAATCGTGGCAAAATCGCACACAGCAAAAAGCACTGCAGAAATGATCAAAAGCAAACTGCATAGGTGGGAACCAAGCCTTATTGCTGGCTGTGACCCTGCTTGATGGATTTTTCTCGCTTCCTCTTTTGCCGACACAGGAGGAGGTGGGGGGGAAACACCCCAGTGGGGACAGAGAAAAATATGTCTGGAAATGGCTCTATCCCTAACCTAAGAGAAGGAAGAACAAAAACAAGTTTTTCTCAAGTTCTACTTTAGATGGCATGTCTGAGTTTTAAACAGTGGCGGCTGGTGCTCCATTTTTTTTAGGGGTGGCGCAAACAAAACCCCAACCAACCCCCCCCCCCCCCCACACCCAATGTCACTTGCCATGATGGGGCCTATAGACAGAGGAATAGATTGGATGGGACAGACAGGTAGACAGACATACAGATAGATATGCAGATAGATAGATATATAGATTAGAGAGAGAGAGAGTGTGAGAGAGAGTGAGAGTGAGAGAGAGAGACGGACAGAGACAGAGATGAGTGAACACAGACCTGTACAGGATGACTGTAGGACGCAGTGCTGGGAGCCCTTGTGGTATACACATACAGGAGATATGTAATGAAGGCTCCAGCAGATTGTCGGGTGAAGGGCTGGAGCAGAGGTTGATTCCAGGGCAGAGGTGAAGCATGGCTCCCTCCACCCTCCGATCACAGACTACATACAGCACAAGGTGCTGCTGTATATGTGTGGGGTGGACAGACAATTACAGGCTGTTAGTAACATTACCTGGCTTCTCCATCCACACAGAGCCAAAACCCAAAGTGACACGCCCCCCTTCCAGACATAAGGACATGCAGGAGAATGACCCAATAAGCGTGTAGAGACGCACTGCACAGCGCCACAGTGCATAAAAAAACTGCAAATGAAGCATTTTGCTTGCAATCATGGGATTGCATTGGCATGACGCTTCCATAGTGCACTGTGACTGGCGCCCGCCCGAACACAGTGCACTTACAAGAACTTTTTTTTTTTTCTTAAAGGGACCTTTTTTTTTTCTGTGACTGGCTTTGGGGGGGGAGGGGGGCGGCGCCCATGCGCCCCCTATGGACGGGCCACCATTGGTTTTAAAGATTATATACAATCATTGAAATCTGAGGTACCCATGCTCCACATATTGAATTTGAATATTGCTTTTTCATGAGAAAATCGTTTGTCCTATCCTATCCTTGTGTGTGTGTGTGTGTGTGTGTGTGCACGTATTTTCAATAATTGTGCCTATTCCAGAATATTTAGTGCAGAATATGCTTAATTTGCAGCAATGTGGAGAAACATTCTGCTTTTTAACACAGACACATGTCGAAATTCATCTGCTTTTCATTGTACTAAGCAGATGGCATGTTGTACAACGGAGGCATTTTCAAATGGACCCTTTAATGTGATTTGTTTTTTTAATACAGAACCCGTTTTAAAGTCCATCTCCCGACCGCAAAATAAGGATTAAATCTCCAAATGCACCGACACTAATTCAGAGAGGAATTAAAATGAGGGATATAATGGGATACAAGTGTCCCAGATAAAACTGTGCCAGAGTGCTCTCTATACTAGAACTGCCTCTTCAAACCTCTCTCATACACTATATATATATATATATATATCACACTTTATACCCAGCAAAGAAGCTGCTGCATAGGCTAAAAAAAAAAAAGGCATTGTAAAAGCATAAAATGCATTACCAGAGCTGAGTATATTTTCAGCCTGTGAAAAAGCAGGTACCTGACCATACACTATGAGCTATACACTAAAAATGATGCATGTTTACAGTCAGTCAAAGCAAATGTTATATGTTAATTACAGGTAGAGATGTAGGACCCTTTCACACTGCAGTAAAAACACATGCGTATTTGGTGTGTTTTCTGGTTTCCTGACTCCACCATGTACCTGTGAAATATGGGCATATGATTTTTAAAAGATGAACAAAAAAATGCAACTGTGGTTCGTTTTTTTTTTTTTTTTTCATATACGTTTTCCATTGGTTTCAATGGCGAGATGCATTTTTGGTGCACTTTTTTAAAGGCTAAATTCACCTTTTCGGGCACAATTGCACTTTTCATAATAAATAGAAGCCATTTCTAATGTCATTTCTGCCCAAGCCATCCCAATGTACTTCTTGCTTACTTACCTCATCTATGGCGGCTTTGAAGTTTCACCTGTCTATTTACATTTTGAAAAAATGCTTTCTGATTGCATCATTTCCTATAGAATATGTGACATCCAGGACGCTTCATATCCCATCATGCACTGCCTTGCGGCATCACAGAACAGGGCATGTTCACCACTCTGGACCACACCTCTCTCATTACTACACCACATCTTGTTTTATTTCCACCCACTTCTTTCGGTAAGGTTTAGATCCAACATCAGCTATGTAGTGCAAGGACCTGCCTGATTTGATACAAATTGAATAAATTGTTCAGGTGGGTCCTCGTATTTCATAGTTATGGCAAATCTAAAAGGAAATTGTACAGAGATTGTACAATCAGACTGCATTATGTATGACCATCTTTATACAAGTACGTAGGAGAGAGTGGACAGTGACACTTGGTCAGCCCTCATTCACATCTCCACATAGTGGGAACTCACATTTTCGGGGCGTTTTGGAGTGTTTCTGCTCCTCACACAGAGAATGGGCTGCCCTATGCGCAACAAACTCCCCAAAGAAGCTCCAGAATGTTTTTGGGGCATAACGTGCTGTGTTTCTTACAGTGCTTTTTGGTGCATTTGCAGCACATTTGTCACATGGCAAACATACGCCCGCTACCTGCGCTTGGGGTGTCATTAACATTTAATGGCAATGCAAGTGCAATGCACGTTTGTGCATTAGCAAAACACAAGGTAAAGCGCTAATTTTCTGTGCAGTTTGCTGTACGTTTGGAAACATGCAGATGTGAATTGAGCCTCATTGTGTAAACACACCAATTTGACTTTCAGGCCCCATTCACACCTAGCATAATGGGAGCACGCTTTTTTGGCTTATTTTGCCCACGACGCGCATAGGGCAGTCCATTGATTTCAACAACTAATGGTACCAAAAGAGCAACTAGTTCATTCTAGGGATATAAAAAGGTGGCCATACACTATACAATCTGGTTGTACAATCTCTGTAAAATCTACATTAGATTTACCAAAACTTTATAATAGGAGGACACACCTATGTATCCAATCACTCTGTATCCAATCAGGCAGGCCCTTTCACTACATAGTTGATGGTAGATCTAAAGAAGATTGTACAATCAGCTGGTATAGTGTATGGTGAGCTTCACAGACTTCCAGGACATACTTCTCTTATGTGATCACTCAGCTCCAGCACACTCTACGATGCATGCAAGATGTAGGAACAAAAAAAAATGATCACTGGCTGTTTATTCAGTGAGAACAGATAATATATAGACTGATAATGATATGAGTACAGAGGTGGGTGGGAGCAATCTCCTGGAGGGGGAAGGTAGGTGCAGGGTGTGTTAATGAGGTCAGCTGGTGAAGTACTTTCTTCTACTGGTTTTTCCATCTGAAATACCAAATTCAGGATGCGTAATGGAGGAGATTTCTATAGGAGGCTGAGGCAATGCCTGTCCTAAAAGATTGAGAAAGCTTTTTCCTTTCTGCAACAGAGATACTTAACAGGACTTTTTTTAACCAGTTCCCGTCCAACCATATGCACATAAATTGCCAGGCAGGAGCTCTCTAATTCCGGAAGGACATACCTGTATGTGCTTTCCAAAATGGGGACAATTTATGCTCCTTGAAAGCCCAAAGGTGCTTTTAACCACTTGCCGACCGCCCCATGTACATATACGTCGGCAGAATGGCACGTACAGGCAGAACCACGTACCTGTACGTGCCATTCTTCAGGCGGTTGGGGGGTCCGATCGGACCCCCCTCCGCCGGCGGGGACGGTCGGCATCGCTTCAGGAGCGATCCGGGACGAGGGGACGGCCAGTGGTTTCTGGCCACCCCCTCGCGATCGCTCCTGGCGAATGAAAAGCTTCCCCTTCCTGTCTATTGTATAGACAGGAAGGCGGAAGTGATGTCACGCTCGGTGCGCCGGTCTATGTGACCGGAACGCCGAGCAGAGAAGATGTAAAGGTTAGTGCACAAACAGTACACTGACACCAGTACACATAGGCACACAATCCACCCCCCTGTCACCCCCTGATCACCCCCCAGATCACCCCCTCCCCCCCCAGTCACAGTGTCACTAATTGCAGTGATCATTTATTTACTGATCACTGCATTTAGTGTCAGTGTGACTGTAATAACTGTCAGGGCAGTTAGTTTTAGGTCCTAGGTAGCCCCCTACCCCCCCCTAATAAAGGTTTAACCCCCTGATTGCCCCTAGTTAACCCCTTCACCCCCTTTTGCCAGTGTCACTAAGCGATCGTTTTTCTGATCGCTGCATTGTGTCGCTAGGTAACCATTTTTTTTTTATTTTAACCGCCATGTTTTATATAGGTTCATAAATAGTTTTATAGGTCCGGTACCCCCATATTACAACCTAAATAAAGGTTTTAACCCCCTGATTGCCCCTAGAGTTAACCCTTTCACCAGTAATCACCGTATAACTGTCACTGGTGACGCTGGTTAGCCAGTTAGTTATTTCGTTATTTAGGTTCCCCGTCAGGTTTTTATATAGCGTCAGGTACCCCCATATATTACCTAATAAAGGTTTAACCCCCTGATTGCCCCTAGTTAACCCTTTCACCCCCTTTTGCCAGTGTCACTAAGCGATCGTTTTTCTGATCGCTGCATTAGTGTCGCTAGGTAACCAGTTTTTTTTTAGGTTAACCGCCATGTTTATATAGGTTCATAAATAGGTTTATAGGTCAGGTACCCCCATATTACAACCTAAATAAAGGTTTTAACCCCCTGATTGCCCCTAGAGTTAACCCTTTCACCAGTGATCACTGTATAACTGTCACTGGTGACGCTGGTTAGCCAGTTAGTTATTTCGTTATTTAGGTTCCCCGTCAGGTTTTTATATAGCGTCAGGTACCCCCATATATTACCTAATAAAGGTTTAACCCCCCTGATTGCCCCTAGTTAACCCTTTCACCCCCTTTTGCCAGTGTCACTAAGCGATCGTTTTTCTGATCGCTGCATTAGTGTCGCTAGGTAACCAGTTTTTTTTTTTGTATTACTGTTACGGGTGACGCTGGTTAGTTAGCTTGTTTTTTATACTGTCAGGGCACCCGCCATTTATTACCCAATAACGGTTTAACCCCCTGATCGCCCGGCGGGTGATATCAATTAGGTTTTAGGGTCAAATAAGGTCTGCGTCGCCCCAGGTTAGTGCCAGTACCGCAAACACCCACGCGCAAAGCATACACCTCCCTTAGTGGTATAGTATCTGAACAGATCAATATCTGATCTGATCAGATCTATACTAGCGTCCCAGCAGTTTAGGGTTCCAAAAAAACGCATTGTTAGCGGGATCAGCCCAGATACCTGCTAGCACCTGCGTTTTCCCCCTCCGCCCAGCCCAGCCCAGCCCACCCAAGTGCAGTATCGATCGATCACTGTCACTTACAAAACACTAAGCACACATAACTGCAGTGTTCGCAGAGTCAGGCCTGATCCCTGCGATCGCTAACATTTTTTTTGTGGTAGCGTTTTGATTCAGTCGCTAACAGTCAGGAGCTTTTTTACCTGTGAATCTCAAAAAAATAAAAAAAACAAAAATAGTTGTCGTTTTATTGTTCTCTCTCTCTCTCTATTGTTGCTCTTTTTTTACTCCATTCTATTCTGCAATGTTTTATTATGTTTTATCATGCTTTCTTTTCAGGTATGTAATTTTGTTTACTGTGTTTTAGTGTTAAGCATTTTTTTGTTTTCAGGTGCGCCATTCAGTTGCAGCGCGGATTTATTTATCTTGACAGCAACAGCGTTTGCTCCCACGATACATAAAGCCGCGACTCCAACGCTGTAGGAGGTGATTTCACCACCACAGTTAAAAAAAAGAGCATATGTGCCGAAGCATGGGGGCAGCAGGGGGGGCGGAGGAGCGATTGGCTCCTAATGCCACGTACATACGGTCGAAATTCCGACCGTGTGTACACGGCATAACTTTTGCGGGAGGATGCCCCCATGCATCGGCATATATAAATGGTGCATGTATGCCCATCATTAGAAGTGGGTGGATGAAGGGAGGTATTCTAATGGTGGGCATACCCACCAATCAATCTCTTTTTTTCGTTCAGCCAAGAGGCTGCATGAAAAAAAAAAAAGATTACAATATATGTCCAGTATGTTGCTGGACTTTGAATGGTTATACCAGAATGATGCCTGCAGGTTTAGGTATCATCTTGGTATCATTCTTTTCAGCCAGTGATCGGCTTTCATGTAAAAGCAATTCTAGCGGGTAATTAGCCTCTAGACTGCTTTTACAAGCAGTAGGAGGGAATGTCCCCCCTCCCGGATATAAACCGCGCCATTGGGAAATTGGGAAAGCATTTTATCACACCAATCTTGGTGTGGTCAGATGCTTTGAGGGCAGAGGAAAGATCTAGGGTCTAATAGACCCCAATTTTTTCAAAAAAGAGTACCTGTCACTGCCTATTGCTATCATAGGGGATATTTACATTCCCTGAGATAACAATAAAAATCATAACAAAGAAAAAAAATGGAAGGAACAGTTTAAAAATAGAATAAAAAAGCTAAATAAATAAAAAAAAAAAAACTAAAAAAAAAAAAAAAAAAAAGCACCCCTGCCCCCCCTTCTCTTGCGCAAAGGCGTACACAAGCGTTGGTCTGGCGTCATATGTAAACAGCAATTGCACCATGCATGTGAGGTATCACCGCGAAGGTCAGATCGAGGGCAGTAATTTTAGCAGTAGACCTCCTCCGTGAATCTAATGTGGTATCATGTAAAGGCTTTTAAAGGCTTTTAAAAATGTATGTAGTTTGTCGCCACTGCGTGTTTGTGCGCAATTTTAAAGCATGTCGTGTTTGGTATCCATGTACTCGGCCTAAGATCATATTTTTTATTTCATCAAAAATTTGAGCAATATAGTGTGTTTTAGTGCATTAAAATAAAAAAAAGTGTATTTTTTCCACAAAAAATGCGTTTGAAAAATCGCTGCGCAAATACTGTGTGGAAAAAAAAAATGCAACACCCACCATTTTAATCTGTAGGGCCTTTGCTTTAACAATATATATAGTGTTTGGGGGTTCAACGTAATTTTCTTGCAAAAAAAAAATATGTTTTCATGTAAACAAAAAGTGTCAGAAAGGGCTTTGTCTTCAAGTGGTTAGAAGAGTGGGTGACGTGTGACATAGGCTTCTAAATGTTGTGCATAAAATGCCAGGACAGTTCAAACCCCCCCCAAATGACCCCATTTTGGAAAGTAGACACCCCAAGCTATTTGCTGAGAGCAATGTTGAGCCATTAAATATTTTTTTTTTTTGTCCCAAGAGATTGAATAATGAAAAAAAAAATATATATATATTTTTTTTTACAAAAAGTTGTCACTAAATGATATATTGCTCAAACATGTCATGGGCATATGTGGAAATACACCCCAAAATACATTCTGTTGCTTCTCCTGAGTACGGGGATACCACATGTGTGGGACTTTTTGGGAGCCTAGCTGCGTACGGAACCCCAAAAACCAAGCACCGCCTTCAGGCTTTCTAAGGGAGTAATTTTTTTATTTCACTTCTCACTGCCAATCACAGTTTCGGAGGCCATGGAATGCCCAGATGGCATAAAACCCCCCAAAATGACCCCATTTTGGAAAGTAGACACCCCAAGCTATTTGCTGAGAGGTATTGTGAGTATTTTGCAGATGTCGCTTTTTGTCACAAAGTTTTGAAAATTGAAAAAAAAAAATTTTTTTTCTTTACTTTCTTCATTTTCAAAAACAAATGAGAGCTGTAAAATACTCACCATGCCTCTCAACAAATAGCTTGGGGTGTCTACTTTCCAAAATGGGGTCATTTGGGGGGGTTTTGTGCTATTTTGGCATTTTATGGCCTTCGAAACTGTGATAGGTAGTGAGGAGTGAAATCAAAAATTTGCACCCTTAGAAATCCTGAAGGCGGTGCTTGGGTTTCGGGGCCCCGTACGCGGCTAGGCTCCCAAAAAGTCCCACACATGTGGTATCCCCATACTCAGGAGAAGCAGCAAAATGTATTTTGGGGTGCAATTCCACATATAACTATGGCATGTGTGAGCAATATATCATTTAGTGACAACTTTTTGAAGAAAAAAAAATTATTTTTTATTTTTGTCTTTATTCAATCACTTGGGACTAAAAAAAAAAATATTCAATGGGCTCAACATGCCTCTCAGCAAATAGCTTGGGGTGTCTACTTTCCAAAATG
The DNA here is from genome assembly GCA_028564925.1 of Lithobates sylvaticus. Taxonomy (NCBI): domain Eukaryota; kingdom Metazoa; phylum Chordata; class Amphibia; order Anura; family Ranidae; genus Lithobates; species Lithobates sylvaticus. The sequence continues at coordinate 497,929,191 of CM053029.1, forward strand.
GGGTCATTTGGGGGGGTTTTGTACTTCTCTGCCATTTTAGCACCTCAAGAAATGAAATAGGCAGTCATAAATTAAAAGCGGTGTAAATTCCAGAAAATGTACTCTAGTTTGTAGACGCTATAACTTTTGCGCAAACCAATAAATATACGCTTATTGGCATTTTTTTTACTAAAGACATGTGGCTGAATACATTTTGGCCCAAATGTTTGACTAAAATTGAGTTTATTAGATTTTTCTTATAACAAAAAGTAGAAAATCTCTTTTTTTTTCAAAATTTTCGCTCTTTTTCCGTTTATATCGCAAAAAATAAAAATCACAGAGGCAATCAAATACCATCAAAAGAAAGCTCTATTTGTGGGAAGAAAAGGACGCAAATTTCGTTTCGTTACAAAATTGCATGACCGCACAATTACCAGTTAAAGTAGTGCAGTGCGAAATTGAAAAAAGACCTCTGGTCCTTAAGCTGACAATTGGTCCGGGGCTGAAGTGGTTAATTACTTAATTTTCCAAAAAATAGTGAAAAATAATTACAACTTCAAAAAACTCACCATGCCTCTTCCTAACTACCTTGGACTATCTATATTCCAAAAAGGGGTAATTTGGGGGGTATTTGTACTGTCCTGGCTATTTAGGGCCCCAAGAAATTAGTTAATGAGGCAGTCAGTACATCAGGACTGATTAATTTTCAAAACGTATACTGTATGCCATAGTTTGTAGACTATAGAACTTTCACACAGACTAAATTACAGTATATACACTGATTTGGGGTATTTTTGACAAAGAAATATAGCAGAATACATTTTGGCCTAAGAAAATTTTTTTTTTTCATTTATACAGCAAAAAAAAAAATAAAAAAACCCTAGTAGTGAAGATGCCACCAAAAGAAAGCTCTATGGGTCTTTTCTCACAGGCTTGTCTGTGTACGGACTCCGCTTTGCTTAGCAGGGATCGATCTCCACTCACTGTGCGGTAGGGGTGCAACGGATTGTCACCGATCCGTGATCCGAACGGGTCACCCTGTTCGGATCGGCACACCCCGCGATCCGCTGCCTCGGCCTTAGAAAAGGCAGCGGCTTTGGCCAAGCTCCGGAGCGGCGGCCATCTTGGTACACTCGGCAGCCATTTACAATGTGATCGCTCCGTCAAAATGACAGAGCGATCACTTGTAAACAAACTCTCCCCTCTGTGTACTGATCTGTACAGTGAAGGGAAGAGATCAGATGGCAGCAGTGCTGTGGGCTGCATCTGTAGTGCCACAGCGCTGCTCTGTGACAATTTCAGTCACATCCATCCATGCTCAGCCATCCCGCCATACTCTGCCAATACCCTGCCATACCCTGCCAATACCCATACATACTCTGCGATACCCAGCCATACTCTGCGATACTTGGTAATACCCAGCCATACTGAGCCATACTCAGCCAATATTACAGTGGGGGAGATGTCCATTACAGTGGGGGGAGATGACGTGGATATTACATATTATATAATATATATTATTATATCTGATCTGTGAGTTTTTTGATCCGTGGCACCCCTACTTTGCGGATATGGACCGCCAAAGCCCCCTCTCCTCTATGGAGTTCGGATGAAAAACGGTCCGCCTGCCCGTTTTCATCCAATCCGATTCTCCAGAAGGATGGAAAATAGGGTTTCCATCCATCTGGATTTCACGGAAAGGATCGGATATCGGCGGATGTCAGCGCACGTCACCACTGACATCCGCCGCTCCATAGGGGTGAATGGAGCATCCGATCAGGTCCGCCTGAAAAACTGACAGGCTGACCTGATCGGAGTGCTCGTGTAAAAGGGCCCTAACTGTTTAAAAAAAAAAAAAAAAAAGTTTAAAAATTAAATTTGGGTACAGTGTTGCATGACGGAGTAGTTATTCAGAGTCATTCAAATTGTGACAGCACTGAAATCTGAAAATTGGCCTAGGCAGGAAGGGGTCGAAAGTGTACGGTATCGAGATGCTTAAAAATACACAGCACATTGGTGTGGAGAGGTCCAAGGAATTTAAAGGGTTGCATTTTTTATGCATTTTTGTTCTGCTTTTTAAATACAAAAACACATTAAAAACTGATCATTGTGAAAGGGTCCTTATGGGTGAAGTCGACACCTGTCTATCTCAAGCATTAATATATCTCTGGCATAGTTCCTGGATCTTTTCCTTCCACTTGTTTTGGGTCTTCCTACTCATCTCTGCATTCAGCATCTCCTGATGCATTCTCTATTATATATCACACTATTGCACTGCACCACTGCAGCATGCTGACCCAAAGAAATGAAGATAGGAACACTACTCCCACAGACTCCAGGTATACGGCCGAGCGTAATCAAATTTATGATGCAAAATATTTATACATACGTGTAGCTCCATAACCCCTGCGGGGCGGCTATGAATTTCTGGGCTTACCGATTACCTCCTTGTAGCTCGTCGTTCTTGTCTAGGGGTTTCCAGGGTTGATACCCAGTGATTGCTGAGATTGACACTCAAAGTCCTTATGAGGATTTTTATTTGCATAAAACGTTGAAACAGAACACAGTCTCTCAATTTAGAATAGAGGGTATGGGTGATAAAGCTCAGGCACTTTAGAACTGTTGACATTCACATGACCCCTGCTCTAGATGATCCAGGGAGTAGCCACTCGTAACTGGATAATTCACTGTTTGATAAACCCTTGTTTGTAGATCTAGCAGCCAACAAGTGATTCGGAATAAGCAAAGTCTCTGCCACAGACTTGGTTGTGAAACTTTAAGTGAACATGTAAAAGTCTCTGCCACAGACTTGGTTGCAACTGAAGGATGAGTTAGGAACTTTTCCTAGGGTACCAGTATCTTTCAGCCGATCCGGCAATACCGTAGGAAATGCGGATTCAACTAGTGTCCAAACATCTCAGCTTCCAGGCTCTTACCGAGCAGCCAGCTTCGTGCGTTGCCCTCCTCCAAAGAGTCCTCCCCTGGTCGCTTGTCGAGTTGCTGGGCCTCTCCAATCCTGAGAGGGCACCGGGACACTCCAGAATCCTTGTTCAGTTACTGTGCCTCAAACTAGCCAGTTCCAAGGCTCGGAAACGGGATGGATCCCCACCCCAGACCATGAGGGCCTCTGGGACTAGTCAGGATGACCAGGCTTACGGGGGTCAGCAAACACTCCTGGATCGGGACCCCTCGCGGGGCTGGTCCGGTCCAGAACCAGGAACGTAACTCTCCTGCGAACTCCTTTCCCACTTTACTTCAGCACCTTAAGTACCCCTTCCTGGAATACACAGCGGGGCCAGACGCGTCTACTGATTGGCTCCGGGAATGCGTCCAACCAGACTGCATTCTCAGCCGGTCACAGGTGCTCACCTCACCTATGACCAGGCAGAACCTCAATACAGCCCAATCAAACTGATGCCAAAGTATGTCCTAGAACAATTAACCCCAAAACTCGGTTGTAATTTTGGGCAAAAACTAAATTTACACATAGCGGGACACTTTGAAAAAGTGTCGGCGCTACACATGTATGTTTTTTTTATTCCTACATTTGTAATCATGGCAGGAAGCCTTCAACCCATAACCTTTAACCGCCTAAGATCCGGCCATAGCCAAATGACGGCTACAGCGCGGATCTGTTGTGCCAGGACGACGTCTATTGACGTCGTCCCGGCAACGAGCTGCCTGCGCGCCCCCTGAAGAGCGTGCGCGGCGTGCTCTGTGATCCGCGAGTCTGTGAGACTCGCTGGATCACAGATCCGAGTAAGGGGTCGATCCCGACCCCTTACCACGTGATCAGCTGTCAGTCAATGACAGCTGATCATGTGACAGTAACCGAGCCGGTAATCGGCTTTTTTTCCTGCTCGCGCTGACAGCGCGAGGAGAAAAAAAAAAAGCCGATCACCAGCGGCAGTGAGAGGGACATCAGTCCCTCTCACTGCAATATGCCCAGGGTCCATGGTGCCCTCCTTTGCATAATAAAAGTGCCCCCAGTGCCATCTGTCAGTGCCCCTAGTGCCATCTGTCAGTGCCCCCAGTGCCATCTGTCAGTGCCCACAGTGCCATATGTCAGTGCTGCACATCAGTGTCCCCTACCAGTGCTCATCAGTGTCCCCTACCAGTGCCCAGTGCCACCCATCAGTGCCATCCATCAGTGCCATCCATCAGTGCCACCCATCAGTGCCACCCATCAGTGCCACCCATCCGTGCCATCCATCCGTGCCACCCATCCGTGCCATCTTTGCTGTGCCCATCAGTACAGACTTATCTGTCCCCACCAGTGCAGCCTATCAGTGCCACCAGTGCCGCCTATCGGTGCCCACCAGTGCCGCCTATCGGTGCCCACCAGTGCCGCCTCATCGGCGCATATCAATGAAGCAGAAAAATTACCTGTTTGCAAAATTTTAAAACAAACTATTAAACATGATTTTCTTTTTTTTTTTTTTTTTTTTTTCCATCTTTTTTTATTTGTTTAGCAAAAAATAAAAACCCCAGCTGTGATTAAATACCACCAAAAGAAAGCTCTATTTGTGGGGAAAAAATGGTAAAAATTTCATTTGGGTACAGTGTTGTATGACCGCGCAATTGTCATTCCAATTGCGTCAGCGCCGAAAGCTGAAAATTGGTCTGGTCACGAGGGGGGTTTAAGTGCAAAGTAATCAGGTGGTTAAATTTCATATAACAAATGTTTGGGGACCGATGAACAATCTGAAATTTCATAAGGAGTTAAGGAGCTGAAGAGTTTGCAGACTCTTAAGGCCCGCACACACGATACGAAAATCAGGAGTAAAATTTAGTCTGACGAACAATTGTTAGTATGGTGCTTTCGACAGCCGATTACGTTTTTTCGTCCAACAAAAGCAGGATGTGCAACTATAACATTTTTGTCATACATGAACTCAACGTCCGATTTTCATTTTAATTAGTACAGTTTTCGTCCGAAAAAAATGTAAGAGCAGACTATGCATGCTCAGAAACGAAAGAATACATACAAAACTATTCAACACATTTTTTTTCACTTCTTAAGTTTTATTCTGTCATACGAGAGTTTTCGTATGGTGAGTAACCTCTTCACTTTCAAAATGAGACTAGTATGCAACAAAAAACAGATGCACAGTCGTCCACAAATCTGATTGTGTGTACGAGGCTTTAGGTTACACTGTGAAAAGTAGTGTCTCTAGTCTAGAAGTCTACAAGCTTTCCCAAATTGGGCTATGGGTGGAGCCTGCAAGCATGGATACTTTTTGTTTGTGTTGCAGCTTAAAAGATTTCTCTAGCAATGCCTGAATTCTCTACCTGTCCTGTTCTGAAAAATGTCTCACTTGGCTGCAGGTTTTTCCAAAATGGCAGTGGGAGCCTACAATCAGACACTGTAAGGAGGCTGATCTACTAAAGGAGTTCAAAATGTTAACTCAAAAGAAAAAAGTAAAGATTCACTTCAATTATCTATTAATGAGCAGATGAAATAAAACAGGAATTTGCTTTTGACATGACTGGATAATTTAATTGAATATTCACTCTTTGAGTGAACATTCTCAACTACTTTAATATATCAGCCTAATTGGTCACATGGTCGGACATTCCGACCACAAAATCCGTCGGATTTTTTCAGACGGATTTGGTCCGAAACTTGTGTTGCACACACACGGTGGGACAAAGTTGTCGGAAAATCCAATCGTTCCGAATGAGGTGAGTACACCACGTAGGACGGGACTACGTAGAGGCCAGTAGCCAATAGCTTTTGTCTCCAAATTTCTTCTGAGCATGCGTGGAACTTTGTGCATCGGAATTCTCTACACACGATCGGAAAAAGTCAGATTGGATTTTGTTCTGGGAAAATTTTAGATCCAGCTCTCAAATTTTTTCCGGCAGAAATTCCGAAGGAAAAAGCCCGCTAGAGCCCTCACACATAATCCGATCATACTTTTCCATCTGAATATGCGACCGTGTGTACGGGGCATTACTCTGTCTTTGTTATAGCTTTACAGGGAATACCCTGGAAATGACATTGCCACCACTGTCCAGAAAAGCTAAGCAGAAGAGCACCATGGTGGGAACTGCAGAACAATAATGATCATAGTGTAAACCATTCACAGGGGGCTTCAAAAGGCAGCACCTAGGATGAAAAAGAGGAAAAAGCCTGACCTTCCATCTTTAGCAATGTTCGGGCCAGAGCTACAAGCTCTGACCTTATCCACTTCTCTACCTTTACAGAAACTGATCAATAACACAAAAAAAAAAAAAAAAAAAAAAAAAAAAAGAAGAAGAAAAAATGAATGTTACTTATTTCAACTGCAGCTGATATAAAAAAAAAAAAATGCAGTGCAGTTTTCTAATGTTTCTAATGACATGTTACCTCTATCTAAAAAAAAGAAAAAAAAAAAGTTTAAACAACTTGTCCACATAGACAGCAATGCAGCAAACTACTTGTAAATCAGTTTTGCCAAGTCAAAATGCAATCAGTGCTGTGTAAGATGTATGCTAAATTAATGGAACTTTATCTCAGAGGGAAATAGAGGATTTAGAAGCAAAATGAATTTTTAAGCTTTCTTTATTACAATATGTATAGTCTAATCTTCTAGTTTATCCAGATTTTCCTCTTCTGATTCAAGTTTCCACACTGCTATCTGCAACTTTCCTGGCTACTTCACTTACAAAGCTTGGACAGAACATATACAATGCTGCCCTGAATGGATTTATTATTTTACTCTGGCAATCTTATATAGTAACATACGAAGCTGACACATCTGTTCTTCGGCACTGTCTACCGCCATTTTAAGCAGCACAATAATGTATTTGGGGTACAGTTTAGTCTATACAGTTATCTTTTTTAAAACAATACTAATTAAGCTTCATCTTAAAGAACTAAAAGGCAAATCTTTTTCCTGACGCCAACATGGCAGTGATAGAGCTCCGCCTCTCTTCCACTCCCCCAGGACCAGTGAATAGCATAAATAAAAAGGAGTAGTTAGGCCCCGTCCCATTCTTATTTTTTCTTATACCTCAATGCACCAGTGAAGAGTAAGCAGTACTATGTCCCCACCTCTGCCTCAGTGCAGTATCCATCTGGGTTCAGCTTCTCCCAGAACGTAGTCCCAGCGCTTGTGCTGCCAAATAACCTGGGAGCCCCTTCTGTGGGTCTTGATGGGGCCCTGCAGCGTTTCCTCTTTAGGATCAGAATCTGCTGGTTTTGCCTATCTGACTATGGCTTGGAGCATGGGGGGGGGGGGGGGGCAGCTATCTCACTATTCCAGTTTACATTATGGGACTCTTACACCTTGCAGCCTTTGCCTTATTTGTTTCCCATTATCCTGTTCCTGTATTGTCAGTGCCTTTTTCCCTTAAGCCCCATACACACGGTCGGACAATCCGCGGACCAGGTCTGTCGGACCATGTCCGTCATACTTTGTCCGATGTTGGTTTTGCGTACACACGGTCGGACAAAGTTGTCGGAAAATCCGATCATTCTGAACGTGGTGACGTTTGTTGCCTACGACGGGAATACGTAGAGGCTAGTAGCCAATAGCTTTGGTCTTGTAATGTGATCTGAGCATGCGTAGCACTTTGTCCGGTCGGACAACCGTACACACGATCGGATTTGGTGTGATCGGACCGTGTTGTCGGCAAATCTTTCCAGCAGGAGATAGGACTTTGTCCGTCGGTCAAACCGACGAACACTGTCCGATGGTGCATACACACGGTCTGATTTTTCAACAACCTTGTCCGATCGGACAGAATCCATGAAAAAGTCCGACCGTGTGTATGGGGCTTTACTTTTCTCTTTGTGTGTTGGTTTAGGTTTCCTTGTCCATATTCATTTAGAAATCTCAGTATGCCTTTACATGTTGGGCAATATACAATCTTATTGGATAGTCTCCTGGTGGGGGTTTATTCCTGATCTAAATATCAGCAGGCTTCCTTTGTCACCCTCTGCAGGTATTTCTTTAAAATAAAAATATATATTTATATATATATATATATATATATATATATATATATATATATATATATATATATATATACATATACATATATATATATATATACACACACACACACACATATACATATACATACACACACACACATATACAGTATCTCAAAAAAGTGAGTACACCCCTCACATTTTTGTAAATATTTTATTCTATCTTTTCATGTGACAACACAGAAGAAATTACACTTTGTTACAATGTAAAGTAGTGAGTGTGCCACTTGTATAACAGTGTAAATTTGCTGTCCCCTCACAATAACTCAACACACAGTCATTAATATTGAAACCGCTGGCAACAAAAGTAAGTACACCCGTAAGTAAAAATGTCCAAATTGGGCCCAAATAGCCATTTTCCCTTCCTAGTGTCATGCGACTCATTAGTTTTACAAGGTCTCAGGTGTGAATGGGGGGACAGGTGTGTTAAATTTGGTGTTATCGCTCTCACTCTCTCATACTGGTCACTGGAAGTCCAACATGGCAACTCACGGCAAAGAACTCTCTGAGGATCTGAAAAAAAGAAATGTTGCTCTACATAAAGATGGCATAGGCTATAAGAAGATTGCCAAGACCTTGAAACTGAGCTGCAGCACGCTGGCCAAGACCATACAGCGGTTTAACAGGACATGTTCCACTCAGAACAGGCCTCGCCATGGTCGACCAAAGAAGTTGAGTTCATGTGCTCAGCATCATATACAGAGGTTGTCTTTGGGAAATAGGACGTATGAGTGCTGCCAGCATGTCAGTGCCAAGTTCATGTTGCACACTGCATCAAATTGGTCTGCTTAGCTGTCGTCCCAGAAGGAAGTCCTTTTCTAAAGATGATGCACAAGAAAGCCCGCAAACAGTTTGCTGAAGACAAGCAGACTAAGGACATGGTATACTGGAACCATGTCCTGTAGTCTAATGAGACCAAGATAAAACTTATTTGGTTCAGAAGGTGTCAAGCATGTGTGGTGGCAACCAGGTAAGGAGTACAAAGACAAGTGTGTCTTGCCTACAGTCAAGCATGGTGGTGGGAGTGTCATGGTATGGGGCTGCATGAGTGCTGTCGTCACTGGGGAGCCACAGTTCATTGAGGGAACCATGAATGCCAACATGTACCATGACATACTGAAGCAGAGCATGATCCCCCTCCCTTCAGAGACTGGGTCGCAGGGCAGTGGTGGCTGAAAAGGGGGAATCTGATGAAGTCACGCCCCATTACAACCGTTAGACTGGAATCACAATTACTATTCATCTCGGCAAGATAGCCTGGGAGGCGCACTACGAGGAACTGTCAGTTCAGGACAAGCAGAGATTCCCAGCCAAGGGGGGTGGTCTCAAATGCACTAGAAATTCAAGCAGCCTCTTTAACACCTTTGCTTGCTACACAGAATCAAGGGAAGATCGGTCTCTCTGCAGTTGAACAACATGACAGCAGTTACCTATATTCAACACCAGGGAGGAACTTGCAGCAATATGCTATCGAAAGAGGTGAAGCCTATACTGTCTGGGGCAGAAAATCAACAAAAAATCCTGAAAGCAGTTTACCTCCTAGGGGACTTGAACACACAGACAGAGCGACTATCATTCAAACTTTCCAGAGCACGAGTGGGCCCTACACTGCAGGTCTTTTCTGAGCTGATTCACAGGTGGGGCCTACCACAGATTTCTTGGCTTCTCACAGCAATTACAAAGCGTAGGAAGATGTCTGACTCGGTTACTGCACCCCAAGGCAGGGGGGACAAATCCTCAGATTTTCCCATGGAACTGCAATCTAGCCTATATATTTACAACATCTATTGTAATGAGATTCCTCTTGAGAATGTCAAGAGTGAACATGGTAGTCATAACCCTCCATCCACTTTGACCACGAGAACCTTGGTTTTTCCTGGCCATTCATTTCATGATATGAAAGCAAATTCCCCTTTGCACATACCGGGGCTGCAAGCATGGCGGCTGGAAAGGGAGGCCTAAAAACCTAGCTCGCTCCAGGGTGATCTCTACCTTGTGGAGTGCAAGAAGGCACGCTACTAACAAACATCTATGCCAAAATCTGGAACAAGTTTGTGTTTTTTTTCTCAGCAGGGCAAGATATTGATACTACTGCGCCTCCGGTGACAGCTGTTCTGGACTTCTTGTAGGCCATATTAGACATGAGCCTTAGCCTATACTCTTTGAGATGGCAAGTGTCGACTATGTCAGCAATAAAAAGGCCTAAATGAATTAGTCTGCACAAATTTTGAAGACAGTCATGAGGATTCGACCAACACGAAAGAGAACCTTTCCCAGTGAAATCTATTGTTGCTGGATTTCATATCAATTCAACCATTTGCTCCAACAGAGCAGTGTTCAGTTTGGGACACTACCTACCTAAGCAGTATCTATCTATCTATCTCAATCTTCGAGCAGAAGGCTGTCTGAGATGCAAACTCTTTGTCACAATCAGGGGTCAGGCTCAAAGACCAATTGCTTTAGAAGTTGTAGGACTACCACCGATCAGCAGGATAGGTACACACAGGCAATTACCCTGACAGATGATGCAGGCTCATCTGAGGTGCGGAGTCTAAGTACTAACCAGAGCTCCTGATGGTGAAGATGGATTTTGCAGTGTGTTAGTGCTCAGGATTTCCCCACCAGGAGGTGAGCAAGCCGGGGTCCAGTAGCGGATAAGCAGGTAAGGATCAAACAGAAGCGTGGTCAGTAAACAAGCCAAAAGGTCAGTAACTAGTAGTTGCTGGTTGGGATCAGGCAGAAGCGTAGTCAAGGAAAAAGCCAAGGGTCGATAACGAGCAGTAGCAAATATGGATGGCAGCAGGGTAGACAGGAGCGAGATACAGGTTGGAGATCGCACTTCCTCCTTGCCAGAATATTGTGCTGAGACATGGCTTATATCAGAAAGTTTGTGGGAGGAGAAAAGAGTTCAAGGTTCAGCAGAAATCAAGGCACAAGGCAGGGTTGTCCAAAGGATCTGAAAAGGCGCTGTCCAGCATCTCAGATAGCTCAGCGAGAAGATGTATTGGCAGACACAGCTGAGGTCCCTTCAAGTCCAGGTCCTGACAGTACTCCCCTCCTCCCAGGACATCCCCTGGATGTCTTATGGCCCGGTTTGTGAGGGAACCTCTGGTGAAGTCATCTTGTTAATCTAGGAGCATGAACATTCTGCTCAGGCTCCCAAGAATTTTCTTCTGGTTCATATCCTTCCCATTGAACCAGATATTGCAATTTGTTCCTATACATCCTGGAGTCAAGAATTTTCTCCACCACGTATTCTTCACCCTGTATCTCAACAGGTGGATGGGGGTGGAAGAATTCTTCCAGAAAAAGTATTTTTGTGAAATGGTTTTAGTAGAGATATGGACAAACACAGGATGAAGTTTCATACTGTCTGAAGGTTTTAAGTGAAAGGCGACTGGGTTGATCTGGAAAGGTGAATATGAGTGACCTTCGCGCTAATTGATGAACTAGAAACTATGTATCAAATCAATGGATGAATGGATCAACAAAAAATAATAAAACGTGTATAATGGGTGCCAGCACTAAGGCTGTGTGTGGAAAAATTCCTAGGAGAAAGCTGCAAAATCTATAGGTGAACACAAACCCGTAAAGTGATAGATAATGGATGATGATTTTGCGCTAAAGTGCACCAAATGATATAAGTGTATGTAGTATGAGTGTATGTGATATAAGTGATCACTGTGCCGTGACTCAGAGATTAAACATGAACTGAATAAATCACATGGATAAATCACAACAACCCAATATAGCATAAACGTGAAAAAATGTGCAGTTAATGCTAAAACCCACAGCTATATAAAGATAAAATGACATAAAATCAAAATGGTCCAAATTCAAATATATAGACCAATAAATGAATAAATGCACATGTGAACCACTAATGAATGAATAAAATAGTGAATAAAAATGCACAATAAAACACCGATACGTGAATAAATCAATAAAAATGAGTGAAAAATGGAGTCCACAGAAGGGGTTAATAAATAGGAGGTATAATGGTGGTGGTGACACCCATAGGCGTGAAACTACAATAGTCTCTAAAATGTTGATAAACGATGGTTATGCCTCTTTCCAAAAGTGGGGGGTGTTGGGTAGTGAGGACCTGCTTCTCAATGGTGCTCGCTAGCCTCTCACCTCTCAAATGATCAATATAGGCATCAAGACCGACCTAGGTAGTCAGCTACAGCTCTAGATTCCCACTTGTATGGCTCCCCATCCGATCTGGATCTATTCAATTGGTTCCATAGACCGAATCTCTACTTCATAAAAGTCGTGGTCCCAGGGATAGCCCTCCTCTGCTTGGTTTGCGATCGCAACTGTGATGCACCAGTAATATCTCACTCCCGATGAAGATGGGACTCAGGGTGAAGGCAAAACAGAAAAGAGGGGGACCCAATCGTGAAGTATGCCAGAAATAAACGATTTTAATGAAAAAAATAAATGCTTACATTCAATACAGTACAAGCAGCCACAGAGATGTTGATGAAGGTGCCGTTTTACAGCACTTCCGGTATCCTACGTGCGGCCAATCCCTATGCGTTGCGTCACGTGACCTCGTGACTTCATCAGGGGATCGCCTGATGAAGTCACGAGGTCACGTGACGCAACGCGTAGGGATTGGCCGCACGTAGGATACCGGAAGTGCTGTAAAACGGCACCTTCATCAACATCTCTGTGGCTGCTTGTACTGTATTGAATGTAAGCATTTATTTTTTTTCATTAAAATCGTTTATTTCTGGCATACTTCACGATTGGGTCCCCCTCTTTTCTGTTTTGCCTTCACCCTGAGTCCCATCTTCATCGGGAGTGAGATATTACTGGTGCATCACAGTTGCGATCGCAAACCAAGCAGAGGAGGGCTATCCCTGGGTCCACGACTTTTATGAAGTAGAGATTCGGTCTATGGAACCAATTGAATAGATCCAGATCGGATGGGGAGCCATACAAGTGGGAATCTAGAGCTGTAGCTGACTACCTAGGTCGGTCTTGATGCCTATATTGATCATTTGAGAGGTGAGAGGCTAGCGAGCACCATTGAGAAGCAGGTCCTCACTACCCAACACCCCCCACTTTTGGAAAGAGGCATAACCATCGTTTATCAACATTTTGGAGACTATTTTTAGTTTCACGCCTATGGGTGTCACCACCACCATTATACCTCCTATTTATTAACCCCTTCTGTGGACTCCATTTTTCACTCATTTTTATTGATTTATTCACGTATCAGTGTTTTATTGTGCATTTTTATTCACTATTTTATTCATTCATTAGTGGTTCACATGTGCATTTATTCATTTATTGGTCTATATATTTGAATTTGGACCATTGTGATTTTATGTCATTTTATCTTTATATAGCTGTGGGTTTTAGCATTAACTGCACATTTTTTCACGTTTATGCTATATTGGGTTGTTGTGATTTATCCATGTGATTTATTCAGTTCATGTTTAATCTCTGAGTCACGGCACAGTGATCACTTATATCACATACACTCATACTACATACATTTATATCATTTGATGCACTTTAGCGCAAAATCATCATCCATTATCGATCTGGAAAGGTCCCACAAACTTTTGTCCCAACTTTGCAGATGGAACATGAACCTTTAGATTTTTAGTAGATAACCAAACTTGATCACCCACATGGAAGGGAGAAAGTGCTCTGCGATGTCCATCTGCAGCCTACTTGTAACTTTCCTGAGCTTCCCTCAAAGTCTCTATCAATTTCTCCTGGATCTCCTGTAAAGAAGTTAATCTGCTGGTAACAGCAGGAATTGGAGTTGAGATAGGGAGATCAGGGATAAAAGCTGGATGATGCCTGGTATTTAGGAAAAAAGGTGTCTGAGAGGTGGAGCCATGTTTAGAATTGTTATAAGCAAACTCCACTGTAGGAAGATAATCCACCCAGTCATCTTGAAGATAACTAACAAGACATCAAAGGTACTGCTCTAACACTTGATTGGTCCTCTCGGTCTGACCATTAGACTGAGGATGAAAAGCAGAAGACAGATTAATTGTTACTCCTAAAGCTGAGCAAAAGCTTTTCCAAAATTTTGAAGTGAACTGTACTCCTCTATCAGAAACTCCTCCTCCTCTATTAGTGAGGCGGTGGATAACCACCAAGATAGTGGTCATTTCTTTAGAAAGGGGTAAATCGACCACAAAGTCCATAGACATTGATCCCCATGGTCTTGATGGGACAGGGAGTGGCTGGAGCAACCCCAAAGGAGAAGCTCGGAGTGTCTTATTGCGAGCACAGACCAGGCGCGAGGCTGCATAACCTTCTCTTTTGTACCCAGGCCACCAAAAGGAACGTGATAAAAGTTCCTCCGTCTTTTAGAAACTCCAAAATGTCCAGCAAGTTTGGAGACATGAATCAACTTGAGGACTTCAACCCGAGCAACCTCAGGTACATAGGAGCCGATGTGCTTGAGTCCAGAAGCCATTTTTGTACTCAAGAATGATGCCTATAGGAGGATTATTGAGCAGTGGGTCATCCTCATACCCTTCCTTGAGGAGACTCAAGAATGCTTTAGAACTTGTGACCCCTAGAAAGTTCTTTTGAAGCAGGACTGTGTATTCAGAGTTGTCTTCCTGGAAAGGCCCAGACAACATTCATGATAAAGCATCAGCCTTACCATTCCTTGACCCAGGTCGATATGAGATCATAAATTTGAACCTGGAAAAGAATAATGACCAGTGTACTTGTGTAAAAGACAATCTTTTGGCAGAACAAATAAATTCTAGATTCTTATGATCGGTGAGAATGGTCACAGGATGCTTAGTGCCTTCCAGCAAATGCCTGCATTCAGAAAATGCTTCTTTAATTGCCAATAACCCCTTATTCCCAATGTCATAATTTCTTTCGGCTGAAAACAAACAAGAGAAGTAAAAAGATGAAGCTGCATCTTTTCACCACGTCGTTGAGAGAGGACAGCAGGGACTGAAGCATCCACTATAAAAAGGTAATTCAAGATTGGGATGTACCAATACTGGTGCAGAAGTGAAAAGAGTTTTTAACTTTACAAAAGCAGCCTGTGCCTCAGACGACCACACAAAAGGCATCCCTTTCTTTGTTAGCTGTGTAATTGGAGCTATCACCTTAGAGAAGTTTCTTATGAATTTACTGTAAAAGTTGGCAAACCCGACAAATCATTGGATTTCCTTAATGTTTCTGGGGGCAGGCCAATCTACCACTACTTTGATCTTCTCAGGATCCATCCTCACTCCATCTGGAGAAATAATATACCCCAAGAACTGGATCTGGGCTTGTTCAATATCACATTTCACCAGTTTGATGTAAAGTCGATTCTACCTTAATCTTTCAAAGACAGTGCAAACATGCTTGCGGTGCTCTTCCAGGTTATCAGAAAAGATAAGGATGTCTTCCAGATAAGCAATGACAAATTGGTCCAACAGATCTCTAAAAACATTGTTTATGAAGTGTTAAAAGGTCACAGGGGCATTGCAAAGACCAAAAGGCATGACTAAGGACTCAAAATGTCCATATCTGGTTCTAAAGGCGGTTTTCCATTTGTCTCCTGGATGAATACGGACCAGGTAATATGCCCCCCCCCCCCCCCCCGTAGGTCTAGTTTTGTAAACACTTTGGCAGAACAAAGTCTTTCCAACATTTCCGAGATCAAGGGGAGTTGATGATGTTTTTTTAATAGTGACCTTATTCATGTGCCTGTAATCAATGCATGGAAGCATAGTGGAGTCTTTCTTTTCATCAAAGAATAGGGCTGCTCCTGCAGGAGATGTTGTGTGTCTAATAAAGCCCCTCTCTAAATCCTCATCAAGCCACTCCCTGAGAACTTTTGATTCAGGTCCCCACAGATTGAAATGGCGGCCGAAAAAGTACTTCTGCCCCTGGGAGCAGCTCAATGGGGCAATGGTATGGGTGGTGAGGAGGTAATTGATCTGCTTTTTTCTTATCACACACATCCTGGAACGCATTGGTATTGTGGAGGCAAGTTGTCATAAGACTGGGTAGTTACCACACCAACTTGCAATTCCTTGACCAGCGGACAATTTGTTTGGCAAGGTTCCCTTCAGTGTTCCTTGCAGTGGGAGGATGTGAAATCTCTGGTCCGTGCTCCCCAGTTGAGGGATTGTGAGTGGAGAACCAAGGAATGCCCAAAATTTCACTGGAAATTTAAGTGATGTGATCAACTGTAAGCTGATGGTCAGCCTCAAACTAGATTACCAGAGGAACCGTTTTATGGGTAACAGGTCCTGTAGATAAGGGTGAACCATGAACCATCTCCATCTCAATAGGAGCAGATGTATTTAAGCCTTGAATGTTATTGCGGTGGGCAAACTATGTCCATAAAGTTTTCTGCAGTCCCAGAGTCCAGCATAGCAGAGCAGGGGATTTCATGGCCCTCAGAAAAAAGCTTAATAGGGATGACAAAATGAGATAGTGGAGCATTTACTTTCTTTGAGAATCAATGGGGAGATAGACTGGGTAATAGAGTTTATTTGTTCAGGCAGGATCACATCAGTCGCTGCAATTGTTCTTCTAACCTTGTTAAGACAGTTAACTGCATAATGCCCAGAGTCCCCACAATATAGACTGAATCTGGAGAAACTCTTGGATCCTTTTGAACAAATTGACTAGCAGAGAAACGCATTCCACCATTACTTCCAAACATTCCCAGCCTCTCCTTTCTCATTTCTGTAAGCCTCTGATCAACATGGATACATAGTTGGATGAAGGCCTCAAGATCATTAGGAGTCTCTACTCTAGCAAGCTCATATTTTACCTGTTCAGAAAGCCCTTGGCAGAACTGACTTTTTTGCGTTGCTGGGTTCCAATTGGTATCTGTGATGGAATCCATCTGCGGGGAAGTATCATGGTCGTCCCAGCATACCTTTTTAAGCCTTTTGGAGTAGATCCAGGTGCCTTGCTATTAGTGGACTTTGGAGGAATGACTATTCAGTCTTCTGTCCCATTGTAATCCCCCAGTGTAATCCTCCCAGTGTAACAGTGTAATTCCCCCTCCTCCATGTATAGTGTCCTCCTCCAGTGTATTCTCCCAGTTTAATCTCCCATAGTGTAAATTTCCCCAGTTTAAATCCCTGCACTATTGTACTCCCTGCGTAAATCCCTGCACCATTGTAGACCCCTGTGTAAATCCCCACAGTGTAAAACCCCTGCAGTGTATCCCCCCCACCCCCAGTGTATCCCTACCCCCCACGTAATTATATTCTCCAGTGTAATCCACCTAATGTAACCCCCCCTGTGTAACCCCCCCCCCCCCCAATTTATCTCCCCTAGTGTAATCCCCCTAATGTAACCCCCCCAGTGTTATCCCCCAATGTAACCCCCCCCTGTGTAACCTCCCCTGTGTAATCCCCCCAATGTAACTCCCCCATGTAATCCCCCAATGTTACCCCTGCTGTGTATATCTGCCCATTGTGACTATATAGTGTAAATCTCCCCTCCCTACATTTAAGGCCCGTACACACAATACGAAAATCGGAAAGTAAAATTTTGTCCGATGAAAGATCTGCCGATTTTCTGATCGTTAGTATGGTGCTTTCAACAGCCAATTCCGGGTTTTCGTCAGACAAAATATATATACAAGTGCAGCGCTCAAATAGATAGACAAGTGTCCCTGATTTTCACATGAGGTCCCGCTGGAGTGGAACAGCCTGTGGGAACTGTTGTGAGCCAGGAGTATAATAGTTAACCCTATAAGTGAGGGTGCCAGCTAGATTACTCTGCTGGTATGTACTCAAATTAAAGTGATTGAAGATTGCATTGAATAATACAAATAAAGAAAAAGCAACAATAGTAAATGTGAAAATTGTATCATGTGAGAGAAGGAGGGGAGGGGGTGGTGCTGGGTATTTATACCCCTATTCCCCGTGGACACAGGACAAATCCACCCCAGGTTAAAGCAAGCTCCTATTTGGTCTCCTTCAGGAGTCACAGCTTTGTATAACACAGACTATTAAGAAATGTAACAACAATTCTCTGGGAGATGTAATAGAAATGTAACAGATGGAGAAGGGGTTTAAATAATACTGACCCTTAGACAAATGTTAAATACACTCCCATAAGTGAGGACATACACCGCTATACAGTGGGCAGCCAGGCTAAACCAAACCTTTGATATATAACCTGTCTGACCATACAATCAAAAACAGTGAACAAAGAAGGAAAGAATAATCCCCTGTACTGACATGGGAATTAGCTCCCTTCAAAGCGTGCCTACATCCACCATCTATTCAAAATCAGTCTAACCATACGACAATATGCGAATAGTCCTGTTGGTATGGGTGAAATGACAGAAAAGACGGAAAACAGTTCAATTTGCAGTGTCTTCACTAGATGTAGGTATATCACTGGAGGTATTCAGGGTGTGTGGTCGGCTTAACAAGCTTTAAAGGAAAACGGTACTCTTACCAGAGCTGATGGACTCACCCCTCTCAGAGTGAGTCGACAAGGCTTATACCGGATACACCGGGTAGATAATGGATCTGTTGCGATCTGCTGGATCTCACTGGACCTTTCCTCCAGGTGTCAATGCAGTCGCTTACCTGCAGCTTGATGGAAGTGCCGGGTTTAGAAAGTAGGCAGTGGTAAAACTTCTCTGGGGGATCCTTATCCACAGCAGCTCAGGTAGAGGAGGAAACAGAGACAGAGAAGCAACTCCTCATAGTGTGAAACCAATTTCCCAATTGGCATTTATTGGATAAAACGGTTTTAAAAACATTTGCGCAAAAAATTAAAATGTGGCTTCGGTAGACATCCAACCCTACATGTTTCGCCTACTGAAGGCTTCAACAAGTCGTCAGACAAAAGCTGGATGCGCAGACTATAACATTTTTGTCGTACATGTACTCAACGTCCGATTTTTGTATATTTAGTATGGTTTTCGTACAACAAAAAAAAATCCTAAGAGCAAGACGCATGCTCAAAAACTAAAGAATACATACAAAACTATTCAACACATGACGTCACTTCTGAAGTTGTATTCTGTCGTATGAAAATTTTCGGATGTTGAGTAGCCTCTTCACTTTTGACATGAGACTAGCATGCAATAAAAAAACGGATGAACGGTCGTCCGAAAATCTGATCGTGTGTACGAGGCTTTACAGACCTCAGATCAGCGTGGCTCTGTCCACACAAATGTCCCTCCTCCTAGGCTCCTCCTCCTGTTGTGGATGTACTGTCAGAGTGGAGAAGGAGCCTAGGCTCCGTTGGATCTGAGGTGTGTAATTGTGATAGGCAGCCGGCACCTCTCCCCACCTGCCTGTCACAATAATAGGCGACTGCAGTGCCGGTTCTCGGAGGACATGCGGGCACTGGGCTATGGGAATTCAGACTGTCTATGCATCTGCCTCACAATTCTTTTCTCCTTCTCCCTTCCCAAACATGATCGCGGGGGGAACTAAGAAGACACAGCAACAACAGCAGAGATACCAGAGGGCCTAGGGGAAAGAGGAAGAGAAGCAAGCCGCGGCACCTCTCTCAATCCAGCGCCGGGCCCAGGTGTCACCCCTCTGTTAAGTGTCACCCGGGTGCAGCCCGCACCCCCCACACCCCCATAGCAATGCCACTAAAAGGATGTGGATGTGGTGTATCTGGATTTTGCATAGGCATTTGATACAGCTTCCCACAAACGTTTACAAACTGAGGTCTTTCGGCATTGACCACAGGTTCAGTACCTGAATTCAGAACTGGCTACAGAGGCGGGTGGTGATACATAGCGAGTACTCTGGTTCAGTGGAGTCCCCCAAGGATCTGTCCTGGGAACAATTCTGTTTAATTTATTCATAAACGATATAGAGGATGGGATAAATGGCTAAATTTCAGCATCTGCGGATGATACAAAGTTAAAAGGGTTGTAACCCTAAAAACCCCTTTCACTGGCAGCCCCTCCTTTATCTGGCAATAACTTACCTGGTAAGTGTTTGTTAAAATAGATGCCTCTAAATCCCTTTTTTCAGTTATCTTCAGGCTGGTCACGTGACTTCCTGCTACTACGATCCAGGGCTACAGCAGGAGGGGCCGAGATTTTTTTTTTTTAGCAATGGGGGTGGGGGCATGGAGACAGAGACACAGACATGGGAGCTGACAGGCAGAGAGGAACGGGGTGAGGAGGACAGAGGAGTGCTGCGGATGACGGGGCACGTAAACTGACCAAGGTAGTCAGCTCAGCAGCCATGATTATCATAGTCACCTCACAGAGGGGGACACAGGAAGTGGTAGGATCAGCCAGGTAGCTCCTGCATCTGCAGCCCCCCATACCTGCCAGCTATCTGGATCAAGATTACACAGAGACCACCATTGTGATTAGCCTGCTTTTAGCCCCTTACTCTGCGAGTTACATATTTTAACATTATTAAAACCATTATCTGTTCGAACATACTGCACTCAGATAAGCGCCGCTGTTTTTCCCTATGTTTTTAACAAAGGCAGTA
Source organism: Lithobates sylvaticus (assembly GCA_028564925.1). Classification (NCBI taxonomy): domain Eukaryota; kingdom Metazoa; phylum Chordata; class Amphibia; order Anura; family Ranidae; genus Lithobates; species Lithobates sylvaticus. Next base: position 497,949,594 of record CM053029.1, read on the forward strand.
TTGTCAATTCAGAAAGCAGTGGCTAAAACTAGGTGTGGCCGGATGCTGACTGGTAAAGTGATTTAGAAGTCACAATGCTAATATAGACACACCCCTTGCAATATCTTATCATCCCACTGTAGGGTAAGCAGGCACAGCCTACAGGGGAGTGACAATGCTACTTTGAATTTAGGAGCAACATCATTGCCATACCATCAGAAGGCATGCATAGGGTGCATTAGGTGGACTTCGCTGGAAAGCTTGAAGTATGGCCAAAGCTCTTTTGGCCATACTTTTCCTGTGGGTCACAGGAGTGAACTTCGTTCTGTACTACTGTAACTCAGATTCAGCCAGCAGCAGGCTAAAGTCTGCTGTATAATGAAGCCGACAATAATGTCCACAGGCTGGTTCCCCAGTGATCGCTGGAGAAGAAGAGCACAGATCGGCGACTGACAGTCACCACTCTCTGCTCAGAGCGGACCCAAGAACTGAGCGATCATTCTCGGTGTAGAGGCGGGGGGCGACAGCTGCAGCTCGGATCGATGCTGCAGCCATCTAGGCGAGTATGGAGGTTTGTTATTTTTTATTCCTGCATTTCTCTTTCAACGTGTATTTGGACTTTGCAGGGGAACTAAAAGAGAACTAACTGTGGATGCAGTAAATACCCGCTGAAGTGCTTATTTTGTTTAGCAATAGTTCTATGTAAATAAATGGATCAAGATTACAACTCCATGCTGGTGCACCCCTGTTGTTGATATTGAATACTATGGATAACATCCTATCATCAAAATCAGTCCATCTGCTTTGTAATTTCCTCAACCAGGCACTGAACGGTTACAAAATGTAGGTATGAATAAATGTACTACTAGTAATGTGACATGGTGTTACTGGCTATTTTGCTCCCAGATCTAAAATAGAGAGGTCACTGGAATTGGTTATAGCTACAGATGTAGCATTTGGTTTGTCACAGCATATTTAATATCAGTTAGAACAGGGCCTTCTTTCCTTTTTTTAAGGTGCTGCAATTAATTCTGATAATAAATGATTCAACACTTCCTCTGAGATTAGCCAGTATAATTCAATGTCCAAATTCCCTAGCTAAATACACAAACCAAAAGAAAACAAAAGTACTCTATTACATTAAGTTATAACAAAATGTAAATTGTGTATTTAATGTTAAGTCTAATATTTTTAAAAACAATGTGTTCTTTCTCCCCTTGCTGACAAATGAGTGACAGGATCGATATGTTTAGTTAACTGTAGAGCAAATAATATATAGTTTGTATTAATGAGCATTCATAGCATTTCAGCACACCAGCTATGTATCTGAGCAAAGGAAAAATCACATGCTAGGTCATTTGAAAGTCACCTTGGTGGATGTCATAATGAAGGATGCCTGTGCTGGAAAACAAACACAGAAGAAAATGTACACAGCTATCCCTGTACTGATCTGTCTTACCAGTAGTGTATGTCCTTGACAGATGAGAAAATGACCTGTATTTAAGATGGTAAGGGTGATGCTTTCAGACTTTTCAATAGATTCAAATACCTAGTTGAAAAAACAGATTTTTAATGAATAAACATTTTTAAAGTGGAGTTCCAATGACATGTTTGAATTTCTTTGATGCATATCTTAGGATCAGAACATAGACATATACCACTTACGTGTTTTGAAAATTTTGCCACTCGATGTCCGCTTTAAGATAAAAAATTAAACTTATATTGTCCTGTCCTGGCAGTTCCCATATTGCTTGTGGGCATGTGAAGCCCACAAGCATATTCTTCCGGGATACGGCGCTGCTGTATTCCCAGCATGTTCTCGCGCATGCGCAGTAATATCACGGCACTGTAAACTATACAGGTTGCCATCACAACGACGGCAGAAGTGCCCGCCCCATTGTGATGGCAACAGCCCTCGGCGCTGCCCAATGACTCCTGAGAAATTATGACACACATCTCCCAGGAGCATTAGCGAGCAGAGGAGCCGAGGGAAGTGAGGTCAGGAGCCTTGGTGAGGAAGGGGAAGATTAGAAGGGACCACATAGCAACAGAGATTAAAAGGTAAGTAAAAAATAAATAAATCTCTACAAAATGTAATTTATGTTATTTGCTGCACATTTATGTAAAATTATTTTTATGGGTGGAACTCTGTTTTAAGTTCCACTATCGATCATCTTCTTTTTTTTCCCCAAAAATATTGAAAAAAAAAGGAATTTTGACGGTAAATTTTGTATCTTGGAGTAAAAGTACATAGTACATCCAATAAAGAGCCCATGTACAATTTATATCATAGTTATAGTTTCCAAATAAAATCAAATGATTTTTTTTCTCCTACAGTCAATTAAAAAATAAAATGTATAATACATCTCTTAAACTGGCCATACACTAGATTTTTAAACGATCGTAAGAAAATTGAAATTAAAATTCGGAGTACATTCAATGACTTAACAAAACAACAAAATCCTGCGAGCCTTAAAGAACCCCCAACCAACCTGCCACTATCAAGCTGCAAACGATAAACACGTCTCATACGTTCGTGCACATTAAAAACAAAATTAAATATACGCTGCGCTGGTATGGCTATGCACTAAATAATCTGTATCTTAATCTATAGTTATAGATCCACAGGAATATAATAATGTGCATAAAATAGTAAACATACAACTGGTGTAAAGTGCAAAATATAGAAAAAACTAATAATGTGCACAAAATCTGTAAACGCACAAATAAATATAAAGTGCACCATTCCCAAAAAACTCTGTGAGGTTATATGAACCCCTTAGAGTTACAAGGTGCCATGCACAATAACACACCAAGAAATAAAATATCAATAATAATAATATTAGATGAAAAAAGTGCTAATGCATACATATGTGATAGCAAACATGTATAAATAAAAGTTTTTTTATAAATCTTTTTTTATAAAGGTGCAAGTGCATAAACCACACAAGTGTCTCAATATTATTAAAAAAAACAATTCTTTGTGGCAGCCTTTCTTGGGCTGTGATAAGAAACACAAAATGTTGATTCGTGTGAGACTAGATGCAGGTGACGTGCTCTCCAGTGATCATACTATTGACATGCTGGTTATATCCAACCGTGGCTCTGAATCATGCATAGGTGAAATCCGGGAATCCCTTATGGTAATAAGCTCACCTCAGAGCATGTGACCAGCTTTTACACCGAGTCAAAACACGCATATGAACCACTATAGGGTTCTCAGCTGTTTCACTGGATCAGTAGTATCCTCAATGCAATGATCTCAGAGGCGCATGAAAAAAGACTAATAGTGCAATACCGTTTTTCAAAATTTAATAGACAAGTTAAAAACCATGCCCCCGCCGGGGTACTCACATGTATAAGGTGCGTCAGTGCACCGTACTTCATAAGGCTCAATAAAATACTGTAAACAGTATAGGTATGGCTTGTATCCCCTCCAGGCAGGTGTATACTGTCTCTCGCTCCATCCTGGCCCCTCCCCTACGCGTGTCAATACTCAGGGTGTGGCGTATCTTCCTCAGGGGGTTGACGAATGTTATTCAAAAGGTACTTCAAAATTCCATTTGCTTTTAACATTCTATGTTGGAATGAATGTACTCATGATCCACAAATAAATGACCAGCATTCTCCATGACTCCCACTCCAAATTCCTTAAAGTATGGTGCCCGTGGGGTCCTATGCTCTCCCCACATCCAGCCTGGGTATTCCGGACCGCTGTAGAGTGCGGTCCAGCCTGCAGGTTCTTCCCTTACTTAAGGAGTTATTTACTAAAGGCAAATCCACTTTCCACTGCAAGAGCACTTGGAAGGGCAGTCGCTGTAGATCTGAGGGGGAAAGCTCTTCTGATTTTATCATCCAATCATGTGCAAGCTAAATTTCTATTTTTTATTTTCCTTGTATGACCCCCTCAGATCTACAGCAACTGCAATTTCAAGTGCACTTGTAGTGCAAAGTGGATTTGCCTTTAGTAAATAACCCCCACAGTCTTGTCTATCCTTTTCTTCGCTTTCCCATGAGTACGAGTACATGTCTGTCTCGTTTTTTCCCTAACCATTCTTTTTTTTACCCTCCCTGACTCAGACCTTAGCTCTACCTCCCCCACGTTTTTGTTTTTTTCTAAAACATCCCACTCCTTCTGCTCTACTCAAAATTAACACCAATTTTGCCCCACTATTGATTAGAAAATCAAACAACCATTTTTAAAATGAAAATTTTCAAAACAATAGTCTATTAGTGTATGGCCAGCATTTTACAGTACATGACACAGGTTGGATATTCATAGACCCTGGGTTACAGGCTTCTACCTTCAGGTCACTGGGCTGGAAAGCAAAAACAGAAGCAAAGCTTTTGAACATTAGCAAAGCTTTTGGACATGACCCCCATTGGGCATATCCCTAACACCCTACCCCGCTCCATGAGACCCGTGTCCTGAAATGGACTCCAAAATACTGAATTTACAGGTAGGTAAAAATTAATTTTTATGTTAAATTGTACAGTACAGGACACAGGCTGGATATTTATAGACTAAATAAAGAAAGAACTGTGGAAAAAGGACACCAACTTGGTGCTACGAAATCATTTATTTGCAAATGTATTTTTTATTATACCCAGACTGTATTAAAGATTAAAAAACAAGAACGGATTCCCAATCAACCTCCCATCCCACTCTCTCCTAACTATCCCCACAAAACCCCACCAACCACCCTGAACAGAAAAAAAAAAAAAACTGCATGTGATCCGCCACCAGGACATTTTTTGCTTTCTATTTTTGAGGCAGCCCTTGGTTACATGTAATGCCGCGTACACACGATCTAAATTTTTGATGGACTAGGTTTGATGGTCTTCCCGACGGACTTTCGGCGTAGTTCAGACTGACTTTCCGAATGAACGGACTTGGCCACACACAAGCACACCAAAGTCCGATGGATTCGAACGCAATGACGTACAACTGGACTAGAATGAGGAAGTTCATAGCCAGTAGCCAATAGCTGCCCTAGCGTCGGTTTTAGTCCGTCGGACTAGCACACAGACAAACTGATTTTTCAACCGGACTCGAGTCCATCGGAAAGATTTGAAACATGTTTTATTTCTAGGTCCGTCGGACTTTTGGGAAAAAAGTCCGCCGGACCTAGTCTGCTGTAAAGTTCGATCGTGTGTACGCGGCATTATATGCTTACTTTATGGTGCCTATGGTTCCTGCCCATTTCTTCTCCTGGGTGAAGCTTTTTCCAGGTGGTGAATCACGTGTTTTTTTCCTTTTTGTTCAGAGTTGTTGGTGGGGATAGTTAGGATAGGGTGTGTATGTGTTCCATTAAAGTTCTGTTAGGCCAACATTATGTTCAATTAGTTTTTTTCCGAATTCGTTTTTCGATGAAAATCTATAAATTTGTTAAATCGAAAATATTCTAAAATTAATGAAAACCAGTTTAACAAAATTTTTCCAAAACTTTGTAAATTCAAAAATAATAATGAAAACCTGAAAATTCAAGAGAACGAAAATCCAAAAACCTAAAATAACTAATAATAAACTATTAAATTATAGGCAATTGGAATTTCCTTTCAAATTTGGCTGTTAGTGAATGTAACGAATACAAATTTATCCGAAGTTATGAGTTACCCGAAATAACGAATGCCGCATCTAAAACGAATGGAATGTAATGAATTAATAATAATAAAAACTTTATTGTTATTAATTTGTTACAGTCCATTCATTAAATGCAGCATTTGTTATTTCGGATAATTTCGTATTTGTTTTGTTCATAAGCAGCCAAATTTAAAAAGGAAATTCCAATACCTATAATTTAATAGTTATTATTAGTTCGTTATTATTTCGGATTTTCGAATTTCCGAATACCGCATTTAAAACTAATGGAACATAACCAATTCAGATTTTTCAGAGGTTATGAATTTATTCTAAAAAATGAATAAAAAAATTAAATTAATGAAATGAAAACAAACACATTTTTCGGCAGTGCACATACCTTTTGATGTTCATATCTGCTTATTTAAACAGATTAGTACTTTCCTTACAAGTATTTAAAACTAAGGACTACAAACACCTTCACTGGTTGGTGACATTTGGTAGGGGCTCTGTTTCCCTGCTGTGGGGTCCTTGTGTGCAGCTTCCTGCTCTCCCTGTCCTGCATGTCCATTGGTCTTCATTTGGGGTCCTCCCACTGTGTATTGCTCTATCAGAGAATTTACCATCTACCCATTAAAGCGGACCTTCAGTAATTTTTTCAAACGTTCCATCGATTAAATCTTCTGCCCTTGTTGTTTTAAAAATAATAAAACATTTCTGCCAGTAAATACCTTATACAGTCCACTTCCTGTATCTTGTCTGGTAATTATCCTAGACTTATAGGGACAGAGCCTTGCTCTGCCACATACCCCCCCCCCCCTCGTTTCGATCTGGAGGGAGAAACACCTGCACCCACCATAGCAGTTGGGACACCTCTGTGCTGGCCATCAGCCACGTAGGCCCAACCCTTTTTTCAGGTGTGCTTCCAGGTACATCCCACCTTGGATCTTAACCACTTGCCTACTGTGCACTTAAACACCCTTCCTGCCCAGACCAATTTTCAGCTTTCAGCGCTCGCGCACTTTCAGTGACAATTGCGCGGTCATGCAATGCTGTAACCAAATGAATTTTTTATCATTTTGTTCGCACAAATAGAGCTTTAGTTTGGTTGTATTTATTCGCGACTCCGTTTTTTATTTTTTGCGATATAAGCGAAAACATAGCGGAAATTTTGAAAAAAAACAATATTTTCTCCTTTCTTTTTTAAAAGAAATCCAATAAAATCAAATTTTGTCATAAATTTAAGCCAAAATGTATTCTGCTACATGTTTTTTGTAAAAAAAAATTCCGTTAAGTGTATAATAATTGGTTCGCGTGATCACAGACATATGTACGCAAATGATCATGTAAAAGGGGTGTGCAGGTGATCACGGACATATGTGTGCAGATAATCATTGGCACATGTTATTTTACTGGGACATATGTGAGGGACATGTGTTTTTATTATTTAGGGACATGTGTGTTTTGGGGACATGTGTGTTTTGGGGACATGTGTGTTTTACTGTGGGGACATGTGTGTCTTTCTGTGGGGACATGTGTGTTTTACTGTGGGGACGTGTGTTTTACTATGGGGGACCCTAGACTGGTGATCAGTGAGTAAAAAAACATCTCATACTCACTGATCACCAGTCGGCTGCAGCGATCCGCTCTCCTCTCCTCACCGACGACTTCCGTGTGAGGAGAGGAGGGCCGATTGCCTAGCAACCGGCTGTTTGTTTACATCACATGACAGCCGTGATTCGTCACGGCCGTCATGTGATCAGGAGGGCCAATCACCGTGCCCTCCTGCCGATTCGAGATGCGCCGTGTCCGGGTGACACGGCCGCATCGGGATCGCGCCGCTGCGCGGGCACGCGCGCGCGCGATCCCTCTACTTCTGAAGGACGTTCCTGAACGTCCTATCAGAAGTAGACGGCTCCCACCCGGCCGTATATCTACATTGGCCGGGTGGGAAGTGGTTAACAGGGTCCTATAATTCCGCATACTCTCCTCTCTTCTCTTGGGGTCCCTGAGCATACTCTCCTCTCTTGGAAGAACTCTGCCTTCCCTGATCCTACCTTTCAGCTTACGGAAATCAGTTTTATCTTTCACCACAGGTCTTTCAGGTTCAAAAACCTCTCTGGTTACCCACGGCAACCACATCACTTTTAACAGCACCATACATTTCAATGACACCCTGTCGAACACAATCAGTGCCATCTATCTCAGTACTTGTTAGAACCAGACCTGAGGAGGGACAAAACAAGGCAAGTGATTACACCCCACGGGTCCATCGCACAGCTTCACCTCACCTGTTGTCCAACACTCCATGGGTAAATGATCTAACAAATGACACTGATCCAAGCACAAACTACTTCTTTCTGATGTACACATTACATTGTTGCAGCAACCAACATTAGCACTTTCCTTTACGGTGTCTCCAGGTACTTTAAGTTGTATCTCTTTCCAAGTGATAGAACGCATCTCTGCTAATGCTGCGTCTATTTTGGGCCCTTCCTTCTCATGAGGTTTAGCGGGTGAGACAGTATCCATGCCCTCTATTGACCACTGCTCAGCCGCACCTCAGACCACAACGGCAGAGATGTTTATAGTCACTACACCAGCCGGAGAGACCTTTGATGTCGCCAACAGTTCTCCTGGGCGCCATCCATACCACTCAGTAACTGGGAGCACCCTCTCAAAGAACCTCAAGACTATTTGCCACATAAGCATTGGTCCCACCAATACCATTCATGATCAAGGCTTCCCAGCATGGCATGTACCACCTGGCTCCACCCATTGGTACTACGCAGCACCACCTGGTCCGACTGCGGTGGAGACACCCAAGTGTACAGTGAGTGTGTTTTTACCAACTCCAGCATTTCAAGTAAGGTTTCTGTCATCTCTAAACATCCCATGTTTAAATACCAGACCTTTCTAGGGTCTTTTCCCCTGTCCAAGACATGGAGGGACTCATCCACTGCAGCTTGTGAGGTTGAGACATTTGAATAGACCTCCAACTCCTTGGAGGTACCCCTCATCACAGCCTGTTGCTCCCCTGGATCGCTGCCAGACACATGTCTCGCACTTATCCCTTCTTCACCAGTGTCAGTGAGCCGCTGCAGGACATTACAAGTCACATTGTCACCTTGACACTTGAGCTGTGGACAACACATCTGCCATGCCAGCGCCCTGAACCATTCCTTCAGACTGTAGGGCAGACTGTAGGGCATTCTAGTTGTGGATTGTCCACTTGCCACGTCACCTGCCATGTCACTTGCCAAGTCACCTGCCACAAGTTGTGGATTGTCCACCTGCCACGTCACTTGCCATGTCCCCTGCCACAAGTTGTGGATTGTCCACTTGCCACGTCACCTGCCATGTCACTTGCCACGTCCCCTGCCACAAGTTGTGGATTGTCCACTTGCCACGTCACCTGCCATGTCACTTGCCACGTCCCCTGCCACAAGTTGTGGATTGTCCACTTGCCACGTCACCTGCCACAAGCCGTTGATTGTCCACTTGCCACAAGTTGTGGATTGTCCACTTGCCACGTCACTTGCCACAAGTTGTGGATTGTCCACTTGCCACAAGTCGTGGATTGTCCACTTGCCACAAGTCGTGGATTGTCCACTTGCCACAAGTTGTGGATTGTCCACTTGCCACATCACCTGCCATGTCACTTGCCAAGTCACCTGCCACAAGTTGTGGATTGTCCACTTGCCACGTCACCTGCCATGTCACTTGCCACGTCCCCTGCCACAAGTAGTAGATTGTCCATTTGCCACGTCACCTGCCACAAGTCGTGGATTGTCCACTTGCCACAAGTCGTGGATTGTCCACTTGCCACGTCACCTGCCACAAGTTGTGGATTGTCCACTTGCCACATCACTTGCTACGTCACCTGCCACAAGTTGTGGATTGTCCACCTGCCACGTCACTTGCCATGTCCCCTACCACAAGTTGTGGATTGTCCACTTGCCACGTCACCTGCCACAAGTCGTGGATTGTCCACTTGCCACGTCACCTGCCACAAGTTGTGGATTGTCCACTTGCCACATCACTTGCTACGTCACCTGCCACAAGTTGTGGATTGTCCACTTGCCACGTCACTTGTCACGCCACCTGCCTCAAGTTGTGGATTGTCCACTTGCCATGTCCCCTGCCACAAGTTGTGGATTGTCCACTTGCCACGTCACCTGCCACAAGTCGTGGATTTTCCACTTGCCACGTCACTTCCCACAAGTTGTGGATTGTCCACTTGCCACGTCACCTGCCATGTCACTTGCCAAGTCACCTGCCACAAGTTGTGGATTGGCCACTTGCCACGTCACCTGCCATGTCACTTGCCACGTCCCCTGCCACAAGTAGTAGATTGTCCATTTGCCACGTCACCTGCCACAAGTTGTGGATTGTCCACTTGCCACGACACCTGCCACAAGTTGTGGATTGTCCACTTGCCACAAGTTGTGCATTGTCCACCTGCCACAAGTTGTGGATTGTCCACTTGCCACGTCACCTGCCACAAGTTGTGGGTGGTCCACTTGCCACATTACCTGCCACAAGTTGAGGATTGTCCACTTGCCACGTCACCTGCCACAGGTTGAGGATTGTCCAGTTGCCACGTCACCTGCAACAAGTTGTGGATTGTCCACCTGCCATGTCACTTTCCACGTCACCTGCCACAAGTTGTGGATTTTCCACTTGCCATGTCACTTGCCACAAGTTGTGGATTGTCCACTTGCCCCGTCACCTGCCACAAGTTGTGGATTGTCCACTTGCCACGTCACCTGCCACAAGTTGCTTGTTCAAATCTAACATATGGGTCAAATTCCAATATAAATGGTCTTTGAATCATTGCAAGCAACTACAATTGTTTAAAATATTTTTTTAATGTTTTTTTTATCATTTGCCATAATTTTTTACATTTTTAAATGTCAAAAAATAGGGCACCTTTAAAAATGAAAACACGGCTAAACCCGTTGCCGGTGTTTTGCCGTGTTTGGCGTGTGAAACATGGAAAACGTTTGCGTGTGAACCCATTTTTTTGCTTGTGGAAAGAGAGGTCAAACGCAACTGCCTAAAAACGCCAAGAAACGAGACTGTGTACATGGACACATAGGATAACATTGAATGAGTTCAGGGGCAGTTGAAAAAAGTGTCCCACTGCCTCTGAACGCGCGTTTAACAGCGTCTTGTGTGTAAACAAATTTGTCAGCATAACCATCAGAATTTTCATTACGTGCAGACATAACTGCTACTTCTGTGGATTGTCTATTACCCACCACAGCCTGCACAGCACCCTCTATCTTTAAAGGGGAACTATTTCCTCCTTGGGCAGCTCCATAGCTGACCTGGGAAACTCTCTGCTCCGTCACTGCGAGCTCCTCTGAAGTTTTCCTGGGCAACTCTGCAGCACCTGTCACTAGGGAACATGGCACAAGGACTGTTTTGGTCACCCCTAGTTTAACTTCTCCAGCACTCTGCTGGATTATAGCAGGCACATGCATAGTCCCCATGTCCATTTGGGTCTTTAACCTTGTCGTTAGCTGGGCTTCACCATGTGCCTCCCCACTGCTCCGGGTAGCACACTGCAGCAAGTCTATGTCCACTTGCACTGCGGATATCCCCGCTGGACACACTCCCATTTCTCTAGGTTTAGTCCCACAAACTGAAACAGTCTTACCATTTTCAGTGGCTGGCATCATACCCTTCACTTGAGTGCACTGTCTCTCAGATGCATTCATACAAGCTACTTCCTCTGTGTGGCCACAGGACAACACTTCAGCCTTTCCAGACTCTTCAGCGGTGTTCCAGAACCTTGAGCAAGTAAAGATTCCATGCCCCACTTGACCACATTCCAAGCACGGTACTGGACGTTGAACTTTACTTTCTTGGAATCTCCTTGATGACTGGCTCTCTGTTGCCACAGGATACCACTGGTCATGACCATCAGCAGACAGGCTCTTTGGATGCCCGACATCCCTGCTGACCTGGACGTTACTTCCACGGATGACCCTATTCCTATTTTCCACACGCTGTTGTCCAACCTGGCTTCCTGTTGCCAGGGACAACCTCTTTCACTTCCCTTTTAACTGGGGGTGACATGATTAATTTACCCCAGATCACAGAGATTTCACACTTGGATGAATTCTCTGGCATAGCTGGGGCATGTGGTGAAATACCCTCTAGCCATAGAACCCTTTTCCTTGCTTCGGCAAGAATTGCTTCCTTTTTCTGTTTTGACCGCCCCATCCTTGCTGTCTTGCACACAGCAACTTGTACCAGTTCTCAAGCAGAAGGAAAAAATAAATAAATGTTTGATTCTTCTTTTACAGGTACACAACCTGCATGCAACACAGTTCATCAAATAAAGTTCTGTGCAATGCTGTTCGCCTGGCTGCCACACACAGCTAGCAGTATTTCCTGATGCGACTCACCATGGAGCAAGGACCTGGATTCCACCATCTACATGCCCGCATTCTCAACCACTTGTGATGTTGGGGTGTTTAGCTCAAGTGGAGAGATGCCTTTTGGTGCAGTGAGTCCACATCAGACAGGCATTTATATTTAAGGGCCTGGTAGCCCACGTTTATTAAAGGGAAAAACAAAACAATATGATAATAGCACAAACAATAGGTGCATTTTTAAGATAACAGAAATGAATGATACATTTATGGTAAACTGTGCATGAGAAATACTAGATGCTCTGAACAGTTTGGTATAAAATTATAGCCAACATACTAATTATTCCATGATGGAATTACACAGGAAAAATATACATTGCTGCAAGCTAAATGTAACCTTTACTTTCAAAGGCATACTAAGCCATAACACCATGGACTACAGCTAAAATTAAAACTCACAGTGTATGAAACAAAACGCAAAGTGTAAATGTCACGATTATCTTAAGTCTTGTGTTTCCTTTAAGAAAAGGGTAATTTGCAAAAAGAACAGCAAAGATAGTCTGAGCACAACTGCAGATATGACCCATAACCTAATTTCTTTGCTTCACAGCAGAGATGAAAACGTATTGGGTTGCAACTTCTCTATGTATGGTCCAGTTTCCTTTTCTGAAGATTAAAATCGGCCCTACATAATCTGCGCTGTCAATCAAAATTAACGCAGACTTAAGCCCCCGTTCACACAGAATCCAACTTCGAAATTGTACAACTTCACTTGAAATCGCTCGATTTCAAAAATCGCAGATCAGTGCGACTTCAGGAGCGACTTGGCTGACATGTGTGCGACTTTATGCACAGATGTTTATGCAAGTCGCACCTGAATTTGTAAAAAAATTGTGCACAAACCTTTTTTCGATGTCACACTGATTTGAACAGTTCCGTTGCCGACAATAGGGTGCAACTTGTCATGCGATTTGGACCTGTCAAATCGCATGACAAGTCACACTAGTATGAACGGGGGCAAATGAGGAACTAGTCTCTCGGTTACCCATCAGGCTCCAACCACTCATTGACTAGTAATTTCTCAAATATGAGCATAACCAGTATCCCCAGCCCTTTTTGCCTTCACTGAGCTTTCAGCCAGGGAATATCCCTGCTGATAGCTGAACAGGGCTGTAGATGCAGAATTATACAGTCACATACATGACAGCTTCCCGACACAGCCATGCCCCATTTTGTGTACTGGCGTACTTCCAGAGCTGCTCTCAATTACAACTAATTTCCTAACCTGCAAAGTGTCTGTAATTCTTTAACTGGTTCCCGACTGGCTCGCATAATTATACTGTGGCACAATGGCACCGCTGCGTGAAACCCCGTAAACATACAGGGTTCCAGAGGGCACACACACACCCACTGCACGGCGTGGGACCCGATGCACTTGGCACGTGGACCCGAACACACAAATCTCTGTGCTGTCAAAGGAGAGGAGACATGTTGTTTGTTCCTAGTAAGTAGGAACAGCAAAATGTCTCCTCTCCTAGTCAGTCCTATCCCTATACAGTTAGAACACACATTTAACCCCTTGATCACCCCCTAGTGTTAACCCTTCCCTACCAGTGTCATTTACACAGTAATCAGTGTATTTTTATAGCACTGATCACTGTATAATTGTCAATGGTCCCAAAAATGTGTCAAAAGTGTCCGATCTGTCCGCCGCAATACCGCAGATTGCCGCCATTACTAGTAAAAAGGAAAAAGAAATAGCATAAATCTTTCCCATAGTTTGTAGACGCTATAACTTTTGCACAAACCAATAAAAATATGCTTATTGTGATTTTGTTTTACCAAAAATATGTAGAATATATTGACCTAAACTGATGAAGAAAGGGGTTTTTTAAAAATATTTTTGGGGATATTTATCATAGCAAATATTAAAAAAAAAAATTTATTTTTTTCAAAACTGTCGCTCTTTTTTTGTGTATAACGCAAAAAATAAAAACCGCAGAGGTGATTTAAAGTGGAAGTAAACCCCCTATCGTTTTCAGCCAAGGAAGCGGCCATCTTTGCCTCTGTTCAATCTTCAACTGCCACGGTGCTGCACATGTGATCCGTTATGACACCAGCCATTGGATGGTTTGACTGTTTGGTTGAGAGCACAGCCAATGTGCAGTTAGCATTTCCGGCATGCCTTTTTTTTTAAACTGTTAAATCGATGGGTTTACTTCCGCTTTAAATAGCACCAAAAGAAAGCTCTATGTGTGGGAAAACAAGGACGCAAATTTTGTTTGGGTACAGCATTGCATGACCGCGCAATTACCAGTTAAAGCCAGGCATGGACTGGCCATTGGGACTACCGGGAGTTTCCAGGTCCAGTCCTGGAGCCGCTCCTCTCTGACAGTGAGTGATCGCAATTTCACTCCTGTCAGGAGGAGCTGCTTCCATCACTTGCTGGAGAGAGCATTAGGCGTTATGCTCCCTCCAGCCTGCAGGGGGAGATAGACAGCCGGCAGACTTTCCTTCCTCTCTCCCCTTATCACTTGTTATCACATGACTGGAGAGAGGAACAAGAAGCTGCCTTCAAAACTGTGAGTACATGTGGGAGGGGGAGGAGAGGGAGGACTCTCTGATGTAAAGGGGGCTGCTGGCGGGGACTCTCTGATGTAAAGGGGGCTGCTGGCGGGGACTCTCTGATGTAAAGGGGGCTGCTGGCGGGGACTCTCTGATGTAAAGGGGGCTGCTGGCGGGGACTCTCTGGTGTAAAGGGGGCTGCTGGCGAGGACTCTCTGATGTAAAGGGGGCTGCTGGCGGGGACTCTCTGATGTAAAGGGGGCTGCTGGTGGGGACTCTCTGATGTAAAGGGGGATACTGGTGGGGACTCTCTGATGTAAAGGGGGATACTGATGGGGACTCTCTGATGTGAAGGGGGATACTGATGGGGAATCTCTGATGTGAAGGGGACTCTCTGATGTGAAGGGGGGCTTGTGAAGGGGGCTGCTGGTGGGGACTCGTAATGCCACGTACACACGATCAGACTTTTTGGCCGGATAATCCACCGGACTTTCCAGCGGAGGTGTGCTGGACTTTCCCAACGTGTGGACTTGCACACACGCCCAGACTTTTCCGGCAAACAATCCGCCAGAGTTTTGGCGTAAGTCCGCAGGGCTTTTGAAATGAACGGACTTGCCTCATACACAGAGTAAAGTCCGTTCATTTAGAACGTGACTCCAGGTAGACGGGACTAGCAAAGGAAGTCAATGTCGCCATGCTAGCCCCGTCATCTGGTATGGATTTAAAGGGGAATCCCTACGCCGAAAAAACGCACCTTGTCCCCATGTTGATGAGGACAAGGGCCTCTTCCCGACAACCCTGGCCGTTGGTTGTCGGGGTCTGCGGGCGGGGGGGCTTATCGACCTGAATCCAAGTAAAACCAGCTCAGCGGTCCCCAGGCATACAGCTCACAAACAGCACCGTTCCCCCAAATGCCAGGACCCATAATCACAAGGCAAGAGGCTAGCATTCCGTCCCCTTCAACAGCCTCTGTCCCGGCTAGGTCTGTCACAAAATCTATACCAGGTGACGGGGCTAGCGAGGTGGCAATTTCGCTGATCAAGGTGGCGGCATTGACTTCCTTCGCTAGTCCCATCTACCTGGAGTCATGTTCTAAATGAACGGACTTTACTCCATGTGTGGGGCAAGTCCGTTCATTTCAAAAGTCCAGCACTCAGACGGCCGGATTGTCCGCCGGACTGCTGAGTGCAGCGGACAATTTTGAGTCAAAACTTCAAACTAAATCCCGCGGGATAGTCCGATCGTGTGTACGCGGCATAATGTGAAGGGGGCTTCTGATGGGGACTCTCTGATGTAAGGGGGACGCTGTTGGGGACACTCAAAATTAAAGTGGGCCGGTCATGATGAAGTTCAGGGCCAAATTTTTGTCCCAGTCCAGCCCTGGTTAAAGCGATGCAGTGCCAAATTGTAAAAAGTGCTCTGGTCAGGAAGAGGGTAAAACCTTCCGGGGCTGAAGTTTAAAGTGATTGTAAAGCTTAAATTTTTTTCGAAATAAACAAATATGTCATACCTACCTGCTCTCTGCAGTGGTTTTGGATATGCAAAGCTTAAAACATCAGATGTATGGAAGACCGGATTCTATCAGCGCAAACCATGCATACAGAGTACACAGTGACTTGGTTTTATTGGATTGATTTAACATTTTCTACAGGTGGGAAAGCCCTGCTATAAGGGGACCCTGCATAAGCGTCGGTTCACACAGGGGCAACCCGACTTACAGCGCAACTTTGCAAGGCGACATGGAGGTGACTTCAGAGCGACTTCAATGCGACTTTCAACACAACTTCAAGTCACTCCCGGGACAGGCGACTCAGAGCTAATCAGCTCTTGTGACATAATTGTTGTTCCTGTTCTCTTCCTGGGTAAATTATTTTCTATTTCCTGTAAAGTTGCTTCACTATAGATGAGGATCCGACTTCCATTGAAATCTATGGGTACAAGTCGCCTATAAGTCACCTTGAAGTAGTACAGGAAACTTTTCTGAAGTCGGAGCGACTTCAGTAGTGTACATTAAGATGGCTCTCATTAACTATAATGTAATTTCTAATGTCAAGCGACTTGGGGCGACTTGAGGGCTGACAATTCGGATCTCAAGTTGTTGTAGTGTGAACCGACACCAACTGTTGCTCATCCTACTCCCCCTGATGTTCCACCTGTGTGGGTCTTAACCCCCCCCCCCCCCGTTTTTTTTTTTAATTCTCCCCTTCTGGCCAATTCTCACACCTAAATCAAAGCGCACATTGTCTTTCCACACTGATCCATTTTACCCTTGGCTTTAAATAAATGTGGTGGTCAAAGGTTTGTTTTCAATAAAAACTATTACCACAGTGACTTTTTTCTCTTTTTGTACCACAACGTTTCAATCTGCTATTAGACCCCTTTCACACTGCCGTCACCCAGGTGTCAGCGGTAAAGTGGCGCCATTTTTAGCGCCGCTTTACCGTCATTTTATCGGGCGGATTTATCGGGGTTAAATGCGCCCACAAAACGCAGCCGCAGCGGCGTTTTGCCAGCGGTATAGCAGCGCTGCCCCATTGATTTCAATGGGGAGGAGCGGTGGAGGAGCAGTGAGTTCACCGCTCCAAAGAAGCGGCTGGCAGGACTTTTTCTGAAGCCCTGCCAGCGCACCGCTCCAGTGTGAAAGTCCTCTGGCTTTCACACTGGAGTGAATGGAGCCGCTTTTTCAGGGTGCTTTGCAGGCGCTATTTTTAACGCTATAGCGCCTGCAAAGTGCCTCAGTGTGAAAGGGGTCTAATGGAGTTGCTCGTTATCCCTTATGTTGAAAATCAATAAACAAAAAAATTCAGTACTAGTTTACACCAGATGCAGTTCTGTGCGCTTTTTTCTGCACTAAAACTGCATGCACAATGTTTTCCATGTATTCCAATGGCTCTAGTTCACACCAGTGCAGTCAGTTCCAGTCAACTACTGCATTGGTGTGAACTAGAGTCATTGGAATACATGGAAAACACTGTGCATGCATTTAGTGCAGAAAAAAAGCGCACGGAACTGCATCTGGTGTGAACTGGTCCTCATAAATAAAGTAACACTTCAGCTACTAATTTAAAAAAAACGGTTTACAGTTGCTTATTATATTGCTTTTCACACCATGCCATGATGAGTTTTTCAATCCCCAATAAACAGAATAACACTTTAGTACCTTTGTTTGGATTGCAGTCCCAGGCATTCCTAGTCTTTCATATCTCTTTAATTCCCACTCCAATCCTTGCCCTACACTTTGGCTTACTGCCATGTCAGCCCCAGGTTGAAAAGATCCACTTATTGCTTCAGCCATGACTCCTTAGAAAGCTGGGAACAGTCCAGGGTAAAGGTAGAATACTGTGAATTAAAAGTGGAAATCCAGATAAGTTTATGCTAGAAGAAACAAAGTTTTCGTGATGGTATAGACAATGGGGGTTATTTACGAAAGGAAAATCCACTTTGCACTGCAAGTGCACTTGAAAGTGCAGTCGCTCTAAATCTAAGGGGTAGATCTGAAATGAGGTGAAGCTCTGCTGATTTTACCATCCAATCATGTGCTGTTGATGTTTTTTATTTTCCTTGCATGTCCCCCTCAGATCTACAGTGACTTTACTTCCAAGTGCACTTTCAGTGCAAAGTGGATATTCACTTTTATGTTATTTTAGTTAGTGCCACATACCTTCTTATTTTATTTCTACAATGTTAAATATGTTATACTTCCCTGCTCTGTGCAATGATATTGCACAGAGCAGCCCTGGACCTTCTCTTCTGGGGTCCCCCTCCCGATGCTCTCAGCTCCTCCTCTTGTGTGTGTGTGTGTGTGTGCTCCCATAGCAAGCCGCTCATTCCCAAGCCTGGCTGTGTGTGTTCAAAGACATTGAGATTGTGTTTTCTCCACCCATCAACTGTCCCTCCTTCTTAAGCTTCAATAGGCAGAGGGCACAGATGAATATGTGCCATGTCCATGATGCTTTGCTTCGTTCCCACAGCAAAGTTGATCAGTCCCCTTGAAGTAAGCAGCGGAGCGGGCACTGTTTATCTCCCCCCCCCTCCTGTTCACAGAGTCCCTTCTTGCTCCGGACACGACAGCCACTACAGTGGGCATCAGCAGGGCCAGACTTACCATAGGGCTTGACTGGGCTACATCCCATGGGCCCCGCCTGTTTCCGTTTTAAATACTGTATCTCCTTTATGTTTTAACCACTAGGCATCCGCACTATAGCCGAAAGACGGCTACAGCACAGACGCCAATTGCATGGGGGAAGTTCTTGTCCCTTGGACACAGCCAATCACAGATTGTGCTTAATGGCCAATCACAGCGGCCATTTAGCACTTAATCGCAGTGTCCAATGGGAGATGATCTCATATGTAAACATATGAGATAATTTCTCATCGCCGGCTCTCCCTCCTCACACAGAGACCGCATGTGAGGAGGGAGAGCAAACGGCTGCAGCGTCAAGGTAAAAAAAAAATAAAAGGGGGAAAATAAAGTGCTCACAGTGCCACCTGTCATCAGTGCCATGTATAAGTGCCATCTGTCATCAGTGTCATGTGTCATCAGTGCCACTTATTAGTGTCATCTGTCATCAGTGCCACATCAGTGTCACATTTCATCAGTGCCACCTATTAGTGCCACGTATCAGTGCCATCTGTAATTAGTGTCACGTATTAGTGCCATCTGTCATCAGTTCCACATGTCATTGGTGCCACGCGTCAGTGACACATTAGTGCCATCTGTCATCAGTGCCACGTGTCATCAGAGCCATGTATCAGTGCCATGTATCAGTGCCATGTGTCATTGTCCTGGTGTTCCAGGGCCTTCAAAAATGCTGATTCATCTATGAAACAAGTGTATTTTATTGAGGAATTGAATCATTCATTCAAACCCATTTTTTTTTTTTTTTTTTTTTTTTTAATAATTCAGATGAATTTAAAATTTTTAATAGACTTCAGCAATTAACATGAATTATGTAATTTTTTTTCGTTGTTTGTTCAGAATCGTGATCTCTATTTTTATTCTCAGTTTATCCTGAATTGTGTAGCTCGAATACATAGCTTATGTATCATTTTGTTCTATTTGTGACAAGCTACAGCTGCTGACAAGTGACATGGCAAGTGACACGCATATGCTGACAAGTGACGGGGCAAGTGACATGCATCTGCTGACAAGTGATGTGGCAAGTGACAAGCAGCATTTGGTGGGAGGAGACAGTGGTAAGTGACACCCTGCATTTGCTGACAAGTGACGTGGCAAGGGACACACTGCATCCGCTGACACGTGACGTGGCAAGTTGCATCTGGTGGCAGGAGACAGTTGTAAGTGACATGCTGCATCTGCTGACAAGGGACGTGGCAAGTGACACAAAGCGTTTCCCTTCTGAACTACTAAGGTGCTGAGAGGAGGAGTTTCAGAAGGCAGAGTCAATAAAGGAATCACAGCTTGCAGGCAGCAAAGTACCATGGGTTATATAGTCCTTAAAAATTAAAAGTAAACAGCAGAGGATAAGCTGCAAAGCATTCTGGGAATCCAGGAAGTTGTAGAAAGAGACTGTCAGGAGACAGGCAGCACTCCCAACATGAAAGGAGAATTTTTTTCAAGCTTATATTGGATTGTCAAAAAACAAACGTTTGTATTTTTTGTAATGTTTGCTATTGCAATGCTGATGTTATACAATTGAAGTGTATGCTGTTATCATCCTTTAATTTCAAGGGATTTTAGGCTGACCAGGTTGCATCACAGGTCCTCCTCTTCCTAGTTTGGCAGGGGCTGTGGACGGCTTCAACTGTACTTGAAAGGCGGCCGCCTAATTAGAGAGCCGCCTCTGTGAATATCACTCATATATTGATATATGATTGGGCACTTAAACCCCTTCCTGCCCAGACCAATTTTCAGCTTTCAGCGCTGTCACACTTTGAATGACAATTGTGCGGTCATGCTACACTGTACTCAAATTTTTATCATTTTTTTTCACACAAATGGAGCTTTCTTTTGGTTGTATTTAACCACTTCAATACAGGGCTTTTAAACACCCTTCCTTACCAGAGCACTTTTTGCGATTCGGCACTGCGTCACTTTAACTGACAATTGCGCGGTTGTGCGACGTTACAACCAAACAAAATTGACGTCCTTTTTTTCCCACAAATAGAGCTTTCTTTTGGTGGTATTTGATCGCCCCTGCGGTTTTTATTTTTTGCGCTATAAAACAAAAGAAGAGCGACAATTTTGAAAAAAAACACAATATTTTTTGCTATAATAAATATCCAATTTTTTTTAAAAAAAACTATTTTTTTCCTCAGTTTAGGCTGATACGTATTCTTCTACATATTTTTTTTAAAAAAAAAAAAAAAAAAAAAAAAAAAAAAAAATCGCAATAAGCGTATATTGATCGGTTTGCGCAGAAGTTATAGCGTCTACAAAATAGGGGATAGATTTATTGAATTGTTTTTTTTTTTTTTTTTTTTTTTTACTAGTAATGGCGGCGATCTGCGATTTTTTTTTCGTGACTGCGACATTGCGGCGGACACTTCGGACACTTTTGACACATTTTTGGAACCATTCACATTTACACAGCGATCGTTGCTATAAAATTGCAATGATTACTGTGTAAATGTGACTGGCAGGGAAGGGGTTAACACTAGGGGCGCTGTAGGGGTTAATGTGTTCCCTAATAGAAGTGATTCTAACTGTGGGGGGAGGGGACTCAAGTGGAGGAGACCGATCATGTGTTCCTCCGTACTGGGATCACATGATCGGTCTCCTCCTCGCTGACAGGATGTGGAGCTGTGTGTTTACACACACACAGCTCCACGGTCCCGCCCGGTCCCGTTGTTTTAACGCGTGGGTCGCGGGTGCCCGGCGGACATCGCGGCCGCCGGGCACTCGCACCGGGTCCCGAGCGATGGCGCGCGCGCGCCCTCCAGGTGGCCGGGAATGCGAGGACGTCATATGACGCCCACCCAGGATGGTAGATCCACCTTGTGGGCGTCATATGACTATAGCGCGGTATTGAAGCGGTTAATCACCACTGTAGTTTTTATTTTTTGCTAAACAAAAAAAAGACAGAAATAAAAAAAAAAAATGTTTCATAGTTTGTTATAAAATTTTGCAAACGGGTAATTTTTTCTCCTTCATTGATATTCGCTGATGAGGCTGCACTGATGGGCACAGATAAGGCGATACTGATAGGTACTGATAAGCAGCACTGGTAATGATGCACTGTGGGCACTGATAGGTGATGCTGGTGACTCTCCACCATCGGGACCGATGTCCCTCTCACAGCCGCTGGTGATTGGCTTTTTTTCCCCCCTCCTCACGCTACCAGTGTGAGGAGGAAAAATAGCCGATTACCGGCTCTGTTTACATCACATGATCAGCTGTCATTGGCTGACAGCTGATCACTTGGTAAGGGGACGGGATCGACACCTTCCGATCTGTCTCATAGACTCGCTGATCACAGAGCGCGATGCGCGCTCTGCAGGGGGCACGCAGGCTGCTCAAGCACGGGAAGATGTCCAAGGATGATATATTATGGAAACCTGGAATTCTGCTAAATACCTTGAGGAAGGGGGTTGCCAAGTGCCCTGACCTGTTTTATGATATTTCAAAAAAATGCAAAGATCTAAAACTGCATTACTTCATCTCTGTATACTGTTTCTTTAGTGCTCATACATATTAACACATGAATTAAACCCTTTGTCTACCACTTTACATTTATAAACGTCTTAATTTTCAATGGGTTAAAACAAGCTCAGTTTTGTATCTTTTTTTTCAGTCAGTGATTAGCTTTCATGTAAAAGTGATCCAGGGGTGACTTTTAGAGACTCCAAAAAGGTGCTGACATACCACCACAACCCCTCCCCCTGCCCGCAGTAGTTGCATAGAAGGCATTAGGCTGGGTTCACACTTCCTGCACGAAGCGTCTCACAGCAGGGGTCCCGTGCGTCCCTGTTCACCGTTTCAGGTCCGAATTTGGACCTGAAAACGGACCAGAAGACGCACAGGACCCATGTGCAATTCGCACCGGAGCAGCTCCTGAAATGCGAATTCGCAATAGTGTGAACCCAGCCTTAAGGTAAAAAACCTTGAGGCTTTAACCAGTTAAGGATGGCCCTATAGCACATTCACTGCTACAGGGCGGCCCTCCTGTGCAGAATCAAATATATACATATATATACACACACACACACACACACACACACACACACACACTTCTGCAGTTCCACCTGGGGGGGGGGGGGGGGGTGACACCGGGCCACTTCTGATTATTCACAGCAGAAGCAGATCTGCGGGTACTGGGCACTGGATGTGCACCTGCACCCGCCGATCACTGGGCAGAAACACAGAACAGAGCTCTGCATATGTAAACAAGGCAGATCGCTGTTCAGATGGGGGCAAGTGATGGATTTTGTGTTCTTGTAAAGCAGGGAATAAATTCCAACTCTTCCCCTAATAAAAGCAGAACACACATAGTATAGTAAAACACTGGCTAGACACACAGTTAGCCCTTTGATTGCCCCAGCTGTTTAACCCCTTCCCAGCCAGTGTCATTAGTACAGTGACAGTGCATATTTTTTAGCACTGATCACTGGATTAGCGTCACTGGTCCCCGCAGTGTCAAAAGTGTCAGTTAGGTGTCCGATTTTTCCACTGTGATATCGCAGTCCCGCTAGAAGTTGCTGATCTATTCCTATTTTTAAATAAATACAAGTTCCATAAATATATCCCATAGTTTGTAGACGCTATAAAACTTTTGTGCAAACAAATCAATTTACACTTATTGGGATTTTCTTTTTACTAAAAATATGTAACAGAATACATATTGGCCTAAATTGATAAAGAAGTTTGATCTTTTCATTGGATGCGTTTTGTAGAAGAAAGTAAAAAAGGGTAGTTTTTCCTTTATAGAGCTAAAAAACTTAAAACGCAGAGGTGATCAAATACCACCAAAAGAAAGCTCTATTTGTGGGAAAAAATTACATACATTTTTTTGGGCACATCGTTGCACGACCGCACAATTGTCAGCTAAAGTAACGCAGACAATAATGGCCTGGTCTTTGAGGGGGTAAATCTTCCTGAGAGCAAGTGGTTAATGTAAAAGAAGGTATGCAAAGGTCTGAATGTGACACAAAAAACAGGAAGGATACAAAAGAGAGACATACACAGACAGGTACATACAGCCACAGATAGGAACATACACACACGCCGGGTACATGTACGCAGGTGGGTCTAAGAGCCACAGGTAGGTACTACACAGGCAGAGGGGCCAGAGGCAGCCCTGTGTGTGTGAGAAATACACATTGTGTGTGTGTTTTATATATATATATATATATATATATATATATATATATATATATATATATATATATATACACATATACACACACACACACACACATACATACATACATATATATATATATACACACAGGGGAGGGGAGAGACTATAAGCACACAGCAGAGACAAACCCCTGACACAGCACTACAGAGGCCAGTTTCCAGTCAGAGAACACATGTGCACCTAATAATAGGCTCCGTCCTTTCTCCCCTGCGCTTTCAGTCAGAGTGCATCAGTGCAGCACTATAGGCTCCGCCCCTAGCTTCCAGTCAGAGTACAGCACTATGGGCTCCGCCCCTTCCCCCTAGCTTCCAGCCAGAGTGCAGCACTATAGGATCCCCATCAAGTCAGAGCACAGCACCTGTGCAGCACTAGAAGCTCCGCCCCTTCCAAACTGAGTTTTCAGTGAAAACACAGACCCCTTGCTTCCAGGTGCTTCTAATCAGAGAGCACAGAACGTGTGTAGGAATATAGGCTCCGCCTCTTGCTTCCAGATAGCAGAGAGGACTGTTCTGCCCTTATTACCTCGTGTGTAAAGCAGCCATGGCTAATGATGTATTCAGGGATACCAAATGCATGTGTTTAATCTTTTAAGGGAGCTTTCACACTGAAGTGTTTTTCAGGAGCTACAGCGCCTGTGTAGCTCCTGAAAAAAAGCGGGTCCTTTCACTCCGGCTTTCACACTGGAGCGGTGCGCTAGCAGGACAATAAAAAAAGTCCTACTAGCAGCATCTTTGGAGCGGTGTATTCACCGCTCTTATACCGCTCCTACCCATTGAAATCAATGGGATACCATGGTAATACCACTTCAATCACAAGCACTTTCACCCCCTTCCTGCCCAGGCCAATTTTCAGCAATGTAGCACTTTGAATGACCATGCGCCGTCATGAAACACTACCCATATGAATTTTTTTTGATAATTTTCTTGACGGAGACTTTACTTCCTTTTTTAACCACTTCAATACCAGGCACTTAGACACCTTCCTGCCCAAGCCAATTTTCATCTTTCAGC
Organism: Lithobates sylvaticus; assembly: GCA_028564925.1. Lineage (NCBI taxonomy): Eukaryota > Metazoa > Chordata > Amphibia > Anura > Ranidae > Lithobates > Lithobates sylvaticus. Next base: position 497,974,435 of record CM053029.1, read on the forward strand.
GCTGTCGCAATTAGAATGACAATTGCGCGGCCATGCTACACTGTACCCAAAACAAATTTTTTATAATTTTGTTTCCACAAATAGAGCTTTATTTTTGTGGTATTTGATCACCTCTGTGAGTTTTTTTTTTTGTGCAACAAATAAAAAAAGACAGAAAATGTATCAAAAAACAAGTTTTTCTTTGTTTCTGTTAATTTTTTTGTAAATAAGTAAGTTTTCTTCTTCGATGATGGGCACTGATATGGCTGCACTGGCAGGCACTGATTAGGCGGCACTGATGGGCACCGATGAGGTGGCACTGATGAGGTGGTACTGATGGGCACTGATAGGTGGCACTGGTATGCGGCACTGATGGGCACTCATAGGTGGCACTGATGGGCACTCATAGGCGGCACTGATGGGCACTTGTATGCGGCACTGATGTGCACTTGTATGCGGCACTGATGGGCACTTATGGGTGGCACTGATGCATACTTATGGGTGGCACTGATAGGTGGCATGGATGGGGGCACTGATAGGTGGGCACTGATAGGCACTGGTAGGTGGCATTGATGGGTGGCATTGATGGGTGGCACTGATGACACTGATGGGTGGCATTGCTGGGCATCCCTGTTTTGTAATGTAAATATGAGGTGCCAGTCAGTGCCCATTTGAAATAAAAAACTATATTTTTTACTTTCTGCTATAAAACAAATCCAATAAAAACATGTAAAAAATCAAATTTCTTCATCAGTCTAGGCCAATATGTATTCTGCTGCATATTTTTGGTAAAAAAAAAAAAATCCCAATAAGCATACAGTGGTGTGAAAAAGTGTTTGCCCCCTTCCTCATTTCCTGTTCCTTTGCATGTTTGTCACACTTAAGTGTTTCGGAACATCAAACCAATTTAAACAATAGTCAAGGACAACACAAGTAAACACAAAATGCAATTTGTAAATGAAGGTGTTTATTATTAAAGGTGAAAAAAAATCCAAACCATCATGGCCCTGTGTGAAAAAGTGATTGCCCCCTAAACCTAATAACTGGTTGGGCCACCCTTAGCAGCAACAACTGCAACCAAGCGTTTGCGATAACGTGCAATGAGGCTTTTACAGCGTCCTGGAGGAATTTTGGCCCACTCATCTTTGCAGAATTGTCCTAATTCAGTTACATTAGAGGGTTTTCGAGCATGAACGGCCTTTTTAAGGTCATACCACAACATCTCAATAGGATTCAGGTCAGGACTTTGGCTAGGCCACTCCAAAGTCTTCATTTTGTTTTTCTTCAGCCATTCGGTGGTGGACTTGCTGGTGTGTTTAGGATCATTGTCCTGCTGCAGAACCCAAGTTCGTTTCAGCTTGAGTACACGAACAGATGGTCGGACATTCTCCTTCAGGATCTCTTGGTAGACAGCAGAATTCATAGTTCCTTTTATCACGGCAAGTCTTCCAGGTCCTGAAGCAGCAAAACAGCCCCAGACCATCACACTACCACCACCATATTTTACTGTTGGTATAATGTTCTTTTTCTGAAATGCAGTGTTCCTTCTACGCCAGATATACTTGGACACACACCTTCCAAAGAGTTCCACTTTTGTCTCATCGGTCCACAGAATGTTGTCCCAAAAGTCTTGGGGATCATCTCTTGGGGATCATCAAGATGTGTTGTGGAGAAATTGAGACGAGCTTTGATGTTCTTTTTGCTCAGCAGTGGTTTTCTCCTTGGAACTCTGCCATGCAGGCCATTTTTGCCCAGTCTTTTCCTGATGGTGGAGGCATGAACGCTGACCTTAACTGAGGCAAGTGAGGCCTGCAGTTCCTTGGACGTTGTTGTGGGGTCTTTTGTGACCTCTTGGATGAGTCGTCGCTGCACTCTTGGGGTAATTTTGGGCGGCCGGCCACTCCTGGGAAGGTTCACCACTGTTCCATGTCTTCGCCATTTGTGGATAATGGCTCTCACTGTGGTTCGCTGGATTCCCAAAGCTTTGGAAATGGCTTTATAACCCTTTCCAGACTGATAGATCTCAATTACTTTCTTTCTCAATTGTTCCTGAATTTCTTTGGGTCTCGGCATGATGTGTAGCTTTTAAGGATCTTCTGGTGGACCTTACTGTGTCAAGCAGCTCCTATTTAAGTGATGCCTTGATTGTGAACAGGTGTGGCAATAATCAGGCCTGGGTGTGGCTAGAGAAATTGAACTCAGGTGTGGACAACCACAGTTATAGTATGTTTTAACAAGGGGGGCAATCACTTTTTCACACAGGGCCATGATGGTTTGGATTTTTTTTTTTCACCTTTAATAATAAAACACCTTCATTTACAAATTGCATTTTGTGTTTACTTGTGTTGTCCTTGACTATTGTTTAAATTGGTTTGATGTTCCGAAACACTTAAGTGTGACAAACATGCAAAGGAACAGGAAATGAGGAAGGGGGCAAACACTTTTTCACACCACTGTATATTGATTGAGCAACAATTACAGCACCTACAAACTATGGGATAGAATTTTTTTTTTTTTACTAGTAATGGCAGTGATCAGCGATTTATAGCAAGATTGCGATATTGCAGCGGTCAAATTGGACGCTAAGTGACACTTTTTTGGCTACTATTAATACAGTGATCAGTGCTAAACATATGCACTGTCACTGTACTAATGACACTGGCAGGAAAGGGGTTAATCCCTCCTGTCCTTTACAGCCAAGGAAGCTGCTTCTGTTTGAACTGCAACTGCCATGGTGATAAGTTCTGACGCCAGTCATTTGACGGTTTGACTGTAATGTAATTGTTTTTTGAAACTGTTAAATTGATGTGTTTAATTCCGCTTTATGATTTACTGCTGTTCAAGGGGCTCTGAGCTTCAACAAAATGGCGGCCTCCAGCAAAAAGAAACAAGAGAAATGCTGGAGGCAATTTACAGCACACACTAATTGTGCTAGCATATTTATTAATGTGGAATGTATGCATACCGCCCAACTTTTTGAGATGGGAATGAGGGACACCTATCAGAAAAAGTATGCAGGCATAGGACACACCCTTGCCACGCCCCCTTAACCACTTCAACACCGCCCGTCGTCATATGACGCCCACAAGGTGGATCTCCCATCCTGGGTGGGTGTCATATGACGTCCTCGGATTCCCGGCTGCGGCATCGCTCGGGACCCGGTGCGAGTGCCCGGCGGCCGCGATGTCCGCCGGGCACCCGCGATTGCCCGTTAAAACAACGGGACCGGGCGGGAACGTGGAGCTGTGTGTGTAAACACACAGCTCCACGTCCTGTCAGCGGAGAGGAGACCGATCATGTGATCCCAGTACAGAGGAACACATGATCGGTCTTCTCCCCTTGAGTCCCCTCCCCCCACAGTTAGAATCACTTCTATTAGGGAACACATTAACCCCTACAGCGCCCCTAGTGTTAACCCCTTCCCTGCCAGTCACATTTACACAGTAATCAATGCAATTTTATAGCAACGATCGCTGTGTAAATGTGAATGGTTCCAAAAATGTGTCAAAAGTGTCCGAAGTGTCCGCCGCAATGTCGCAGTCACGAAAAAAAAAAATCGCAGATCGCCGCCATTACTAGTAAAAAAAAAAAAAAAAAAAAAAAAATTCAATAAATCTATCCCCTATTTTGTAGACGCTATAACTTTTGCCCAAACTGATCAATATACGCTTATTGCGATTTTTTTTACCAAAAATATGTAGAAGAATACGTATCGGCCTAAACTGAGTAAAAAAATAGTTTTTTTTTTTTAAAAAATGGGATATTTATTATAGCAAACAGTAAAAAATATTGTGTTTTTTTTCAAAATTGTCGCTCTTCTTTTGTTTATAGCGCAAAAAAATAAAAACTGCAGAGGTGATCAAATACCACCAAAAGAAAGCTCTATTTGTGGGAAAAAAAGGACGTCAATTTTGTTTGGGTGTTACGTCGCACGACCGCGCAATTGTTAGTTAAAGCGACGCAGTGCCGAATCGCAAAAAGTGCTCTGGTAAGGAAGGGTAAAAAATGGCCCGGTGCTGAAGCGGTTAAAGGAGAATTATACAAAAAAACAAGATTGGTTAAAACCACAAGTGCTTTTTTTACCACTACTATCCCTTTATATTGGCTTTTGGAATTTACAAATGCAGCAATTTAGAAATCAGATGAAAGGTTTAGTGCCGGAAAAACCCTTTTTTGATAGATAAAAAGTGTATTTTATATACATCTATATAGATCAGACCAAAATGAGGGACAAATAAGGAGGAATGAGGGACAGAGGAACATTGTTCCAAATCAGGGACAGTTCGGAGCTATGTGTATGTACTTTCCTAAAGAACATTATTTTTTATCAAGATGTTATGGGTAAAGTTCCGCTTTAACCACTTGCCACCTGGGACAATGCTGACATTTCTCTCATACATGTAAAATTCTGCATTTGTTATTTGCGCAGAAAGTCTTTAGGAAAATATACACTTTAACCACTTTCAGACCGGACCAATTTGCAGCCAAAGGACCAGGCCCCTTTTTGCGATTCGGCACTGCGTCGCTTTAACTGACAATTGCGCGGTTGTGCGACGTGGCTCCCAAACAAAATTGATGTCCTTTTTTTCCCCACAAATAGAGCTTTCTTTTGGTGGTATTTGATCCCCCCTGCGGTTTTTATTTTTTGCGCTATAAACAAAAAAGTGCGACAATTTTGAAAAAAACGCATTCTTTTTTATTTTTTTCTATACAAAATATCCCCAAAAAATATATAAAAAAATATTTTTATATAAAAAAATTATTTTTCCTCAGTTTAGGTCGAAAACGTATTCTTCTACATATTTTTGTGACTGTGACATTATGGCAGACACATCGGACATTTTTGACACATTTTTGGGACCATTGTCATTTATACAGCAATCAATGCTATTTAAATGCATTGATTCCTGCATAAATGACACTGGCAGTGAAGGAGTTAACCACTAGGGGGTGGGGAGGGGTTAAGTATGCCTAGAGGTGTGTTTCTTACTGTGGGGGGCGTGGCTGTCAGCTAGTGAATGCTGATTTCTGCTCCAATCACAGGGAGCAGAGATCAGCGTCACTAGTTGCTAGGCAGAACGGGGAGATGCTGTTTATTTCCGCATCTCCCTATTCAGCCTTCCCGTGAGACGATCGCGGGTGTCCCCGCGGCGATCGAGTCCGCGGGACCCGCGACCGGCACGGTGGCATCTTAAAGGGGACGTATATATACTCCCTTATGCCTGTCTGTGCCATTCTGTCGACGTATATCCTCGTGCGCCGGTCGGGAAGCGGTTAATGAATTTTAGTGCACACAAACACAATATAATACCCAATACCATAATACCCATTTTTATGGTAAAATATAAAAGATACCTAACATCATGCTTTAAGGCTTGATTCACACCTAATGCATTTTTTGTGCTTTTTGCATTTTGCAGGTTTGCACTACAGCCCATTTAACATGGTTTCCTATGGAACACGTTCTGAAGAGCAAATTTGCAAAATGCAAAAAGCACTAAAAATGCATATGTGTGAATCCAGCCTAAGGTTCACACTGGTGCGATGCATAAACCCTGCGAATCCAGTGCGGATTACCTCATCGCACCTGAATCGCCGGCAGTTCACACTGCCCTATGCGAACCGCTGGGAGTGTCAATACAAGGTTAATGACACCCCCAAATCGGTTCGCAGATCGCAGAACTGTGAATTCGGACAGTAATCGGATCGCAGGGGTGTTCACACCCCTGTCGATTCGATTCTGGTGCTGACAAAAAAAAAGGGCCCTGCACGAGTTTGGTCCGAATGCGATGCAAATTCAGCCATACAGTTTGTATGACTAACTTTTGCATCGCACAGACATCGCATGTGAGCTGCACTGCAATGCAGCGTTTGGCATCGCAGCAGTGTGAACCGCCCCTAAAACTGCACACGCCCATGGACAAACTAGGCAACAGGAGTTCTGGAGCTAGAAAGTGATTGGAGGCTCTAGAGCCGCCTGGATCACTTTTACATTAAAGACCATCGCTTGCCCTAAAGTATGATGCCGGGATTGTGGCTGAAGCTTCCCTCCGAGGATGTATATATACATACAGAAAAAAATGGCAGTATTTCCAGTTCTTTGTGTCTCGTGATATCAGTGCAATGGTTTATCAAGCGCAGAATTTCAGTAAAAAATACACCAAAGAAAGTTTTAGGCACCATTCACATTAGTGCCACCCCAAAGTTGCATGATTTACAGTGCAAATTTGGAGCGTGACTTTGATGCGACTTATGCTGGGATTTTGATCCGACTGTATAGTCTAAGGATATGTCACATCTAAAGTCACACCAAAGTAGAGAAGGCACCTTTTCAAAGTTGCCGTGACTTTAAGTCGCACCAATTTGAACGGGTGCCATTGCAAAGAATAGGGGGCGATTTGTCATGCAACTTTGGAAAGTCACATGACATATCGCACAAGTGTGAATGGAGCCTTAGAGCGTACGAACACAATATGTTACTCAATATTTTGGTAAAATATAAAAGATGAGGCTGCGGCGAATAAATAGCTAACCTGTCAATGCATGCACTCGAGAAACATCAACAAAATTTGGTAGCCTAAATTGTCTATAGTTGATGCCTCAAAAGCCCCAACAGCTCAACAGTTTAGAATTAGCGATTAATAATGGGCCTACGGCAAGAAAAAATGGTTGGATTTCTGTTGAACATGCATGCGATAACGCCATCATGGTATCGATATTTGTCAGCTATTGATCGATAACAACATAAATGGTACATTTTTTGTCAATCGATTACACGATCCGGGGTTACATTTTAACAAGCGCATGTGCTGTAGATTTTTTTCTAACTGTTTTAGATCAATTCCACTACTAATGTTTCGAAAATCAATCGTTTAGGCTGAACAAATCCAACATGATGGTTCGTTTTTTTGCCATAAAACGTTGCATTTCGATAATTGATGGTAGCTTACTAATGATTTGAAAGTCGAACAATCGAGCATATTAAGCGCTTTTTAAACCATTTTCTAACTGTGTATGGCCAGCATTATTCTGGCAAGTGCATCATTTTTTAACGTGTAGAGCAATAAATATTTTTGGTGGAGGGGGGGAGTTTAAGTAGAACTTCTTTTACAGTTTTTTCACTAAAAAAATTTCTCACATAAAGGACAAAAAGTCCCCCTATGTGCTACATTTTTGTGACAGGTTCTTTCTAACAAAATATCAGGTCTTTTAGACCTCTGATGTCTCACCTGTTCTTTCATTAAAGCTAATGGTGAGCAGATCACGCTCCATTAGCGCCTTTCCTCACACAGCAGTAAAGTAAAGTGACAGCAGGACTGGGAAGTGATGTTTTACACTTCGCTTCCAGGTTATTGTTATGCAACTAACATTCGCTGGTCTCCCTCGCCTCCTCATCCCTTTAAACATTATATATTTTTTTTTACCAAAGACTAAAACGAGGTCATTGCACTATTTTATGTCACACGGTATTTGTGCAGCGGTCTTTCAAACGCAATTTTTTTTTTAACACTGTCTCTTAAAACAAAACAAAAAAAGATCACTTTTATTGCTGTCACAAGGAATGTAAACATCCCTTGTGACAGTAATAGGCGGTGACAGTTATTCTTTATGGAGGGATCTTGGGTCTAAAAATATTAAAAACACCAAAAATCTGCATTTTGGAAAACTGAATTTTTTTTCAATCGGCACCATTGGCAGCAGAGTAAACCGGAAGTGACTTTGTGACGTCGCTTCCAGGTTACTACATCAGAGACCTGATTGAAGCCGATGCCAGCTGGTCGCTCGGGACCCCTGGACGGGAGGCCCGGGCGGAGCAGTGGAAGGTGGCGGGAGAGGGGGTCCCCTCTCACTTCTTATGAACGACTGCTGAGCCACATCAGTTGTTATCATGAGAAAGCCAACCGCCAGCTCTAAAGCTGCAAGCTTTACCCCATTACAACCACTTCCTCAAGAACAGGTACGTCAATCCGCGATAAGTGATTCATTATAAAAAAAAAAAAAAATGTACACTATTGCTATACATTTTATTTTATTATTTTATAACTTTTATTGCTGTCACCAAACATCCCTGCGACAGCAATAGGCATGTGACAGGTACTCTTTATGGAGAGACCTGGGGTCTAAAACCCAGACCCCAGATCCCTCCTCTGACCATAAAAGCATTCTAAACACCAAGATCAGTGTTTTTGAATGCTTTACATTTTTTTAGATGCCAAAGCCATTGACAGCTGAGTAAACCGTGATGTCAGATCATCACTTCTAGGTTACCATAGCGGAGAGTTGGTCAAAGCCGATCCTGGCTTTATTCCGCTGTCTGGACAATGCGTCTGCTGGTCGCTCAGGTCTCCCGGTGGCTATAGCTTACAGTGCTGATTGAGCAGGAAAAATTTGACAGGGCAGTTGTACACAAGTCAATTGGTTTTAGCACGTGGGCTGGTGTGAACATAGAAGTATTTCAACTGTTGTATATTTTAGTTGTTTGCTTGGAGTTCCATTTTATCTTATCAAACATGTTTGGTTACTAATTTGCCATAAATTGACTTCATTCGTTGTCCTTAGCTTTGTTATTTCTTTGTGCACCTTTATGTACTGTTTCTGTAGTTTTGACGAGTTCATGTGATTTCACATTTATTTGTAAGAAAAGGTAACACATTAAAAAGTGCACCAGTGAAAACAGATGCATGATCCATTAAACTGTGAATATGACCTCACTTTTGAGTCTTTGCAGTGCATCACCATATTGTTAATGATCCACAGTCTAGTTCTTCAAATGATGTGCTGGAGAACTAAAAACTAAGAACTCATCAGCCACTAATATAGTAGTTAATGAGTTCTTAATGGGTGTCCTATTAGCAGGAGTGAAATTACATATAATGCAATTATGCTTCTGAGTATTGTGGTGGCCCTTTGCCTGAACCACACAGCTATGGGCTTTTCAAAACACAGTAGAAAACAAGGCTTGAGGTGCTTAGTGTAATGGTAGTCCATCTCTACTTACAGAATGATAGAGCATGGATACTTCAGCTTATTACAAAAAAGAAAATGTAAAACGGTGCACAACCTTTTGAAGAGTGAGGGCCATTGGCTTGCATAATTCCTCAATATCTTGCTTTCGTAGGTGCACCCAGCCGGGGATAATGGCCCATATCTGGTGGTACTTCCCTATGGCGACTAGACTTTGAAATCAGGTTTACACACTATTGCGAACATTATTGCACTCAGATATCAAGAGCAACCCATGTGAAGCCCTCCTTTTTAATCCTATCGAACGCAAACTGGCAACACACCTCTTTCTTGCAACTAAGCTTACTATAGTGAGGGACTGGAAAAGCTTTGAAGCAGGTAAACATTGCATGAAAGTTGTTATGGTCAATGTGAAATTAACATCTATGCTGTCTGATTCCCATGACCAACTTCTGCACGTTTGGCAGCCCTGGATATCCTATGCTCATCCTTCGTGCTTTGACTATACGTTACTGACATTATGACATTTTTTAGGTGCATTGTCCTCCTAGACCACTCCTATTCTTCTTTTCTTTTCTCCTTCCTCTTTAACCTTTCTCACTTTCTTCTCTTTTTATTTTTCTGCCTGTACAGGTATACAGAAAAATATAGGACGAAGAGTACCTCCCTTTAACCCCTCCTACATATCCTGGGAGGTATTCTTTATCCTATATATTTCTGTATACCTCAGTCGACTGACATCCTTCTGGTTCAATGACTGAGATAATGCTGTAGATCAGAGGCCTTCCCTGTGGTCCCTGAGGTCCGGCATTCTTCATTCTTTCTTTTTGTTTTTTGTTACTACCGATAACTATGTTCTACCTTTTAGGAACATTTGAACATCACACATATAATAAGGATCGGTTTAATTATTCCATATTTTACTTATTGTAACTTTCTTTTATCCTACTGTATTTTGAAGCTATTCTACAAGTTATGTTGTGCACTCTGGATAATTGTCACAGTCAGTTGGCTCTGTAATCCTTTACATTCTGTCAATAAAACCTTTGGAAAAGAGACGAGTGAGGGCCACTTAAGCAACTTGGTTGCGGGTCGCGACCAAATTGAGCAGAGCAGACACAGCCTGCTCTACTCTATGGGCCCTCCAATCTGGTCCGCCCAGACAGAAGAGGACGGATCTGCTGTTTTTTTTTTAGCAGATCAGATTGGAGGTAGGCGGGTGTAAACGGACACAAGCCTGTTTACTTTAACCACCCCATAGAGGTGAATGTAGGGTCTGATTGGAACGGCTTGAAATATGAACAGGCGGAACCAATCCGACCAATCGCGTGAAAGGGGGATAAGGTTGCTTTCACACTGATGCACTGTGGCTTACCCGCACCACGGGTTCAGGGCAGTGCACCTGTGGCTTTTCTGCGGGATTGCTGCACTTTGCCATAGACTTCTATTATATCCTGCAGGTGTGGTACACTTTCTAAAAGGGCACCAAAACTCCTGCATTCAGGAGTTTTGTGCTTTCAAATAGCAAACCAAACCCACAGGTAATAACAGAAGTCTATGGCTCAGTGCAGGTAATCCACAGGTGCACTGCGCTGCACCTGCGGACCAGTTTGAGAGCAGCCCAGTAACCACTGCAGAACAGATGTGCCCATATATACAATGTCATTTTAGTAATAATAATAATAACCTTTAATAACAGTCTTCATTTTAGGAATCCTCTTTCAGGTATTGCTGGCCGTTGCTGTCCCAGGTGGAATACATTTGTCATCACTCCTTCTATGACAGGAGCCAGCACTATACAGGAAGCATCAGCTTATGCGGTTCCTCATACCCCCCCCCCACCCCCGCAGCAGCCGCATACTTCCTCTACTGCTGGCTCCATTCACAACACTGATGCTCTGAAATGACGGGTTGGCCACCGGTTGGGCACCCTTGATGTAAAAGGTTCTCTGAATACATAGTACACAATGTATTGGACCACAGTCTGGGCTTTTCCTAAAGCATATCTAAACCCAAGAACATATATATAATTAGGTTGTTACCAGCTCATTTATGGCAGAATTAATTTATGTAGCACTTACCCCCAAAGGAGCTGCTGGTATTTGATTGGGCTTACCGTTCCTTCACTGTTCCACCTTCTCCATCATAGGGGTCCCATTAAAGATTTATTTTATAAATTTTAGCTCCGACACATAGTCTATTTTTCCAATGCTTTATTTAAGAAAAGACATTCCAATAGAGGGATGGAGGGTTATGGGGAATTCAGGTACCTTCTCAATTGCAAGTCAGGGATACTTTCTTTGATCCAGAGGATAACAGCTCCACAACTGGATTCCGCACCCACCGGATAGGCCTCTCTCACTGACCTAGCAGCCGATGCGATGCGAGGTCATAGTCTCTGCCACAGACTTTAAGATTCAGTAAAACTGTTACACAATCCTCTGCCACAGGATTGGGTAATTCGCGACTTTTGCAATATCAAGGCTTAATCACATAGTACCAGTTTCCTTTGTTGCGAATCAACAGTACTGTGTGGTGGGTGACCCGGGATGCATCCTCCAACTGAGTCTCCAGGCTCTTCTAGAGGCACCGGCCTTGTTGCTCAGTCCTCTCTCTGAAAAGTCCCCCCCCCCTGGATCCTCCAGTCGATTGGCTTCTTCCCGCAGGCAAGATAGCGCAGGACCACCCCTGGATCGGTAGGCCCCAAGACTTTTGGGCCTCCCTCTTCAGTAACGACGCCTCGGGCCAGCCGGCCCGAGACAACTTAGCGGGAAGCAATACACCTTAGGCTAGGAGGGCCATCAGGTCGGAACCACCCCCGGTCACGGGGTCTGTCCCTTAAAGCGGTGTTCTGGTCGAAATGATACTTTTTAAATAAAAATACCCCTATAATACACAAGCCTAATGTATTCTAGTAAAGTTAGTCTGTAAACTACGGTCCGTTTTGTTCGTTTATAGCAGTAGTTTGTTATTTTATAAACTTACAGCAGGCCGTGGCCATCTTAAGTGTGGGCATCTGAAGCCAGACTGTATTTCTTCCTGGATCTCATCCTTGCAGATCTCGCACATGCTCAGTGCAGCACAAGCAGTAGGGTAATAGGTTTCAGGTCAGGTTTCCATAGCAATGGCAGTGTCAGAGGAAGTTCCCGCCATGGCCAGGGAGGAGGAAGTGAAAAATGAATACAGCAGATATACAGTAGGTGCTGAGAAAAAAAAAAATATCCAATTCGTTTAGAGTGCACACTTTGGTGAGGAATGCTGAAGAGTTGTAAAAGTGGGTGGAACTCCACTTTAAGTACCCTCTCCCAGAAAGCACAGCGGGCAGACCACACCCACTGACTGTTTCTGGGCAAAGAGGCACTCAATACACCCAGCTTGTTGCAATTTCCAACCTTGGCCGAGTAATAGGGCGCCACCCCTAGGCCAAAGAGAAAACCACACAACCAGCCAAACTGAAACAGAACCAGAATTTACAACAGTATAAATCTGAGCTATACTACAGCTTCAGACAAACTAAATTTCTATTTATAGCGTCTGTTATTGAAAATACCAGCGCTACATTTATTTTTTTGCATTTACTAAACAAAATATAACAAAACACTTAATTTTTTTCTTATTTGGTCTGATAAATATTAAATTATTGTCTACATACCCTGTAAATATTGCTGGATTGTGTAGTGGGTGTTTGCTAATATTACTGAGGACAGGAATTCTCCTAACATCGTCCGAGTATTCCAATAGTTTTATTTTTTTAAGTGCATGCTTTTAAATGGATGTTTGTATCTGCTTGTTTTAGAACATTTAATGTGGAGTTAAACTCAAAAAGTGAATATTTACTATCTAATAAGGACATACTGTATTATGCTAGCAGTACCCTGAGAAATCTGCCTTTTGTGTTGAATTTCAGCTGGAAAATAGCAGTGCACGTTGTGTGCCTTGAGACTTATAGCTGTATATGTGCAGTGTGAGATCAAGGAAGGCACTACTGTCTTTGACTAGTCCCGTTATTTGGAATGAGATTTGATGATGTTACTGTTTTGCTGCTCACTGTTCTCCTAGCTGGAGAAGAATCTGTACCTGAGGATCTGCGGTGCTCTGACATCAGAAAGCTAAACCTTTTCCTTCTGCCAAGATATTCGCTTCCTCACAAAGCCACAATGCAGAAGAAGGCATGATACGTTGGTCAGCTTCTAGTCCTTTGCCTACTGCTTTCCTTTTTTGAGCTCAATACTTTTGGTACTCTTTAACCACTTTCAGACCGGACCAATTTGCAGCCAAAGGACCAGGCCCCTTTTTGCGATTCGGCACTGCGTCGCTTTAACTGACAATTGCGCGGTCGTGCGACGTGGCTCCCAAACAAAATTGACGTCCTTTTTTTCCCACAAATAGAGCTTTCTTTTGGTGGTATTTGATCGCCCCTGCGGTTTTTATTTTTTGCGCTATAAACAAAAATAGAGCGACAATTTTGAAAAAAATGCATTATTTTTTATTTTTTGCTATAATAAATATCCCAAAAAATATATAAAAAAACATTTTTTTTCCTCAGTTTAGGCCGATACGTATTCTTCTACATATTTTTGGTAAAAAAAATCGCAATAAGCGATTATTGATCGGTTTGCGCAGAAGTTATAGCGTTTACAAGATAGGGGATAGTTTTATAGCATTTTTATTAATATTTTTTTTTTTATTATTAATGGCGGAGATCTGCGATTTTTTTTGTGACTGCGACATTATGGCGGACACATCGGACATTTTTGACACATTTTTGGGACCATTGTCATTTTTACAGCAATTAATGCATTTAAATGCATTGATTTCTGTATAAATGACACTAGCAGTTTAGGGGTTAACCACAAGGTGGCAGTGTAGGGGTTAAGTAGGCCTAGGGGTGTGTTTTTTACTGGGGGGGGCGTGGCTGTCAGCTAGTGAATGCTGATCTCTGCTCCAATCACAGGGAGCAGAGATCGACGTCACTAGTTGCTAGGCAGAACAGGGAGATGCTGTTTATCTCGGCATCTCCCCGTTCAGCCGCTCCGTGAGACGATCGCGGGAGTCCCCGCGGCGATCGAGTCCACGGGGACCGCGGCCGGACTCACGGGGGTCCCGACCGGCGCGGGAGCGCGCCGCTCCCGGCGCGCTCCCGATGGCACGGACAGGCGAAAGGAGGGACGTATATATACGCCCTCCTGCCTGTACGTGCCATTCTGTCGACGTATATCGTCGTGCGCCGGTCGGCATGTGGTTAATACATGAAAATGATTCCCAGAGCACTATGGGTTATCTAAAGTGACAACACAGCATTATCAGCCAGCTTCATCGCTGGCTTTGAACTGAGCTGTACAGTAAGGGATGAGTCAGGCAATCTCTGAAAGATTTTTGAAAAGTGTTATGTGCTACAAAATATTAAAGTGTCACTAAGGCTGCGTTCACACATGATCGCAGGTGGAATCGCTGCGATTCCGCCATGTGATTTCAAACAGCTTGAAAATGCGAGATGCGTTTGTGATGCCATCCCTTCGAATGGCACCCCAATCGCGCTGCGATTTATCCACAAATGTCGTGCGGTAAATCGCGCTGCAATCGCAAAGCATGACACGTGTCACTCAAGAAGGAGCTTCTTTAGGGCGGCAGCTTCACGCGTTGCGATTTGGCACGATTGCAGTGAGATTTACTGCGGGACAATCATGGCAAAATCGCTGCGTGAATGGGGTGCCATTAGAAGTAATGGAATTGCAATTGGTTCCTGCTTTTTGCAGCTATTTGAAATCGCGGAGGCGGAATCGCAGGGCATAATCGTGGAGATTCCGTCCACAATCATGTGTGCATGCAGCCTGAAGGCATATTTTTTTAGCTTTAAAAAGAACGGAGGGAGATTAGAACTCAGGTTTCAATGCTGTATGTGCCCCAGTTAGGGAGATTCACCGGTTGCCAGGGTTTTTCACTTATCCACCCATATTCCCGTTTGCTCGTTACTCAATAAACAGTCCAGGGGTAAGGTTTTGATATTTATTTGGAACTTGGATGGAGATGCAGAACTTTTTTCAGGGGGGGGGGGGCATCATTTTGGGGTCACCCATGCACCGCCCCTTTTTTGACAATGTCATTATCACATTATCATGGTCAGAGACTGCAGACGTAGTACAGTCCCTAGGATAAGTAATGGATAATGGCCAACAGGCCCTCTTACCAGACCCAGAGAAACTACGGCAGTGATCCCTCCGGCTGGACGATCGCTCACTCTGGGTTCCCCGGGGGGCGACTCTGGTCAATAGTGTAGCACGTCTGTACCCTGGTAGTGGCTCAGCTATATACTCTCTAGCATGCCCTTGACTGACACCCATCCACCCATCCACCCATCTATTCAACAGACTTTTTTCCCAAAAATCCGGCGGACTAAAGTTTTAAGTTTTGTTTTAAAATTATCCGCTGGACTTGGCAGTCCGGCGGACAATCCCGCCAATAGTAGGCTAGTCCGCCGGACTTTTGAAATGAACAGACTTGTCGCTCATCGGAAAGTCCGTTCATTTAGCACGTGACTTCAGGTACGTAGCTAGCGTAGGCAGTAAATGCCGGCGCGCTAGCTCCGTCACCTGGCATGGATTTAAAGGGACTCCCCACGCCGAAAAACGGCGTGGGGGTCCCCCCCAAATCCATCTCAGACCCTTATCCGAGCACGCAGCCCGGCAGGCCAGGAAAGGGGTGGGGACGAGCGAGCCCCCCCCCCTCCTGAGCCGTACCAGGCCGCGTGCCCTCAACATGGGGGGTGCCCTGGGGAAAGGGGGGCCGTGCGGCCTCCCCACCCCAAATCACCTTGTCCCCATGTTGATGAGGACAAGGGCCTCTTCCCGACAACCCTGGCCATTGGTTGTCGGGGTCTGCGGGCGGGGGGCTTATCGGAATCTGGGAGCCCCTTTTATAAGGGGGCCCCCAGATCCCGGCCCCCCACCCTATGTGAATGAGTATGGGGTACGATGTACCCCTACCCATTCACCTAAGGTGTAAAATGTAAAGTAAAAAAACACACACTTTTGAAAAAATATTTTATTGCACTGCTCCGGGGGTCTTCTTCCGTCTTGGGGGTCTTCTCGCCGGACTCCTCCGCCATTTACCTAGCTCTTTTACCGAGCGGAGAAGTCCGGCTACCTTCTTCGTCGTCGCCGCCTTCATCTGGGGGTCTTGATCCGCCTTCGGGGGTCTTCCGGGGTCTTCCGGGGTCTCTTCTGTTCTTGCCGCTGTCGTCGCTTTCTGAAGGCGGATCGAGACCCCCAGACGACGACGGCGGCGACGACGACGAAGAAGGTAGCCGGACTTCTCCGCTCGGCGAGAAGACCCCCAAGACGGAAGAAGACCCCCGGAGCAGTGCAATAAAATATTTTTTTCAAAAGTGTGTTTTTTACTTTACATTTTACACCTTAGGTGTATGGGTAGGGGTACATCGTACCCCATACTCATTCACATAGGGTGGGGGGCCGAGATCTGGGGGCCCCCTTATAAAAGGGGGCTCCCAGATTCCGATAAGCCCCCCGCCCGCAGACCCCGACAACCAATGGCCAGGGTTGTCGGGAAGAGGCCCTTGTCCTCATCAACATGGGGACAAGGTGCTTTGGGGTGGGGGGGCCGCACGGCCCCCCTTTCCCCAGGGCACCCCCCATGTTGAGGGCACGCGGCCTGGTACGGATCAGGAGGGGGGGGCGCTCGCTCGTCCCCACCCCTTTCCTGGCCTGCCGGGCTGCGTGCTCGGATAAGGGTCTGAGATGGATTTGGGGGGGACCCCCACGCCGTTTTTTCGGCGTGGGAAGTCCCTTTAAATCCATGCCAGGTGACGGAGCTAGCGCGCCGGCATTTACTGCCTACGCTAGCTACGTACCTGAAGTTACGTTCTAAATGAACGCACTGCTCCGTGTGTGGGCAAGTCCGTTCATTTTCAAAAGTCCCGCGGACTTTTTCCCGCGGATTGTCCGCCGGAGAAGTCCAGGCGTGTGTGGGCAAGTCACACGCTCGGAAAGTCCGGTGAAGCCCCGCTGGAAAGTCCGGCGGATTGTCCGCCAGACTAGGTCCGGCGGGCAAAGTCCCTTCGTGTGTACGCGGCATAAGTTTTACCTGACCATCTTCCTGGTAAGCAGAAAGACCCAAAAACTATACTCTCTTCTAGCACCTACCTAGGAGGGTGCTACACTCAAAAAGACTTAAGGCTGCAATTGGTGCCAAAAGGTGCTTCAACAAAGTATTGAGCAAAGGCTAATGCCGCGTACACACGATCAGAATTCTCGTCGGAAAAAACTCTGACGGTTTTTCCGATGGAATTCCGCTCAAGCTGTGTTGCCTACACGATCACACCAAATTCCGACGGTCAATAACACAGCAGCATAAAACACGTTCGACAGCACTATAAAAGGGAAGTTTAATGCTTCCGAGCATGCGTTGAATTGTTTCCGAACATGCGTCGAAATTTTGCGTGTCGGAATTGCATACACACGATCGGAAAATCCGATAGAAAGGTTTTCCGTCGGAAAAATTGAGAACAGGTTCTCAATTCAAAGTCCGTCGGAAATTCCGACAGAAAAAGACCGTTGGGCATACACACGGTCGGAAAATCCGATGAAAAGCTCCCATCGGACTGTTTCCATCGGAAATTCCGACCGTGTGTACGCCGCATAAGAATACTTTTGTACATGTGATTTGTTTCGTTTTTTTATTTTTAATAAATTTGCAAAGATTTCAAACAAACTTCTATCATGTTGTCATTATGGGATATTGTTTGTAGAATTTTGAAGAAAATAATGAATTTAATCCATTTTGGAATAAGGCTATAACATAACAAAATGTGTAAAAAGTGAAGCGCTGTGAATACTTTCCGAATGCACTGTATGTCTAAAAACTAGGATAAACTCAGCACCAGGATGGGGGGGAAAACAGGCACACACCCTGGGTGCAGATTTTCTTGACCAGTGTAGCCTAAATGTCCCCATTTTTATGCCAATACCAGCATGGCCAAAATACCCCAACCTTATAACCCCCCTTTTATACCTTGCTCTTGGAGTAAAATGGCCACGACAGCCTTTATTAACCAATTAAATACACTCCAACCAAAATATAAATACATATAAATAATATATATAAATATAAATAACCATAACCATAAACATCACAAGATATAACTGTACAACCCAGTCTGGTGATCTCTGACGGTGAACAAACTTGTTGCAAGCAACAAGGTCACTGCGGTATTAACCTTTTACCAGGCCTCCAAATGAGAACTCTCGGAGACAACCATCCGTCAGTGAACAAACCAGTATTCCCTCCAACGTTCAGGAATACCCAGGAGGGGCAGTTACACTATGAGCCCCCCACCCATTTACGATCACCTCTGATACACCGTCACCGTCAAAGACCACTAAAACACCGCCCATTTTCGGATCCAAAACGCTGTCATGACTCCTTTCCACGATACCTGAAATACAAAAACGAAAGCAGGAACACCCAAAACCAAAACATACAAATTTAGGGAGGGAGGGTGGGAAAAACTGCCTCCTCTGTTGGTCACACTCCTGAAAGTGATCACATGCCTCCACCCATCCCCTTTATATCAGACCTCCCCTTCCTTCCAAAAATTACCACACAGCCAACCCCTTCCTGTTCATTCTCTTTTCAGTTACCAGTTAACCCTTTGTAGCCCTTAGTCACCACTGTCATGCCCGGCCCTGCATTCCATTCCCTGCAGTCATACATTCCGTGCCTCACTTGACCAGTGTAGCCTAAATGTCCCCATTTTTATGCCAATACCAGCATGGCCAAAATACCCCAACCTTATAACCCCCCTTTTATAAAGGATGAGACCACACCTTGCTCTTGGAGTAAAATGGCCAAGACAGCCTTTATTAACCAATTAAATACACTCCAACCAAAATATAAATATATATAAATAATATATATATATAAATATAAATAACCATAACCATAAACATAAACATCACAAGATATAACTGTACAACCCAGTCTGGTGATCTCTGACGGTGAACAAACTTGTTGCAAGCAACAAGGTCATTGCGGTACAAATTAACCTTTTACCAGGCCTCCAAATGAGAACTCTCGGAGACAACCATCCGTCAGTGAACAAACCAGTATTCCCTCCAACGTTCAGGAATACCCAGGAGGGGCAGTTACACTATGAGCCCCCCACCCATTTACGATCACCTCTGATACACCGTCACCGTCAAAGACCACCAAAACACCGCCACAGCCTGAAAGGGGGACTACCTCTACCTTGAGGGCCACCCCACCCTAAAGCCCCATACACACGCGCGGATTATCCGAGGACCAGGTCCGTCAGACCATGTCCGTCATACTTTGTCTGATGTTGGTTTTGCGTACACGCGGTCGGACAAAGTTGTCGGAAAATCCGATCATTCTGAACGTGGTGACGTTTGTTGCCTACGACGGGACTACGTAGAGGCTAGTAGCCAATAGCTTTGGTCTTGTAATGTGATCTGAGCATGCGTAGCACTTTGTCCGGTCGGACTACCATACACACGATCGGATTTGGTGTGATCGGACCGTGTTGTCGGAAAATCTATCCAGCAGGAGATAGGACTTTGTCCGTCGGACAATACGACGTACACTGTCCGATGGTGCATACACACGGTCTGATTTTTCAACAACATTGTCCGATCGGACAGAATCCATGCGAAAATCCGACCGTGTGTATGGGGCTTAAGAGCTGTTCGTATCCCCTCCTGAAGACCCATGGACCACAGATCAATTCCAACATCAGTGAGGTGAACACCATCGCGCCTCAAATAGAGACCAATGTTGATCTCCAACTTCCGGTGCCTAATAACAATCCCACCATTCCTGACCACAAACCTCCCAATCACCTTATTAACACGTATCCTTGTTTTGTTAATGCTGACCACTGACCTTGCCCATCTCCACACTGTCCTGGCCACAATGTCGGACCAAACCAATATGGTGTTCGGGAAACGTGCCCGCAGCTGCATAAAGTCCTCCTTTATGTCTGCAAGTATGTCCCTGACCTTGCGTAAGCCCAAATCATTCCCCCCCGCATGGATAACCAAAACATCCGGGGGCCTATCCCTGAAAGCAAACCTCTCCACCTCCCGCTTAACTCTTTCCCACTTCAAACCCGGGAAGCCCAACCATCTAATATCAGCCTCCCGCCTGGAAATACCCAGCTGTCTGCCGTTCGGTCTTGCATCTCCTCTCCTGGCCCCCCAACACACATAGGAGTGCCCTAAGATCCAGACAAGGCGTGGATAACCTGCATCTGGAATGAGAAATAACAACATAACTGGCATCCGTACAACAGTAACCATCATAAATACGGCGCCCCAAAAACCCTGGTAACCTCCAACCTTAGCATAAGAATGCCCCTTCTCCTTTTTTTTTTTTTTTTTTTAAACCGCCGCCAACTGCGGCCTGACATAAGTACGAAACCTCCTCGACTCCCATCTCCCAATTCTCCGTACTGCCTGCTCGTCCAACCCGCACCTGGCAGCCTCCGTGGCTGCCCCAATGCGGAAGGAATGCGACGCAAACTCCCATTTGTTCAGGCCAATGGCCTCCAAGCATTTTCTAAACACTGCAACAAATTGGAACCTAGAAAGGTATGACCCATCTGCATGAACCAAGAAGGGGCCCTCTTCCCTGCCCCTTACCTTTCCGCATTGCCCCACCGCTGCCACTGGCACACACTAGAACCCGGCAACTCAAACAAGGTCACCATTTTTCCCCTGCCTTGTTGATCCGTTTTTGACCTTCGCAGCAAAATACTCACCCGATCCTTCTTCCATTGCACATCCTGCTGCAACAACCCACCCGCCACTGTCCTGGCGGGGCTGACCAGTTCCCCAACCCTAAACGCCCCATAAAAGGCCAAAGAAAACGCAGCCTTAAACAGCAAAGTCTCGTAATCGGTGATACAAACCAAACGCAGCTGCGCACATATCGCCTGAAGATTGGCGAACGTCACCGGACGCCTGTTGTCCCTTCTCTTATGTTGCCTGCGATACCCCCGCAAAGCCTGCCTAACCCAAAAATCTTTTGTCCAGTCCTCCTCCCCTTGCAATTTGAAAAGAAATGCCAAACCTGCCAATTTCTTGTCAATCGCCGATGCCGATAAACCCTTTTCCATGCCCAAATAAAACCAGTACAGAACCAGCAGGCGTGTGTCAGAGCCCCGTCCACTTACCCCGGATACCCTTATTAGCTCCCACCAATCCTTCCAAACCTTGGAGTACGCCCCCCATGTGGCCTCGCTCACTGACCGGCGTATCCAGCCTGCGACGACTCCAAGGGCAGCTCCCACATCCATGCCGGGCAGCGGGTCCCTGTCTCCACGGCTCCCGGTGCCAACTCCCTGAACTTCTCCCACTGAAAACGAGATAGGGCATCCGCCAGTGAGTTCTCCACCCCAGGTATATGTACAGCATAAATAAAGATATTCAACTGTAAGCACCGAAAAACCAACTGTCGCAACAGGCGAATGACAGGGGGAGAAGAGGCCGACATTTTGTTGACCACCTGCACCACCCCCATGTTATCACAGTTTATACGCAATTTCAGGTTCCGAAACTCCTCCCCCCACAATTCCAGCGACACGACGACTGGGAACAGCTCAAGCAGCACTAAGTTCCCCAGCAGCCCCGCTGTATCCCATGCCTGCGGCCAACGCTCTGCACTCCACTTGCCCTTAAAATATGCCCCGTAGCCCGTTGAGCCTGCTGCATCAGTGGCCAAGTCCACATCAAAATTGCTCACCGGGCCCGCCATCCACATAGCCCGACCGTTATAACTGGATAGAAAATCATGCCATACCCGCAAATTCTCCCTGTGTTCCCGATTCAAACGAATGAAGTGGGTCGGAACATTTACCCCCGCCGTAGCTGCCGACAGCCTTCGGCAAAACACCCTCCCCATCGGGATGATTCTACAGGCAAAGTTAAGTTTTCCCAACAAGGATTGCAGCGTACGCAACTGAACCTTCTGCCTTCCCTGTATCTCCCTGATCTCCCTCTGCAAGTCGTCCAACTTATCCCTGGGCAACCGACATTCCATTGCTTTGGAATCAATGACGATTCCCAAGAAACTCAGCTCCTCAGTCGGGCCCTCTGTTTTATCCGCCGCCAGGGGAACCCCGAACCTGCCTGCGATGTGCTGCAACGTTGACAAGATAATCGCACACACAGCGGAGGCAGGTGGGCCCACGCACAGAAAGTCGTCCAAGTAGTGGATGACTGACTCCAGGCCCGACACATCCCTCACCACCCATTCCAAAAAGGAACTAAATGTCTCAAAGAATGCACATGATATAGAGCAACCCATGGGCAGGCACATGTCTACGTAAAACTGATCCCGCCAGTGACACCCCAACAGCCTAAAGCTGTCTGGGTGCACCGGCAGCAACCTGAACGCCGATTCCACGTCTGCCTTCGCCATAAGTGCCCCTTGCCCATATTTCCTCACCCAACGAACCGCTGCGTCAAAGGACGTGTACGACACTGTGCATGCATCCGGTTCAATGAAATCATTGACCGACCCCCCTTTGGGAAAAGACAAGTGATGAATTAGGCGGAATTTGCCCGCCTCCTTCTTGGGAACCACCCCCAACGGAGAGACAACCAAATCCGGACACGGTTTGTGCGGGAATGGACCCCCCATCCGCCCCATGGCCACCTCTTTTCCCAGCTTTTCGTCCACCACCCCTGGGTGTAACAACGCAGACTTCAAGTTTCTTGCCACTGGCGGTATTACTGCCAACGAACAAGGAATCCGAAACCCGTCCCTAAACCCCCGCGCCAGCAACAGAGCTGCCGCCCTGTCCGGATACTTACTTAGAAAAGGAAGCATCCTTTCCACCATCACCGGCGTCCTCCCTCTTGTGACTAGCGTCGCCAGTTCGCTTACCTCTCTTAACCACTTCAGCCCCGGACCATTTGGCAGCCAAAGGACCAGAGGTCTTTTTTCAATTTCGCACTGCACTACTTTAACTGGTAATTGCGCGGTCATGCAATTTGTAACCAAACGAAATTTGCGTCCTTTTCTTCCCCCACATCCTGAACATTCATGCTTGAACTTGCATGTACCTCCATACGTATATTTATTGGTTTGCGCAAAAGTTTATAGCGTCTACAAACTAGAGTACATTTTCTTTTAATTTTAATTTATGACTGCCTATTTCATTTCTTGAGGTGCTAAAATGGCAGAGAAGTACACCCCCCCAAATGACCCCATTTTGGAAAGTAGACAAGCTATTTGCTGAGAGGCATGTTGAGCCCATTGAATATTTTTTTTTTTAGTCCCAAGTGATTGGGATTTTTTTTTTTCAAAAAGTCACTAAATGATATATTGCTCACACATGCCATAGTTATATGTGGAGATGCACCCCAAAATACATTTTGCTGAGTATGGGATACCACATGTGTGGGACTTTTTGGGAGCCTAGCCGCGCACGGGGCCCGCCTTCAGGGCTGAAATCTTTGATTTCACTCCTCACTACCTATCACAGAAGGCCATAAAATGCCAAAATAGCATGACCCCATTTTGGAAAGTAGACACCCCAAGCTATTTGCTGAGAGGCATGTTGAGTACATGGAATATTTTATATTTTGCCACAAGTTGCGGGAATATTACAAACTTTTTTTTTTTTGCCACCTCCCACATCATGGGCATATGTGGAATTACACCCCAAAATACATTCTGCTGCTTCTCCTGAGTACCACATGTGTGGGACTTTTTGGGAGCCTATCCGCATACGGGACCCCGAAAACCAAGCACCGCCTTCAGGATTTCTAAGGGCATAAATTTTTGATTTCACTCCTCACTACCTCACTACCTATCACAGTTTTGAAGGCCATAAAATGCCAAGATGGCACAAAACCCCCCCAAATGGAAAGTAGACACCCCAAGCTATTTGTTGAGCCCATTGAATATTTTTTTTTTAGTCCCAAGTGATTGAATAAAGACAAAAAAAAAAAAAAAAAAATTTATTCAAAAAGTTGTCACTAAATGATATATTGCTCACACATGCCATGGTTATATGTATAATTGCACCCCAAAATACATTTTGCCACTTCTCCTGAGTACGGGGATACCACATGTGTGGGACTTTTTGGGAGCCTAGCCGCGCACGGGGCCACGAAACCCAATCAACGCCTTCAGGGTTTCTAAGGGTGCAAATCTTTGATTTCACTCCTCACTACCTATCACAGTTTCGAAGGCCATAAAATGCCAAAATTGCACAAAACCCCCCAAAATGACCCCATTTTTGGAAAGTAGACACCCCAAGCTATTTGCTGAGAGGCATGTTGAGTACATGGAATATTTTATATTTTGCCACAAGTTGCGGGAATATTACAAACTTTTTTTTTTTTGCCCAAAGTTGTCACTAAATGATATATTGCCCACACATGCCATGGGCTTGGATTTTGGGGTCCCGTACGCGGCTGGCTCCCAAAAAGTCCCACACATGTGTGAGCAATATATCATATTAGTGACAACTTTTTGTAAAAAAAAAATATTATTTTTTTTTTTTTCATTATTCAATCTCTTGGGCTCAACATTGCTCTCAGCAAATAGCTTGGGGTGTCTACTTTCAAAATGGGGTCATTTGGGGGGGGTTTGAACTGTCCTGGCATTTTATGCACAACATTTAGAAGCCTATGTCACACGTCACCCACTCTTCTAACCACTTGAAGATAAAGCCCTTTCTGACACTTTTTGTTTACATGAAAACATATTTTTTTTTTTGCAAGAAAAATTACGTTGAACCCCCAAACACTATATATATTGTTAAAGCAAAGGCCCTACAGATTAAAATGGTGGGTGTTGCATTTTTTTTTCCACACAGTATTTGCGCAGCGATTTTTCAAACGCATTTTTTGTGGAAAAAAATACACTTTTTTTATTTTAATGCACTTAAACACACTATATTGCTCAAAATTTTTGATGAAATAAAAAATATGATCTTAGGCCGAGTACATGGATACCAAACACGACATGCTTTAAAATTGCGCACAAACACACAGTGGCGACAAACTACATACATTTTTAAAAGCCTTTAAAAGCCTTTACAGGTTACCACATTAGATTCACGGAGGAGGTCTACTGCTAAAATTACTGCCTCGATCTGACCTTCGCGGTGATACCTCACATGCATGGTGCAATTGCTGTTTACATATGACGCCAGACCGACGCTTGTGTTCGCCTTTGCGCAAGAAAAGGGGGGGCAGGGGTGCTTTTTTTTTTTTTTTTTTAGTTTTTCTTTATTTATATTCTTTATTTAGCTTTTTTATTTTATTTTTAAACTGTTCCTTCCATTTTTTTTTCTTAGTTGTCATTTTTATTGTTATCGCAGTGACAGGTACTCAGGTACTCAAGATCGGTGTGATAAAATGCTTTCCCAATTTCCCAATGGCGCGGTGGGTATGCCCACCATTAGAATACCTCCCTTCATCCACCCACTTCTAATGATGGGCATACATGCACCATTTATATATGCCGAAGCATGGGGGCATCCTCCCGCAAAAAAAGTTATGCCACGTACACATGGTCGCACTTTTTTCGACCGTATGTACGTGGCATTAGGAGCAAAATCGCTCCTCCGCCCTCTGCTGCCCCCATGCTTCGCATATATGCTCTTTTTTTTAACTGTGGTGGTGAAATCACCTCCTACAGCGTTGGAGTCGCGGCTTTATGTATCGTGGGAGCAAACGCTGTTGCTGTCAAGATAAATAAATCCACGCTGCAACTGAATGGCGTACCTGCTAAGCAAATAATGGTTAACATTAAAACAAAGTAACATTACAGTATAACAGTAAGACCTTACCATACCATACCTGCAAAGCAAATACCAAAAAAAAAAACATAGTAAAAAATAAAACATTTTGTTAACGCAACCGGTGCCTAAAATATATATATGCCGAAGCATGGGGGCATCCTCCCGCAAAAAAGTTATGCCACGTACACATGGTCGCACTTTTTTTCGACCGTATGTACGTGGCATTAGGAGCAAAATCGCTCCTCCGCCCTCTGCTGCCCCCATGCTTCGGCATATATGCTCTTTTTTTTTAACTGTGGTGGTGAAATCACCTCCTACAGTGTTGGAGTCGCGGCTTTATGTATCGTGGGAGCAAACGCTGTTGCTGTCAAGATAAATAAATCCGCGCTGCAACTGAATGGCGCACCTGAAAACAAAAAAATGGTTAACAATAAAACATACCTGAAAAGCAAGCATGATAAAACATAATAAAACATTGCAGAATAGAGTAAAAAAGAGCAACAATAGAGAGAGAGAGAGAGAGAGAGTAACAATAAAACGACAACTATTTTTGGTTTTTTATTTTATATTTTTTTTGGGGGTTTTTTTTTTTTGTACTTTTTTTATTTATTTATTTTTTTTTTACACTTTTTTTTTTTTAACTATAACTATAATTTTAACTGTAACGGTCGGGTCTCAAAATGCGATGGCATTCTTGAGACCCTGCAACTATAATTTTAACTGCAACGGTCGGGTCTCAAAATGCGATGGCATTCTTGAGACCCTGTGAAAGTGTATCCTAGCCTGTGAAATGCTGTACCCTACGCTAAAACCTCACTAGTTCGTGGTAGCGTTCAAAACATTCAGAGCATTCAGCAAAGCCAATTGGAATAAATAAATAGACACTTTTTTGTACCAGCGTCTAGCCTTACGGGCAACTAGGTACGGTGCCAACAACTGGTCGTTGAGGTCCGCCCCCCCCCATATTAAGGTTGTATTCGTGGACACAGAGGGGTTTCGTCACAACACCAGCCGCCGTACGAATTTGGACTGTCGTGTCTGCATGAAGGGAGGTAAGAAGGAAAACATTCTTATTATCCCTCCACTTCACAGCGAGCAAGTTATTACACTTCAAGCAGGCTCTCTCCCCCAGCCTAGACGGGAATCTACAAGCCGCTGGGGGAAAGCCCCGGCGATTAGGTCGCACGGTGCCACATGCTCCAATCTGCTGATCAAACAAGTGACTAAACAGTGGCACGCTCGTGTAATAATTGTCCACGTACAAGTGGTACCCCTTTCCGAATAAGGGTGACGCCAAGTTCCACACTATCTTGCCAGCGCTCCCTATGTAATCTGGACAGTTCTCCGGCTCTACGTAACTATCTTTTCCCTCATAAACCGAAAAGCTCCACGTATAGCCTGTTGCCCTGTCACAGAGCTTGTAGAGCTTGACCCCGTATCTGGCACGCTTGCTGGGAAGGAACTGTTTGAAAGACAAGCGGCCAGAAAACTTAATCAGGGACTCGTCAATGCAGACAACTTGATTGGGCGTAAACAAGGCTGCAAAACATTGGTTGAAGTGGTTTATGAGGGGCCGAATTTTGTAGAGCCGATCAAATTCAGGGTCTCCACGAGGACGACAAAGTTCATTGTCACTGAAGTGCATGAACCGCAAAATCATCTCGTATCGTGCCCTGGACATGGAGCAAGAGAACACGGGCATTTGGTGGTGCGGTGAGGTGGACCAATAAGACCTCAGCGTCGGGAATTTGTGTATGCCCATGTTGAGGGAAAGGCCCAGAAAGGTCTTAAATTCGGAAACCGTAATTGGTTTCCAATCTCTGGCAAGGGAAGGCACTTGGGGATTAGCGGCGATGTATTGACCAGCGTATATATTACTTTGGTCCACAATAGATCTATAGAGATCTTCCGTGAAAAACAGCGAATAAAAATCGGATGGCTTAAAATCAGCTGTTTCCACCTGAATACCGGGTTGGCCAGTGAATGGGGGAAGTACGGGTCCTGCAGAAGTGGTGGGCACCCAATCAGGATTGGCGAATTCTGCAGGAAGGACACTATGGGATCGACGGACCTGCCTTTGTCTTCTTCTTGGTGGCAGCGGGACACTACTTGTGCTTGCCACCTCGCCAGCTTCAACTGCACTTATGGGACTCGCCACGTCACCAAGTGTTACTGCAGTGCTGGTTTGACTACGTCCAGGGTGTACTAGGCCGCTGGTGCTTGCCAGTTCACCAGAAGGAATAGCGGCGCTAGTACTTCTCTGTGATACTATACCACTAAGGGAGGTGTATGCTTTGCGCGTGGGTGTTTGCGGTACTGGCACTAACCTGGGGCGACGCAGACCTTATTTGACCCTAACACCTAATTGATATCACCCGCCGGGCGATCAGGGGGTTAAACCGATAGTTGGGTAATAAATGGCGGGTGCCCTGACAGTATAAAAAAACAAGCTAACTAACCAGCGTCACCCGTAACAGTTATACGGTGATCACTGGTGAAAGGGTTAACTAGGGGCAATCAGGGGGTTAAAACCTTTATTAGGTAATATATGGGGGTACCTGACACTATATAAAAACCTGACGGGGACCTAAATAACTAAATAACTAACTGGCTAACCAGTGACACTTATACTGTGATCACTGGTGAAAGAGTTAACTCTAGGGCAATCAAGGGGTTAAAACCTTTATTTAGGTTGTAATATGGGGGTACCTGACCTATAAACCTATTTATAATCCTATATAAACCTGGCGGTTACCTAAAAAAAAAACTGACAGGGGGGTGAAATATGTGCCTATGTGTGCCTGGTGTCAGTGTAGTGTTGGTGCACTAACCTGATGTCTTCTCCGCTCGGCGTCCCGGTCAGAAAGACCGACACGAGGAGCGTGACATCACTTCCCCTTGCCTGTGTTTACAATTACACAGGAAGGGGAAGGAAGCGGAAGAATCTCATTGGCCAGAGCGATCGGGAGGGGGTGGCCAGAAACGACTGGCCGTTACCTCGTCCCGCATCGCTTCTGAAGCCATCCCGACCGTCCCCGCCGGCGGAGGGGGGTCCGATTGGACCCCCCAACCGCCGGAAGAATGTCACGTACAGGTACGTGATTCTGCCTGTACGTGCCATTCTGTTGACGTATATATACATGGGGCGGTCGGGAAGTGGTTAAAGCATCTGGACAGCATGTGGGCTCCGCCACATCCTGAACATTCATGCTTGAACTTGCATGTACCTCCATACTTACACGCTCCCTCGTTGAACTGCCAACATACACCCCACTTCTTTCCGGCCGGCAGTCCTTGGGACGTTGCACCCCCGGCCCCCCCCTGAAGAAACTGAGGCGGGGCCCGTGCTGAAGACATGAGCCTCCTTCAGAGGCTGATGTCCTTGTGATCCCACCTCAATTCAGACCTGACCGCCTTGCGCTGCCTAAATTGCTCATCGTACCGCAGCCAGGCCACCCCCCCCCATATATCCTGTGTGCCTCCCCAATAGCGTCCATGTAGCAAAACAACGCCGAGCAATGCTCGGGGTTCTTTTCCACAATGACACTGGCCAGAATGGCAAACGCCTGGAGCCAATTTGAGAAAGTGCGCGGAATCAACCGATACCTGCGCTTCTCCTCATCGTCCTTCTTGGAACTATCTGGTTTCACCCTGTCCAAGTTAAATTTTTCCAGCGGCAGGAGGGAAAAAATTTCAACATACTCACCCTTGACAATCTTGTCTCGGACTTCCTGTTTCAAATGTGCTCCCAGCGGACCCTCAAAACACACATACACCTCGCATTTTGCCGCATCCGCCATCCTTACCACATCCGCCCGGACTACCGTCTCCTTCTCCACCACTCCGTCAGGGCCCACCTCAGCAGCAACCTGCCCTACCTCTTCCACAGCAGCGGGTTCCACCCCCCTGTTGACCACCGGCCCCTTTTCAGGCGAACTGACCCCCCCCCGCTGTCCATGGCGCCACCTGTGCATGTTGACCTAGATTGTCCCCAAATTTCCCAACGTGCCCGTAATCCGTCCAATAAATCTGACATTTGAGCCGCGGGCTCAGCCCTGCCGGGGATGACACCCGGCAGAGGCCGGTCCCCCGTTTTACCCTGTGCACCAGACTCCAATGTGTTCGCCCTGACCACCCCCAACAAACCCTGCAATGCATTAGTTAAAGACAATGAACTTGTAGGCTCACCCGGCTGACCAGAAGGTCGTCCCACAGCCGATCTGCTGCTCTCCCTCGCTGGCACCTGTGGTTCCTCCTCGTCCGATATCTCGCCCTCCGATCGTTCTTCCCGCTCGCGGTCAGGTGATAACGACAGCCCCCCGGTGATCGAACCACGGCAGCTGCGTCTAAAGATGGCGAAGACTCCCGGCTGGCAGCTGTTGTCCCATCAACCCCAGACCGGCGTTCCGAACCGGACCTGGGAGACGCTCCACTTATCGATCGCTGGCTGCCCCCCCCACCCACCGAACGTCCTTCTGGCAAGCCCCGCCCCCTCGCAGTCCCTACCGGACCTCTGCCCCTGCTACTTGCCGCCTTGGGCCGTGCACTCCGCCGTTGTCCCCCCCTACCCCCCCTGCGACCAGTCCTGCGCCCGCACCTGACCTCCTGTTGCTGCGGGTTCCAAGCGGTGAAGCCGCGCCATTCTGGCCGGTGGCTCCGCCCCCCGCGACGTCCATGGCTGTGCTGGGCCCCCCCGATGACCCCCTGCCCCTGGTGAAGCTGCGGGTTCCAGGCGGCGAAACCGCGCCGATCCGGCCGGTGGCCCCGCCCCCCGCGATGTCGATCGCTGTGCCAGGCCTCACCGGAGCTCTCCCCCCTCTGGTGTTGTGGGTCCCGGGTGATGAAGCCGCGCCGCACCGGCTGGTAGCCCCGCCCCCCGCGATCGGTACCGCTCGCTCCGTCCGTCCCTGGCCTGCTCCCTCGCGCAGCGTGCGCTTCGCTGGGGGGTTAGATCTGTCCTCCCCCGGGCTCCGGGTGACACGAGGTGGCCGAGAAGAGGGCCCAGGCGAATAACGCTCCGGAGGCCTGGGCCTCCGTGCGCGCTGCTGCCTCCCACCGTCCTGCGATCCCCCCGTCCTCCTCTGCCAGAGATCCCACTTGCCTTCTGAGCCAAGCCGCCCCTTTCACCGCCGCAGCCCTCCTCAAGGATGCCAGCATTTCTTCCACCTCTGCCATGCTGCTGGGAGAAGAGGAGCAGTTGAAGAAAAACTGCCTCCT